>CM067311.1:29936402-30536402 GCA_034231615.1 Meghimatium bilineatum | reverse complement strand
TGTGCTATGGTTTACAGATGTTACGTTTTCATGTGTCTGCGTCAGATGTTCATGTTCCTGTGTGAGGGTTCATGTTCCTTCGTAATATTTGCATCTGCTTGCATCAGTTTTTTATGTGCCTTGGTTAAGTTTTCATGTTCCCTCTTCAGGTTTTCATGTTCCCTCGTCAGGTTTTCATGTGCCTGAATCAAAAGTTTGGACGTGCCTGCATACACCTTTGTATACCTTCTACATACCTTCTACATACACATGTGCACCACATGTAAGCAAGTGAGTTCTTATCAAAGCATTTTATTATCAATATTGCATTATCTTATTATTATTATTATTAGTAGTAGTAGTAATAGTAGTAGTAGTAGTAGTAGTAGTAGTAGTAGTAGTAGTAGTAGTAGTAGTACTGTGTATATGTTTTAACACATTTGTTTATATAATATCGTTCTCAAAGTATAACATACACTTAAAAGAAAGATAGGAGTCTTCTGGCTATGCAGAAATGTTCTGGAGATACCCCCTCCCCAAACAAACAAATTAAATTGCAAATAGAAAACAAGAGCTTCGTTGCTCGTAATTCATCATTATCAAATCCATAACCGTCAGGGTCGTAGGGGTGCCACTCGGGAAACAGTAACTAAAAAACTCCACGACGCATCTCTGTTTTCAATTCCTTGTTTAAGTGTAGAGAATCGTTATCCTGCCCAGTTTTTAATATCATCAATGCATACTTTCTTTTGACCTTCTCTTCTTCTACCCTCAACTGTTTCCTGTAGGATAGTTTTGGAAAGGGAATCATGAGTTATCACATGGCCAAATCATACAAATGTATGATGTTTTACCACTGAATGTGAATCCTAAGTTATCACATGGCCAAATCATACAAATGTATGATGTTTTACCACTGAATGTGAATAATAAGTTATCACATGGCCAAATCATACAAATGTGTGATGTTTTACCACTGAATGTGAATCCTAAGTTATCACATGGCCAAATCATACAAATGTGTGATGTTTTACCACTGAATGTGAATCCTAAGTTATCACATGGCCAAATCATACAAATGTATGATGTTTTACCACTGCCATGAGAAGAGCAAATTTTCCCTTGCCACAAATATCCTATAGAGAACAATTGAGGGTGGAAGAATAAGAGAGAGGACAAAATAAAGTATGGATTGATAATATTAAAGCCTCGACATGATTAATATTAACCACTCTTAAACAAAAACGTGAGAACAGAGGGGCATTACGGGACTTCTGTTTTGCTGTTTCCAGAATAGCATCCCCTAAGACCCTCAAAGTTATGGATTTGATGATGATGATGATGATGATAATGATGATAGTGTTGTCCTTTAGAAAAACTTATGCTAGTTGAGTACCTGTAACAATTTCCCTAAGTCTAATTATAATTATGTCTTATACAAATGATGAACATTTAATGAAACTGTCTTGTCTTAAGACCACTATACAATTAAACATCCATCTCATAATGGGCCTGCATATACTTGAGAAGATATGGGCCCACATATACTTGAGAAGATAATGGGCCGACATATACTTGAGAAGATAATGGCCCACATATACTTGAGAAGATAATGGGCCCGCATATACTTGAGAAGATAAGGGCCCACATATATTTGAGAAGATAATGGGTCGCATATACTTGAGAAGATAATGGGTCACATATACTTGAGAAGATAATGGGCCCACATATACTTGAGAAGATAATGGCCCACATATACTTGAGAAGATAATGGGCCCACATATACTTGAGAAGATAATGGGCCTACATATACTTGAGAAGATAAGGGCCCACATATATTTGAGAAGATAATGGGCCCGCATATACTTGAGAATATAAGGGACCACATATATTTGAGAAGATAATGGGCCCGCATATACTTGAGAAGATATGGGCCCACATATACTTGAGAAGATAATGGGCCACATATACTTGAGGAGATTAATGGGCCCACATATACTTGAGAAGATAATGGCCCACATATACTTGAGAAGATAATGGGCCCGCATATACTTGAGAAGATAAGGGCCCACATATACTTGAGAAGATAATGGGCCCGCATATATTTGAGAAGATAATGGGCCCGCATATACTTGAGAAGATAATGGGCCCACATATACTTGAGAAGATAATGGGCCCACATATAGTTGAGAAGATAACCTCGCTAGTTCGATGATTCAATAATAAGAATTCGACAATCAACGACATCTGCCTAATGACATTAATCATTGGAAAAAAAAGGTTGAACGGGCGTAGCAGATCGAATTTATTGTATTCAAGTTACCCAATATGTACTCTGTCCGTCTCAGCGAAGTAGCACGCAGCCTGTCGAGAATACCGCTCATATCACGCAACTCCGTATCGTCAAGTGATTATCACCCAGAAATTTCCGACAATATCCGCAACAAGATGTCGCGATTGAACGGAATTGAACATTTATTAAATAGATGCCGGGTCTAGTATGTAGGGTAAATAAATATGGAAAACAAGTAGGTATCAGATCTTGAGTAGTTCAAAATGAAAGTCCAAGATCCTTTAATGACCAAAAGAAGAAAATGAAAGTCCAAGATCCTTTAATGGACCAAAAGAAGAAAATGAAAGTCCAAGATCCTTTAATGGACCAAAAGAAGAAAATGAAAGTCCAAGATCCTTTAATGGACCAAAAGAAGAAAATGAAAGTCCAAGATCCTTTAATGGACCAAAAGAAGAAAATGAAAGTCCAAGATCCTTTAATGGACCAAAAGAAGAAAATGAAAGTCCAAGATCCTTTAATGACCAAAAGAAGAAAATGAAAGTCCAAAATCCTTTCTTTGTACATACCGCGTAGAGTTGGTTATGGTGTCTTTCCAGAGTCTTCGTTTTCGTGTTTTATCAATAGTTAATTTGTTAGTTAGTTAGTCGTCGGATCATCATCACTGCAAACTGGACACGTCCATAGTTGCTCCGATCTCTCCCTGAGTGTATCCGCCATTACACTTCTGCTGACAGTACCGGTTCTATGCTGGTTGACCATCATTCTTCTCCGTCCTCCAAAATATTAACTTCTAGCAACACGGCATTACAAAGCCCGATCTTTAATCCTGTCCGTTGAAAGGAATGTGTTGTCAATCATTTCATATACCCATGTTCATCCATACCACAATGTCAAGGTTCTTAAGCATATTTTCTCTTTGTCTTCCAATATCCCTCTTGCTCTTCGGATTAATCCGGGAAGTAAAGACTGCGAGGGAGAGGAGATGGCTACCGCCCTCATTTGCATGCTTGTGAAATGTGAGATCGCTAACATCTCACACCCATACGGCATTAATAAATGCTATGGGTTACTTTACTTTACTTACTTACGATGTATTCCATCTGTCTATCATGGTGTGTTAAAAAAATGTGTATATCTCTTTCTGATGCGAAAGGGCAGCTCTCTTTATGAAGCAACTTCTGTCAAAATATCTTCATTACGCTTTTTATCAGTCCATGGTGTTCTTAATATTCTTCTATAATAAGACATCTCTATTTCCTCTAATTTGTCACTATTCTACTGATTGTCCAAGGTACATTTCCATAAATCAGAAATGGTTCTGTATAACATCTAAGAACTTTTTCTCGCTCAATTACAGAAATTAGATAGAAATTAAATTATTTTTTAATAAAATATCCTTATCCAACTAAATAAGGCAACGGGGGAAAAAAACCATCAGCGAATAAAAGTTTCTCGCATTCTGAATGTACAATTTTATGTGGTATGATGATGATGTTCTTCCTTCGCTCGCAAGAAAAAGATGAGCATGGCACAAAAAAACAATAAATATGATGAACAAGTAGAAAATAAAAATAAAAAACATTTTATGATTGTCTAATTTGGTTTGTGAATTCGTAGATATGCGATGAGTTGGATTCATGCCAGGAAAGTTCTATTGCAGTGGATGCAGGAGTGCAGAGGGATCGGGGTAGGAGAGTTTTCGGATCTATCCTTCCGCTGCTTGTAAATTTCCCGCAGTGTTCTTTCTTTTTCAAATTTAGTGATGCCAGCAGTGATCTGGGTGTGCCAAGCTGAGCATCAAGGGCTGTAGAATACATGGAGCTAGGACTGAAGCGCATTTTCTGACCTCCGCTTGAACGTTTACCATCAGCAGTTCCCTATAAAATAATCTCATTAGAAGGCGCTTGTCTGGCATACGGATGATGTGGCCAGTCCAGCGGAGTTGGGACCTAATCAGCAGGGCATGGATGCTTTGCATACGGGACATTTGAAGGATTTCAATGAGTCATACTCGATCCTGCCAATGTACTCCCCTGAGGTTTCTTAGGTACCGAAGGTGGATAGTGTTAAACTGTCGAGCGTTTCTCGCATAGACAGTTCCAGGAAGGCACAGAACAAAGCAGTCTGTAGAACCATTGCGCGGTACACGTCCACCTTAGTTGTCAAACTGAGACCACGCCTGATCTAGACGTTGGCACGAAGGCTCCCGAATGGCGCACTGGCGCGAGCAATACGCAGGGCAACATCCTCATCAATTGTCGCAGTTTGTGATAGAGTACTGCCGAGATATACACACTTATTGGCAGTATTGAGTTTTTGTCCCTTGACTGTGATTACTGGTTCTGTGTAGAGAACACCTAGCGCTGCTTGATGCACTACTAATGTCTTCGCGGTGCTAATAGTGAGACCGAACGCATCGCAGGTCAAAGAAAAGAGGTCCATGCTGCCCTGCATGTCTTTCAGACTGGTAGGATTTAGTGCGAAATTGTCGGCAACAAAAAGTCGCGAACAATGTTCGTCTTAGTTTTGGTCTTTGCCTTCAATCTACTAAGATTGAATAGCCCTCCATAAGCCTGATAACGAACGCAAATTACTGCACTGTTATTTCAGAAGGCATAATTTAACATGGGAGAGAACACCATGCTGAAGAGCGTTGGAACCAGGAATAAAACCTGGTAGATGACCAGGTTTTATTCCACAACAGCATTAAAAATCTGCAAGATCACCTAAACATAATAGACAGACCAGGCAAGAAATTTGGAATGAAAATCAACATAGACAAAACAGAAGTAATGAATATTGTAAGAGAAAAGGAGAACATCAACATCCAGATAAACAACAAACTACTAAAACAAGTAGATGAATTCAAATATCTGGGCAGCACATTGAAATATGACAACAAACAAGAAGCAGAAATAAACGCAACACGTAATAAGGCCAGTCAGGCTATTGGTCAATTAACACCTTTACTAAGAAACAAAGATATTACACTAGAAACAAAGAAAGCGCTATTCAACACCATTTTCTTACCAACATTGTGTTATCAGTGTCAAACTTGTACATTAGATTCTAGAACAATACATAAGATTAACACCACTGAAATGAAATGTGTGAGACGTATGATTGGAGTTAGCTTGAAAGACAAAATCAGGAATGAAGCACTAAGGAAGCAATTAGGGATCAAGTCAACAATAGAATACATACAGAAACAACAAGTTAAATGGTTCGGCCACATAACCAGACAGAAAGAGCAAAGTATTATCCAAAAAAATCCCTTACACAATACGAAAACAGTCGACCTATTGGACGCCCTCGTAAAAGGTGGATAGATAGTGTATTAGAGACACTCGGAAATATAACAGCAGAAGAGGCAAATAGAAAGGCAAAAGATCGTACACTCACTCTCCCCTCAACACCAAAAGGTACATGAGGACAGAAAGAAGAAGACGACGAAAACACCATGCTGAAGAGCGTTGGAACCAGCACGTTTGATACTTGTTTGACACCGTTAGTTACTGGAAACGGGGTTGAGTGTGCGTCGTCATTTTGCACACAGGCTGTCATACCATCATGAAACTGGTGAACCATGTTGGTGAATTTTTCGGGACATCTAAATTTGGCCACGATCTTCCATAGTCCTTCGCAATTTACAGTATTGAATGCTATAGTTAGGTCGACAAATGTAGTGTAGAGGCAAATGTTCTGTTCACGACACTTTTCCTGTAGTTGTCTGGCAGTGAATATCATGGCAACCGCACCTCTGCCATATTGGAAGGCACGTTGGCACTCTGGAAGGAGACCTGTCGAAGAAATCTATTTAACAGGACCCTAGCCGGGATCTTGACTGCTATACAGAGCAGTGATATGCCTCGGTTGTTGTCGCAAGCTAGGCGATTTCCGTTTCTCTTGTATAGATGTATGATGGAAGCATTCTTAAAGTATTATGGTATCGCTTCCACGTTCTACATTGTCTGAAAGAGCTCTGTGAGTTTAGCAGTCATAACAGCATCTGACGGCGTAAACTTTGGCTGGAATGGAGTCCGGACCTGGCGCTTTTCCTACCCGCAAATTTGAGATTGCTTTCTCCACCTACTCAAGGCAAGGGTATTCCGATAATGAATAATTGATTAATATTTGCATGATGCGCGTAATCGCTTCGTCGTTGATGATGGAGGGGCAGTTTAGTACATTTTCAAAATGTTCAGCCCAGCGTTTGAGAATTTCCTCTCTGTCAGTGATGGTATGCTTTCCGTCTGCGCTTAGAAGAGGAGACGTTCCTGAAGACTGAGGACCATAAATTGCTTTTAACGCTGAATAAAATTATTGCTGTCAGCGTAATGTTGTATTTCTTTATATTTGCTACTAAACCATGCCTCTTGCACCCTTCTTAGTTTTTTGGGAGTTTTTTTGCGTTTTTCTTTGAATTTGTGTACAGCGTCTTTTTTGCTGGTTGATGTGTGGTCGTTTCGATACGCTTTGTGCTGTTTGTGCTTGTTTTACATGCGAGCTGTGATCTGTATATCGTTTTCCTCAAACCATGCTTGATGCCTGCGAACAACAATGCCCACCACTTCTTCTGTTGATAGTGTCAAAGAGGTTTTCCCAGATTTTTTGAATGTCTATGGAGTCGACTGTCAATGGTGAAAGGCGAACAATCATCAACCGGTCACTAATGCCTTTTGGAGGTTCAGAAATATTTCTTGCTAAGCTAGATTTAATTGCAAAGCCAACTCCAGCTTCGTGTTTCATTTATTTTTTTTATTTTTTTACCTGCCGATCCAGAAGAAGGAATATTCATCGCCTTGTTCTACAAGTTCACCTTCCTCAGACAGTCGTGTCTTGCTAGTCGTGTCTTGCTAGTCGTGTCTTGCTAGTCGTGTCTTGCTAGTCGTGTCTTGCTAGTCGTGTCTTGCTAGTCGTGTCTTGCTAGTCGTGTCTTGCTAGTCGTGTCTTGCTAGTCGTGTCTTGCTAGTCGTGTCTTGCTAGTCGTGTCTTGCTAGTCGTGTCTTGCTAGTCGTGTCTTGCTAGTCGTGTCTTGCTGAGGGAAGCGATATCAATTGTGTACCTTGCCAGTTCTTTCGCTAAAAGTACCGTAGATCTTTCTGTCCGTGCGGCCTCCACGCGGTACAGAACGGTGTGCACATTCCATGCGCTAATTGTGAGTAGACTCATTAATTTTTCTTGTTTACTTGTAGTTTTTACCTCTGAGTAGGGATCCCTGCCAGCCGCAGTATGCTGGATGGGTCATAGTGATGCAGGCAATGTTTAGGGCACCTTTTCTAGCCCCTTCCTTTGGCTAAGGAGGTGAGCAACGCTTTCCTGAATAGGGCTTCTCAGTCGCCCAGAAGGCTGCCAGACTCCAGAGGTGCCTTAGTGTCACTGGAGAACGACCACATGACCTGAGCCGCCAACGCACAGGTTTTTGACTATGTCTACCAGTGCATCCACACCTGCACTTTTACCACTCGCCCATCGCCGCAGGACTTTTTGTGATGATTGATGAGATGAAGATGAAAGCCATGACGTGCGCGATGAAATTGGATTAAAATGAGGGAGAGATTCGCACTGTCGTCAGCCTCAATGTCTCGCCCCTACACCTATGGTCTCAGTGACAAGACGAGTCAAGACTACTGAGTGTGTGTGTGTTGGGTAGTATAGATACAGGGAAGGATGTGTTGAATAGTCTTTGAGTTAAAAAATACCATAACGTGATTGTTTAAAGTTTAACGCAATTGTGTACGAGCGCATGTAGTTTGGTGATATAATAACAGCAGTTAGAAAAAAGCATGAAGGTTAGAGCGGGTCATGATAGTGCTGGAAGTTAGCAAGATGAAGAGCTAGATCGATACAATAAAAATAAGACAACATATGTTTAGGGAAAAATCACGTGCCATTATTTAGTTAGAGTTGAGCTGTTGTTAATACGGAGTTAGAAGAAGCACCCCAATTAGAGTTGAGCTGTTGTTAATACGGAGTTAGAAGAAGCACCCCAATTAGAGTTGACCTGTTAATACGGAGTTAGAAGAATCACTCAAATATCGAGCGACCAGGATAGCATTGAAAATAATTTGGAAGTTTACTTTTACATGCTTAATTCTTGTTTGTTGAATAGAGAACGTAAGTCTTTGATTGAATTTGAATGAAAGGTTGTCGTTTAGACACAGTGTTGTGTCAGTTATACATTATATAGAGGCACAAAACCTTTTCCTCATTAAAAAAAAAAAAATTATGCACATCAGCAGAGAAAATAACTCACACATACAATAGTCTGACCAAAAAAAGCAACTAGAAAATATTAGCAACTTTGAATATTTTGGTCAATCATCAAGTCCGAGGAGATTTCTCAGCAGAGATGAAAGAGATTAGCAATGGCTCTATAGAGTACATCACAAATGAAAAATCTATGGCATGAGGCAAACAGAAAAAATAAAGTTATAACTAATAAAAAGCTATATATTTTTAGTTGAAACATTTTATTGTAAGACATGCGCAACGACATTCGAAATGGAAAATAAATATCGACATTCGAAATTAAATGCTATATGGTAGTAGGAATGTCGTTCTGTAAAGGACACGTCACATAGATAGGATATTTGCGTGTTCATGTTGTTCATTGTCAACTTGGTTTGAAGCCCAATAGGAGCATCGCAGGTACAATTGATATATCTAACAAGTGTAATAATTGTGGAATCAAGCACCCATGTTGATATATCTAACAAGAGTCTGACTGTGAAATCAAGAACCCATGTCGATATATCTAACAAGAGTCAGACTGTGAAATCAAGAACCCATGTTGATATATCTAACAAGAGTCTGATTGTGGAATCAAGCACCCATGTTGATATATCTAACAAGAGTCTGATTGTGGAATCAAGCACCCATGTTGATATATCTAACAAGAGTCTGATTGTGGAATCAAGCACCCATGTTGATATATCTAACAAGAGTGATTGTGGAATCAAGCACCCATGTTGATATATCTAACAAGAGTCTGATTGTGGAATCAAGCACCCATGTTGATATATCTAACAAGAGTCTGATTGTGGAATCAAGCACCCATGTTGATATATCTAACAAGAGTCTGATTGTGGAATCAAGCACCCATGTTGATATATCTAACAAGAGTCTGATTGTGGAATCAAGCACCTATGTTGATATATCTAACAAGAGTCTGATTGTGGAATCAAGCACCCATGTTGATATATCTAACAAGAGTCTGATTGTGGAATCAAGCACCCATGTTGATATATCTAACAAGAGTCTGATTGTGGAATCAAGCACCCATGTTGATATATCTAACAAGAGTCTGATTGTGGAATCAAGCACCCATGTTGATATATCTAACACGAGTCTGACTGTGGAATCAAGCACCCATGTTGATATATCTAACAAGAGTCAGACTGTGAAATCAAGAACCCATGTTGATATTTCTAACAGGATTCTGACTGTTGTGAAATCAAGAACCCATTTTGATATAACTATCAAGTCTAATAGTTGTGAAATCACGAACCCATGTCGATATATCTAACAAGAGTCTGACTGTGAAATCAAGAACCCATGTCGATATATCTAACAAGTCTGACTGTGAAATCAAGAACCCATGTCGATATATCTAACAAGAGTCTGACTGTGAAATCAAGAACCCATGTCGATATATCTAACAAGAGTCTGATAATTTTGAAATCAAGAACCCATGTCGTATGTGTTGTTATAAGTAAATCAACGATTCTTGATTCTTGATTGTTGATTAGAAACTGGCTTCACAGCACGCGGGACAATCCCATAAGTGCTTCACCCTCCGCTCCAGCAGCCATCCAAGTGTATGTAGACTCAGAGTTCCGGTCAAGTGTTGATTGTGTGATCTTCGGGACTTTCCAAAAAATTTACTTTTCCTTCCATCACCTCTAGATACTCCCTTTTATAACATTCTCTGTATGTGTACGTTCTCAACCTCTTTGACATCATCTGCATTTTGAAATGAATATATTACTGCTTTCATTAAGTCTGCTTTATCTCTTCTCAGCAATGTGCCGTCTATCGCCGCATTGCCTACCAATAAGTCGGCTCTCTCGTTTCCTCTGACCCCAGCATGACCAGGGCAGTATATCCATGTAATGCTCTGGACAACTAAGTTGTTTAATAAGTCCCACCATTCTTTTCTTAGCATGAACTTTTCGATCTTGCGCAACATGCTTTGAGAGTCTATTTTCAATATATATATATATATATATATATATATATATATATATATATATATATATATATATATATTGGTGTTTCTTTCTGTTCTTCCTATCATCATTACTTCGGTCGTTTCTATATTTATCTTCATGTTAAAGGATTGGCATGTTTGATGTAATCTATCTATTTGTCTTTTTAGTACTTCTGATGATGTTACTAGTGCTTGGTCATCTGAAAATAGTAGATCGTTTAAGTTATCCTTCAGATTGTTTTCTTCCGTTGTCTTTGCTACCTTTGCGGATGTGGTATATTTATGTTATGAACAACAGGGGGATAATACACATCCCTGTCTCACACCCGAGTGAATTTGAAATGTATCGGATGTACCTGTGCTTGTTCTTACTGAGCAACTATTGATGTATATGCTCTGATATAGACTTATCAGATCTTGGAAAACTCCATATGTCTGTAGTGTTATCCATAGTTTCTTTATCCACTCTGTCAAAAGCTTTCTCTTGGTTTACGAAAGCCAAATATAAGTCTTGGTTATGTTCTATCACTCTTTCTGGAAGTTTTTGATGGCGAAGATTGCATCTGTACAGCTTTTATTTTTCCGAAAGCCCATTTGTGTGTTGTTGAGTCGTGGTTCTATATATGGGCCCATCCTTCTCTCCAGTATCTTGCTGAAGATTTTTCCTACGTGGCTTAAGAGTGAAATGCCTCTAAATGCAGTCCCTCTTACTGCCTTTTTTTCCTCCAGATAGGAACAATCACCGCTGTATTCCACTCCAGCGGTGACTGTTCCCATCTGGAAGAAAAAAAACACCACCCCAATCTTAGAATACATCAGAAGACAACAGATCAAATGGTTTGCACACATCAGCAGACAACCATCAGGCAGCATGTCACAGCAAGCTATGCTACACAGACACAGCGAAGGCAGACCTATAGGCCGACCACGAAAACGATGGAGCACTGAAATAAAAGAGGCGACAAATTCCACAATATACTCAGCACATAAGAGGGCCGTCTCCAGAAAACTCTTCTACCCCTGACTCCGAAAGGCAACAAAGGGTTTCACCGAATAAATAGACTAACGACGTATTTTACACTTTGTCTAAGATAGCTTGTGATTTGATATTTTATGGATCAGGAGCCAGGTCAGTGCATATATGTATGGTGGGCCAGTAAATTATGTATGACCAGCTGGTCTCTGTCGCGGATCGTAGTGTGCCCATCCAAATCTTACACAATATGTATGAGAGAGAGAGAGAGAGAGAGATCAAATCACGAAAGTGGCAACAGTAACCCAACAAGCTGCAAATAAGTGGGTGCTTTTACATTAGACAAATAGTAGAAGAAACAGAAAAAGTGCTGCTTGTTTTCCCTTCTCAGTATGTCGTGCGTTTACTAATAGTTGAGTTGAATTTACCTATCTCTGTTCATACTTGCGCTTGAAAACAATACGAACCTCCTACCTTCCTCATTAGATACTATCCATATTTCATGTTTACACCAGATAATTAAATTGATAAAAATGTATATAATTGATTGTGGAACGCGTGAGTCACATAGTCAGACACGACATAACATATGATGAGAATGTATCTATACTATGAATACAGTCACATAATCAGACTTGACATAACATATGATGAGAATGTATCTATACTATGAATACAGTCACATAATCAGACTTGACATAACATATGATGAGAATGTATCTATACTATGAATACAGTCACATAATCAGACTTGACATAACATATGATGAGAATGTATCTATACTATGAATAATAAATCTAATATATCTTGGAAAATATGTTGGATAATATCATTACTGCCTATACCAGAGCTGGGCAATCTTCTCGGGTCTACGGGCCACATCGAGATAGCGTCGTATAATATGGGGAAGGACAGAAATATAGGGGTTTTTTTTAATATTTTAAATTTATTTTTGAAACTCCAGGTAGTGTTTTCTAAGTTCGGGAGTTAGTAGATACAATGTTTCAAATAAGCCTGTTGGGCCACTAGATAAACCTTTGTGGGTCGAATGTTGTGTCCAAGCCGTATTGTTCCCCACATCTGGTCTATATTAAGCATATGTGAATTATACTAGATATACAATGCGTAAAATAAGTCAAGAAAAATATATACAATCTTGATAAATCTCCGAGCATATATATTGCCCTTCCATTACACCATTCAAGTGTTTATATAATAAACATATTTACCGAATATTAAAGTTTATTAGGTCAAGGTATTCATAATATGTATTAAAATATATCTTTAAGAAACCGTATATATTATAGTTTTTATGAGTATGGTACCAATTTCTGTTAAATGTGTGGTTTGGAGAGAAATGAGTTTTTCGGCCAAAAAATTAATGAATAAGTGAACTAAAATGGTGCCAATACTGAATATTTCACGTTATGACACTAGATGGTGTAAATACTGAATATTTCACGTTATGACACTAGATGGTGTAAATACTGAATATTTCATGTTATGACACTAAATAGTGTCAATAGTCAATACTGAATATTTCATGTTATGATATTAAGTGTAGTTAAGCTAAATAAGAGAAAATATCAATCAATCAATCAAGTGCCATGCCGACTGGCGTAGGCGATTATGTTTCTTCACGACTCTCTCTTGTGTTGTCAATGAGCTCGGTTGGTGAGCTTCTACCGTGCCACGATACAAGCCCATCTAGTAACTTTTCTCTATGTCGACCCCAATCTCTTCTCCCTTTGATCTTTCCAATGGTTATTAAGTGTTCAAGCTGTGTTCTTCTCAGAACATTCCATAGATACCTTGACTGTCTGCCCCTAATGTTTGATATGATTGATTTTTTATGCCAACATCAATGAGAACCTCTGCATTAGTTTTCTTGGCTGTCCATGGTATTTTCATCTTTTTTCTCAGAAACCACATTTCTGTAGCTTCTAATTCGCTTTGAATTTTCGTGTTTACAGTCCATGCTTCACATCCATAAAAAAGAATTGGTTCGATATAACATCTCATGAAATATATAGAAAATATACCTCTTATAAATGCACAAACAGTTTTTATTTACACGATGTATTTTTTGTTGTTGACAAAAATTGTTTTCACATATTCAAATGCATACAGAATATTATATAAATTATGTATATTCTGTACATGTTTTATGGGTCTATCGAAACATCTGACTTTACAGGGAAACAACTCATAACATTTTGAACAAAATAATTACAAAGATATTTGAATACAATCGGTTTGATGTAAAACAACAACAAAATACACCATGTAATAAAGTGTGATATTCAGAAAGAAATCGTTAAAAATCTGATGTTTAGAATTATTATCAATCACTACAAGAGCAGCGCATGATGACGTGCACTTTTCTGCCGTTTGATTTATGCTTATTATTTTTATTGAAATGTGATTTCTAGGAATATTATGTTTCTGCATTGGAGTCGCGATATCCGAGAGTTTAGCGCGTTCGAAGTCATAATCGGACAGATAGTGGTCTCAGATTGTGCACGCTTCAAATAAATGAGAAGCTACAATATTTATATCTTAAAATATATACATTTTATCCTATGCATTTATTGTCTTATTTGAGTTGTACATTTGTTAATTTCTTTGTATTTCTTAATTTATCAACAATATTAATTATTTGTACATGTATAAACTGTTATATGCATTTATCAAGTTGTTTGTATTGGTATACAGCCAGGTATTGCGAGTGATTAGCTCTTACTTCCTATATGCAGTGGGTGGTTTTTCTGAGCGTTCTTTCATACCCAGGAGACTTCAGCTTTCGGATTAATGCAAAGCCTATTGACAGGGCCTTCTACTCAGAGGAGGACTATAATTGTATAGATATGCTACAAAGCTTCCATAAGAGAGTCTCAATATAACGGCATATCATCTACTAAGGTTTTCTAGTGCATGGGTGGTTTGACTAGTGGGCCATTGGTGGGACCCACAGACGAAACTGCATGCGTACATTTATCAAGTATCAACCACACCATATATTCATTCATTAATACGCTATATGTCACAATATTAGAACATATAAACTGTACCATCTATTCACAAACAAACGAGTTTTCAATTTATCAATTTATAAACAAGCACCACATACATGAAAACTATCTTTAATAATGTATAAACTACTTCATCCCTTAACATAGCAACTTATAAATATAAATAATTTTGTAAACTATTCACCAGCTAACATGTTAACTTTGCTACTCATAAATGTACACTCTATACCATCTACGAAGGCGTGAACTTTTATCATTATAAATTTACAAACTATACTATTCTCTAACATGTGAAATTGATTATTGTATAATGTACATATGCCGAAATCGGATGTACTAGACCTACATGGCGCAAATTACAAAACGTACTTCACGCTCCATTGCGGAAAACACACAAATTCGTGATGACTAACTGTGAACGAAAGCAAACAAACACACATGTATAAAATAAACCATCCACCAAGATATGAACTTTGCCTTGATCAATTTATAAACTAGACCATACTTTCAGGAACATTATAACTTTACCTGTATCAGTGTATAAACTAGACCATCCATCCAGGAACATATTAACTTTACCTGTATCAATTTATAAACTAGACCATCCATTCAGGAACCTATTAACTTTACCTGTATCAATTTATAAACTAGACCATCCATTCAGGAACCTATTAACTTTACCTGTATCAGTGTATAAACTAGACCATCCATCCAGGAACATATTAACTTTACCTGTATCAGTGTATAAACTAGACCATCCATCCACTACAATATAAACTTTACCATCTTAAATTTTGAAACTATGCCACCTATAAACAGATAATCCTTTCCATTACACAATTTATAAATTGCACCATCTCTAAACATAAAGGTATACAATATGAATAACTTATAAAGTATAACATTAATATATAAATTACTAGAGGTAATATATGACGTTGTCGGTGCGAGAATAAAACAAAAACAGAAAAATAGAATAGATGCAAATCTTTTCTTATAATGTAGCGATGGCTTTGATTTGTTTCAATTTCTACATATTAACCCACACAAAAAAAAAGAATTTTATAAAATACATTATCTCATCAGTCCCTCCCATCATACACTTCGCGCTCGTACGACGTGAGCTATTCCAGACACACGAAAGACAGCCTAAAATTGTAGATTTATAAATGTTAAGTACTATCATGTGTGTCATGTGACGAATTGTTTCCCGAACATAGTGACAACAACGTTTACCGGAGAATTCAACGGCCGGTGGATTTCAATTTAAGAACATAATCAATTTAAGTTTTCAATTTATTGTTTACATCAGAAAAGCTAATGTAAACAATATTCTGGGATTCGACCATAGACAGTGACTGTTACAACAGAAATAACATCGAAGGAAATGAAACCATATAGCGCTATTTTGTTTGTTTACATTTGTGTCACCATTGCGCAGATGTCAGAGGCAAAAGAGTAACAAATTATATAAATGGTCAGCATTTCCGAACACAGGAGAACTTTTAATATTTTGCATATCGACCACGGTAAAGATTATTATCTAATTAGTCTACGTGCCAAATGTTATTGAAATCGGTCAAGCCGTTGAGATTTCTATACCGGGCAGACACAACGCAGGGTTATGTAGTTATTCATTTATGTATATAGATACAATCTATCAATCAACACAGACAGCATGCCACTGTTCACCAATTTATAAATGTTACAATGTACACTATAAAATATTATATTCCTGAACTTGTTTTAATGTTTAGTATAGGCTCTATATCAGCGTCGCACGAAGACATTATACCAAAATACACAACCCTACATTACACCAGAATACATCACATTAAATTTAATTACAGTACAACACAGCACAATACATTACGCTACACTACATTATAGTAAAATTACAAACAACTACACTACGCTATACTACATTTCATTACACTAAATACATCACACTAAATTGCATCAAACTACACTACATCACAGTAAATTACACAATACTACACTATGCTACGTTCCTTTACATCACTTTCAATGCATAACACTACATTAAACTATACTATACTACATTGCATTACATTACACTACACAACATCATATTAAATTACATTCCGCCGTACTATACAAAATTACATTGCATTACGCTATATCACATAAAAGGGGTAAATCAGTACACTATACTACACTAAATTACATACCATTAAAACACATCACATTAAATTACACCACACTGCATTACATTACACTACATTATGCTATACTGGGGTACAAAGGGTATCGTACTGATATCATGCGGACCCAGAGTTAGCAGATAACGAAGATCATAAAAGTATCTCCTCGTGGTGCACCCTGGAAACAGAAATATAGTTGCTCTTGCTGTCTTCCTGGCCAACAATTTTAGGCTCGTGTCCGTGGATGTAGATGGAATGCGAATGGCCTGCAAAGAGACGAGCAATATCTCCGTGACCTCTACGACAACACACTAGGCAGCAATGTCGACACACAGTGACGTAAGGCATCTGTGTATTTTGTCTCAGTCATCCAAAAAGGCAGAAACATTGGAGGGGTTACAATGTCAATGTCCCGATATGGGTAGATTTCGATAAGGTATGGTGTTTCTAAGAGTACACATTAAATATGAGAAAGACAACACGATCTAGAGGGCAGTGTTGTGTAAGTGAAACAATATAGTGGCAAGGAAACTAAAATTGTCCAGAACGAAATGAGACTGGCCGAGAATACACAGAAGTTCACATGCCCCACCACAATTGACTCCATTAACAGTAGGACTCATAACTCATTTATTGAATACGACAACTTGAACATACACTCATGGGTATCAAAAGAAAGCTTTAAATACAGCTTTCCACTGTACACACGAAAAGCATTGAACAAATGTCGGGGAGTACATTGTTCAAAACTATCCGAAGTAGTGCTAAGACCCGTACTCTGGACACTGTTGGCAACGTAGACGGAAAGCAATTCCTTGTCTTTTAGGACATCGCAAACCTAGTCTAACTCGATTGTCGTCGTTGTCTTATACGACTGATACAGAGAGAATTGGGTCCAGTATCTAAGGGGTTAGAGGATAATTATGCCTTTGTTACACGAGATTTATTCGTTGACTCGAAGCTCCTCGTCCAGAATGGGGGGAGGGCAATCTACTGCTTCTTTGGGTGATAAACGCATTGGCGGAGAGTGAAAACTGCCTTGTCTGGCGATGTATTGGAAGGCCATCACAGGCGAGTACGTGAAAAATGCATAGGTCAAATCCCAGACCCTCGGCATATTTGGCAAAGCAGCACCTCGCCTAGAAAGGTATATCAACCATGAGTCTAATTCGAGACTGTAACAGTTGCCTAACAAGTCTTATACAGAAGAAATTAGGTCTGGGACCTAGGGACGTAATGGGTGGTAATGGAATGGTCTTCCTACGCGAGGAATAGCTCGCTGGTTGCGAAGCGCCTCGTCAGAGGAAAGACACATAATTGATGACACATGTAAACTATCAGCTCATCTCGTGACATGTACACCCTCTGAGTAGAAGACTCTTTACATAAGCACTGCGCTAAGCCGAAAGCTGAAGTCTCCTGAGCATGAAAGAAAGCTTTTAGAAACCACCACACTGCAAATAGGAAATAAGAACTAATCGCTCGCAATTCCTGTGGATAGCACCAACCAATCAACTATTACACTATACTACATAATATTGCACTACACAATATCATACTACATCACATTAAACTACATTATGCTATACCATACTGTTGTTTACAGCTTGGCTGAGAAAGCTCATGATTTTATATTTTACGAGTTCAAGTGTCGACGCATATAGTAATTTTATATTAACCTGGCAGGCATGTAAACATTACATGTTGTGTTTTTCGTTAACATACCCCATTCTGGACTAACGTATTTAAAAAATGCATAGTGTGATATGTCAAAAAATCTGAACACATTTCTGCAAATTTCAGATCAATTATGAGTAAAGCATCAAAGTGATTTACGGATGACATTCGAAATTATGGATCTCTACAATGTACAATCGCTGGTGCTGGCTGTGAGTTTCACTGATCAACCTCTTCTATGTTATTTCCCTAGACCATTCAGACTCTAAATCTTTCATGTCACTTCCTTAGACTATTAGACAAGTCTAGACATGTCTTCCTTAGACATCACTAGACCATTCAGACTCTAAATCTTTCGTCACTTTCTTAGACTATTCAGAGGAATCTTTCATGTAACATCACTAGACCATTCAGACTCTAAATCTTTCATGTCACTTTCTTAGACTATTCAGAGTAATCTTTCATGTAACATCACTAGACCATTCAGACTCTAAATCTTTCATGTCACTTTCTTAGACTATTCAGAGGAATCTTTCATGCAACATCACTAGACCATTCAGACTCTAAATCGTTCATATCACTTTCTTAGACTATTCAGAGGAATCTTTCATGCAACATCACTAGACCATTCAGACTCTAAATCTTTCATGTCACTTTCTTAGACTATTCAGAGGAATCTTTCATGCAACATCACTAGACCATTCAGTCTTCTCCATACCACTTCACTTAATAAATCTGAGTCTCTACCATGCAAATTTACTAGGTAAAGGTATGCCCCATGGCAGCAGCCTGCTGTTGTGGATGAAGATAACTCTTCATGTACTAAGCCGCAGCAACTATACGGCGGAATGGCCAGTTCCCTTCCTTGCTGTCTTTACATCCCCTAACTCATGCGTCAGGTCCTCATTTACAGCTGAGTCGACTGGAGGAGTGGTCGTGTTAAGCGAGAAATAACAACCCGATACTTCACTAGACTATTTAGATAATCTCTTTCATACAATTTTAATAGACGTTTAGTCTCTTCCATGCCACTTCACTAGACTGTTCAAACTCTGATTCCTCGCTGTCACTTAACTAAACTATTCAGACTCTAAATCTTCCATACCACTTTACTAGACCAATGACACACTCTATTTCATGTCACTCCACTAGACCAATCAGACAGTCGCTTCCACGCCAGTTCACTAGACCAATCAGGCACTCTCTATCATTCCACTTCACTAGACCAATGAGAATCTTCCGAAAGCAATAGCTAATTGAGCATAATAATTGTTGTTAAAAAGCCATCACACAAGCAATGCCGTAAAATGGTTATGCATATGCGTTTGTTAAATAAGCAAATGCAGCAATTAAATGAAAGTTATAATACCTCTGCATTCTCCTAAAGAAAAAATCTCGTAAGTGAGCAGATCTGGGAAATGAAATAAACAAAATCATAATGCAAAAATAAAAGAAGCACGTGTCATCTTGAGTATACATCACACAGCCAATCACAATATTGGTTTCACAGAACAGTAACCATGTGAACATAGACTTATTGGCTCTAGCCTTCTTAATGACTCATTTGACAGTTATTTTCACTGATCCTTATGATTATACTTTGTGTGACAGCCAATGAAAATATAAGGAATAATCATATGAGTCATTTTGAAAAGCTGGAGTTCCTATTAGTCAGTATGTCTTATATTGGAGACAGTGGCGTCACTAGGGTTGGTGTCACCAAGTGCGGTAAACATGGTGTAACCCCACTCGATAAAAGTGGCAAGGAGCTTCGTCTTCTAAACAAAACGAGTCTCCACAAAAAAAAGCATAAAAAATAACCGGGGCAGTCAAATTCAATTTGTCTTTTAAAAAAGGTCGCTAGGAAAAAGTTTTGGGGCAGTGCTATAGCACCACTACACTCATGTACATGATAATCAAATTTACACAAGCAAACCAAAACAACAATTTTGTAGATATCAACTGTAAAGCTGCACTCAACTCGTCCATTTGTAAAGTAGGTTTTTCGTGAACAAATCTGTGAATTATTGCAAATATTTCCCTGCAACTTATCATAACAACACAGAATGAACAAACCTAATCATTAGGTTTGCACGTTTCTTTATTACGCTAATGTTATCTTCTGGAGAAGTTATTATACACGCAAAACTATAACAAATTTTTGTGTTTATAACTAACAGAACAGATATGTTTTTATACTCTAATAACAAAATCCTGTTGCGCTGAAACAACGCATAAGAATAATTTCATATAGTGACATAGAATTATAGACAGTAATATTTTGCATTTTGTTGTCACCCCTTATGATGGTGTCACCCAGTGCGGTCAGCACCCCCCCCCCATAGTGACGCCACTGATTGAAGACAATTATGCACTCCTCAATAAATGCAAAAGAGATGTATTTGAAATGATGATGGACATATATAATGATTTAGCCACTCGCTACTTCACATAAAAGCTTTAAGCTTTAATTTTTATGCGGAAGTTGATTCCTGCACTGTTACCAAGGAAAGCGTCAGCTAGTAGCAGACAACATCTGGCATCGGAACCAGGAACAATTATTGATAGGATGTCAGTCAGGGTAGGGAGAAGGGTAGACAGTGGATCATATCAACCTTCAATTTGATTTTCAAAATAACATTGAAAGCTGTTAGAGATAAAGCAGAAAGATGACATTTAACATCAAATATAAATCTAATAAAATATTGTGTGATCGCAACACTGCAGTAAACTGTGTATCTTATGGTTAAGTAAAAATTGAGAAATAATATGTAAGAAATGACAGTTTCTATTCCTTTTCGTGATAAAAACATTTTGGTCGAAACGTCGATCCGGTGTATTGTTCAACGTAAATCTGTTATTTAACCATTTGTATATCTTGTTTTCAATATTTATTTCAAATATAACAATATATATATATCTCGCAAACGGTGATACAATGACAACATTTGCCTTACATTTGAGGCATTAATTTTAGACTTCCTGAGATATGTCAGAATACACCATTGAGAAACCTTGGAACAAATTCAAATAAACATAAAAAAGCACATGCGAAAATAGGAGAAAATAAATAGATAAACAGGCTGAAGAAAACTGAGAATGCATCACAGAAAGGAGACTTGATAAAATTATGACACCAACAGAATATTATAAAGAAAACAGTAAAATCATGTTATACCAGAGGAAGACAATAAGAGACAGATCGTCAGAAATGAGAAGAAGCAGCAGTATAGATAGGTAGAATATATTTTAAAGAATATATTTTAATTTTGGCAAGACAAGATTCCAGATACCACTGTCCTTGATAGAGCTGGTATCCCAAGCATTGACACGATCCTGATGCAGACACAGATTCGATGGGCAGGTCATTTGGTGCGTATGTCAGACCATCGTCTGCCAAAGTTACTTCTCTATGGTGAGCTAGAGAAGGGTATACGATCTCAAGGTGGTCAAAGGAAGCGCTACAAGGACTCGGTAAAGAACTCACTGAAAGCCTTTGAAATAGACCACGATACATGGGAAGAACTTGCACAAAATAGATCTACATGGCGTTCTAAAATAAAAAAAGAGCGCATCATCTTGTGAAAAGAAAAGAAATGCAGCAGCTCAACAGCGGAGAGCAGCTAGAAAGTCACGGATAGACCAAGATCCGTCTATAGTCGTCATTCCATGTCCAAACTGTCCAAGGACATTTACAGCTCGAATAGGGCTCATTAGCCATCTACGAACTCATAATCAAAGACATAAATAAAATTGAATTTTCAAAAGTGGATGTAACAAATGGTCATCATCATCATGTGATGGACGAACAACAACAACAACAACATTTTAAGGAACAACTATACAGAAGCTAGCATTACTCCAGACAAATATAGAACCTACAAAGATACATATAAATGATAACTGTAGGAAGTGAAAAATAGTAAAACAGTTAGCACTGGCAGAGATGCATCTCTGCTATCTTTACTTGAATATCATGGCAAAGTGATGCCTAGTATCTTTATGAAAGCAAGCTGCTAACAAAAACACAAGCAAAAGTAACTCATGGAAAAAGACATGAATAAGAAATTCTTCCTGTTGCTGTACCAGGCAGATACGGCTTGACAACTTTATATGTAGCTCATCTAGGAGAAGGTAAACTGATTACTAACCACATGTTGTCTTGCAGACAAGATACTGGGCGTATAAAAGGCTAGGAGAAATAACAACGAAAACAATCATACTGCTGCCATGCAGTTTGGTCTGATCGACCCGAGGCTATGGAAATACATAGTGGAAGAAATACATGCAGAGGACGGAGACTCTGGCCTCTATGGGGCATAACTCGATGTCACGCATATCTTTCGCAATGTTGGACTGAAAGAGATATCTGCAAATATATGACCAGCCCAAAATCCAAAGACAGCAGGAACCACCTGGAAAATAAAGACCTAAGTACTATCTTCAATTCCGCATCCAACATGTACAGCTTAAAGATCATCTGAACAGATTACAGCCACAACACACTCCAAGATGTCGGCTTTGCATTGTTCCATACAAAACAGTTGACTATCATCTTTTTAAATGTCTAGTGGTGGGTGATATTACTAAAATGCTTCTTCCTCCAGAGTCAGATAAATGGAACACTCTATATGGAACAAAACAACGGCATACAAGGGCATACGTATATCACATATTAGTTGAAAGTGGCATGAGCCCATGGACTGCTGAAACCTCGACAATATTTCATTACATTTCGCTGGTCGGCATTTGTGGCACAAAATATATACATTTTGACTACCGAAAAGCAAGACATTAATTAAATTATCAGGTGCGATTGTTTTGATTCCTCTCAATGGTCTTCTAGTGTCGAGGGTCTCTGCCGGATCAGCAACCATCAGGAGATAACGCACTTAAGCTACATAGAATCCCACTAGAAGCCATGAAAACAGACATTTAATTTACAGATATTCCGTATCAGCTTTTTATGAATAAGAGAACATTCCTCAGGAATTGAAAGAGAGACACTTGATAACACTACCAAAGAAAGAAATATAGTTAATTCAATAACTGGCTTTTGATGCTGCAACACTATTGAATGTTACAACACTATTGAATGTTACAACACTATTCAATGTTACAACACTGTTGGATGTTACCGTAACAGCGTAGATACAGAATAGGTACATTGTGGATCCTATAAAAGAAGCAATAAATATTAGCTGAACTTGAGAGAGGAATTAGCAAGGCTTCGAGCAAAAAGAAAATCAATTACAGATCAAACGTAAACATTTATAGTTCTATAGCAAACTAATGAATAGCAAACACCTCTACATGCAAGTTTTGTAGACTGAATAAATGGGATAGTATAAATCGTAGTTATATGGCAAATACTGGTACATTATTAAATATTCAATTATAGGCAATGAGATACGTAACATGTGCAGAACAGCGAAAAAACAGTGGCTAAGGAAAAAAGGCAGTGAAATAGAGGAGATATCAATACAACAGAATAAAAGAGTAATGCATAAGGAGATAAAGGCAGATCACAAATACGAAAAGTCATATAAATGTGCTTGCATTATAGAGAAAAAAGGAAAAATTATATTTCATAAACAGAAGTACGTAAATATGGACAGATCATGTGACAGAACTGTTTGACGACCAACACAACAACAAAAAACTACTATATGTTGTTGTTCGTCCATCACAAGTGATGATGACCATTTGTTACATCTACTTTTAAAAATTCAATTTGAGTTATGTCCTTGATTATGAGTTCGTAGATGGCTAATGCGCCCTATAAGAGCTGTAAATGTCCTTGGGCATTTCGGACATGCAATGACGACTGTAGAAGGATCCTGGTCTATCCGTGACTTTCTAGCTGCTCTCCGTTGTTGAGCTGCTGCATTTCTCCTCTCTTCACAAAATGATGCTCTCTTTTTTTATTTTAGAACGCCGTGTAGATCTATTTTGTGCAAGTTCTTCCCATGTATCGTGGTCTATTTCAAAGGCATATATACAACTATATACAACAATGATGGACCAGCAATGCTAAAATAAAATGTGGAAACGCTCTGCAAATATACCAGCAGACATAATAAAATCTCTAAATGAATTTGGTATGGATATTTTCATATAACTTTGCAATAACATATATAAAACAGGCCGCATACCTAAAGACCACAATTCACTAATATTCATACCACCACATAAGAAGACCATGTGGACTGTTACAAAATATAGAACAATAAGTCTAATGAGTCATATAACTAAAATACTACTCAAGATAATACATTAAAGAATTAAAAATAAGATAGACGCTGAGGTTGGTGAAGAACAATTTGGTTTGAAGACAAACAAAGGAATCAGAGAAGCTATGCTTAGTATCCGACTAGTGATAGATGTATACATAGACGTCCAAAAACGTATCTGCATTTGCTTCATAGACTACAGCAAGGCCTTTGACAGAGTCCAACATGAAAAATTAATCAAATGTTTTCTAGAAATAGGCATAGATGGAAAAGACATCAGACTGATTAGAAATATATATTGCGAACAGGCTGCATCAATAAGGTGTGAAAGCAGATACTGACCATACAAAGAAATAAGAAGAGGGGTAAGACAAGGATGCATTTTATCACCCAACCATTTAATATCTACAGAGAGAATATCTTTAAACATATAGAAGAAGTGCCAGCACTCAAGATCAATGGGAAAATAATAAACAACCTGAGATATGCAGATGACACTGTTCTTTTAGCAGAAAGTAAACATGAACTACAAAGACTAATAGATCAAGTCGATAAATCAAGTAATGAATATGGACTGGATATACATATACAGAAAACAAAAACCATGACGATCAGCAAAGTCACAAATGGACAGGCGCTAAACATAAAATATATGGAAACTACAACAAGTAGAAAATTATCAATATCTTGGACACATAGTCACAAATGATGGCAGATGTGAAACAGAAGTTAAAAGGAGAATAGGAATGGTTAAAAGTACCTTCAATGACAAGAGGAAAATAGTAACATCTAAACAAATTACAAACAAGTTAAAAATGAGAATTATACAATGCTAAATCTATTCTATATTAATATATGGCTCAGAAACATGAACACTAACAAACAATTAGAAGACAAAATTGATGCCTTTGAGATGTGGATATATAGAAGAATAGGGAGAACATCAGGGAAAGAGAAGAAAATAAACAAAGAGGTGCTAAAGACACTTAATATGAAGAAAGAATTACTAATAGAAATAAAGATCAGGCAAATAAAATATTTTGGACACATTAAAAGACATGACAAAGTATTGAAGACCTTACTTGAAGGTAAAGTGAAAGGGAAGCGAGCAAGAGGTAGGCAGCGATAAAAGTGAGAGAGTAAAATCACAAGATGGACATGTTACAGTCTAGCAGAGTGCACCACCAAGACAAGAGACAGGGGATGTTGGAGGTATTTTGCAGTCAACCTTCGTTGCGGAGACGGTACTTGATGATGATGATGATGATGAACACAACTTAATATGAAATAAGAATTATTAAGAGAAATAAAGATCAAGCAAATAAAACATTTTGGACACAAGCAATAGGTAGGCAGTGGTACAGTAACATCACAAAATGGACATGTTACAGTCTAGGAGCGTGCACCACCAAAACAAGAGACAGGATGTTGGAGGTCTGTTGTAGCCAACCTGTGTTGCGGTGTCGGCACTAGATTATGATGATTGAATACCATATAAATGTATTTTTAAAAGTATACAGGAACTTTATAAGCAAGCCACATGTAGAGTAGTCCACAAAAGTAAGTTATTAGAACTCTATGAAGTTAAAATAGGAGTCAAACATGAATGTTTACTATCTTCGACAATCCTTTTCATGGTTATAAATTGGGCGATGAGACAAATAACTCCTAATCATTGTCATCAAGTGCCAAATCCACAGCGTATGTTAATTGCAGCGGACCTCAACACCCTCTGTCTCTTGCTTTGGTAGTGCACTCTGCTAGGCTGTACCTTGCCATTTCGTGATATTTCCCTCCCACTTGTATCTCTGCCAGACTATTGCTCTCCTCGCATAACTCAACAGTCAAGTAAGGTTTTTAATAAATCGGCATGTCTTTTAATATGCCCAAAGAACTAATGGAAGTAAAACAAGAATGCAGTAGACATTTGAGAAGCAATTGAAGAATCTGGTTTATACAGAAGTGACTGATAATTACTATCCAACAATGAAAGATCTGCCATATACAGAAGGTTACTGATGAATATTATCCAACAATGAAAGATATGCCTTATACAGAAGTTGATTGATGAATATTATCCAACAATGAAAGATCTGCCTTATACAGAAGGTGACTGATGAATATTATCCTACAATGAATAGGACATGTGTGTTACTTCACTAAAGTTCATCAAAGCTGAGATTATGGTATGAGGTAGTTGACTTCACACATAACATCCTTATTCGTCTCTTACGACACACGTGGCAATGAGCAGTGTTAATATTATCTTTTTACTTTTTGGATCCTGATACGATACAGTTGCTACATATATGACAGATGCATCTTCTACAATCTTATAGTTGACCACACACAAAAAACTGTCAATATTCCACGATTCTCGTTGGGGAGTTGATTTTGGCTGCGTGTGGCTTGTGTGATGAAAACCGCATGCCCATTATGTCGCCACGCCATCTACAGGGTGAGTTGTTTTATTTTTAAATTTATCCTCCGACAGAAAAAAAACAGTCTTTTCCCAGAGTCGAACCCCGAACTTCATGATTGTGAGACCAATGCTTTAATCTCTCATGCGCCTCACATTCATCTCAAGATAATGGTCAAGACATTTCTTAGCTCATCATCTAGAAACTCAATGAATGTAGCTGGCTTGCACGTTAGTAAGAAGCTGAATGCTGGTACCATGTTGATGTTCACTTCTCTGTGCAATCAGTTCTCCAATTCCACAGTTGAAATGTTGTTCACGGTAATTTCATTTGGTAACATGGCGGTATCGTCATCGAAGTTACTACTTAAGCGTCTTGCACTGACATTTCAACTAGAGCTCAAATTGATTGATCACAAGTCGGTACCATGGCGTAAGAGTTTGGAGTATATTCTGTGCCATGACAGCAAGAGCTTGGAGTATATTCTGTACCATTGCGACAAGAGCTTGGAGTATATTCTGTACCATGACGGCAAGAGCTTGGAGTATATTCTGTACCATGACGGCAAGAGCTTGGAGTATATTCTGTACCATGACGGCAAGAGATTGGAGTATATTCTGTACCATTGCAACAAGAGCTTGGAGTATATTCTGTACCATGACGACAAGAGCTTGAAGTATATTCTGTACCATTGCGACAAGAGCTTGGAGTATATTCTGTACCATTGCGACAAGAGCTTGGAGTACATTCTGTACCATTGCGACAAGAGCTTGGAGTATATTCTGTAATATAGCGACAAGAGCTCGGAGTATATTCTGTACCATAACGGCAAGAGCTTTGAGTCTATTATGCACATTGTTGTTCAGATTGCACCACCAAAGCAAGAGACAGAGAGTGTTAAAGACCCGTTGTAGCCAACCTGCGTTCTAACACTTAAAAATGTATTCATGTTGAGATATTTAGTGTTGTATGAGTGCGTAGTTTACAGCCAAGAATATACCCATATTGCTAGAAACAAGCAATTTGCCAATTACCATCAACAAGATACGAAAGTCAACACAATAAAAACTTATCTCGCAAATTCCTTTCAGAAACATCAAAAATAGTGCAGAATCTCTGTGCATTGTTTGTATCTTCTGCGCAAACTGTCGACATTTTTAACATCCACTGAATACCAGATCCTACATTTTTCCAGGCAATACACTTTGTGTTATCCAAGGTCGCACCACATATTTTACCTGCGGATTTTTTCTTCTTTTTTTTTTTTTCTTTCTGACATTGTTATCTGCTTCATTTCATTTTAGACACCATTGTGTCGTGTAGTGAAGTTATCAAATCACTGATCCACGGAACAAATTTACGTAATAGATTTCTACTTTCATTGCCAGATTTACAAATACTGATGATGTGTCATCTAACAATGGAAAATGTGTATCAGGTTTCAGACTTTATGTAGGTGGAGAAATGGCACAATCTCTACGAAGTTCCCAGAGAAGATACAGTAGTAATTTGAGGATAGAACTTAACGGATCCTTGGTGTTGTGTCTCTTGGCATGGCATATTTCTTTCTGCTCTTCCAATCTATTTATTTCGCTGAATTTTAGGTTAGTTTAGGTATGTTTATTAGCCTCTTCGAACGCCAGGCATGTACACATGTGCTCAGATATCTGTTTCCGCAAATCTCTCTGGGTATAGTGGCTGAAGGTTCTGGTTCTATGTTGGTTCAGTGCTCTTTTTGGAATCTGATTTAGATATTTTCTAAGGGACAAACCTATCACTCCAAATTCGCGCATTCTTTATTTTGACTCATGCTCATTTATCTCAAAATACTCTATTATTATTATTACTCAAGAAGAGCACCGGTCAAAATGGCGAGTGAGAATGTATGTGTTTTCCTCGGTGTCAGTTTAAATCGGATGTTCCTCCTGAAGGCAACGGCAAACTACAGGAGTATTGTGCCAAGAAATTTTCTATGGATATATTAAAGAAAAAGCTAGCTTTTTTCGGTCATATTAAGAGACACGACGGCATGGAGAGAGTATTAATGGAGGGGATGATAGAAGGCAACAGGGGCAAAGGCCGATCAAGACGCCGTTGGACAAAAGACATTCAAGAATGCCTGCGCATGTCACTGGAAGATGCAGGGCAACTTGCTCAAGACCGCGGAGAATTCAAGAGATCCATAGGAAAGACTACGTTCTGGAAAGAATACGTCACTTGATGACGAAGAGCACTTCTACACGATTATTACAAAATTATTACAAAATTATTACAAAATTATTACAAAATTATTACAAAATTATTACAAAATACACGAGTATTTCTGCTCGGTCCATAGACAGACCATCTGTTATGGTGTCGAGGTTAGCTAAGTGATCGTTACATTTGTTCCTCTCAACTAACAGCCCTCAATGTGCCCTCCAATTTTAGTAAAATGTCCAGGAATTGCTCTGCATTAACCAAAGTTCTCCTGTTTCTTGATTTATATTAACTGTTCATTAAGCCGATTCGGTGGTAGAGTGGTTAGCAGGCTCGTCTCACAAATGTGACCTACGATCTTGTTTTTTTATCGATATCTGACCTTCCATATTGTACTGGAGGTACGATTGCATGTATTAGTGTTGCACAGAATGCAACAATGATTGAAAAACGGTGTAATACTACAGGATCATTTACTTGTAATATTGTATTATTACAGTCTCAGTTACATGTATTACGGTAATATTACAGTATCATTTACATATATTACTGTATTACTATAGGCTCAGTTATATGTAGTACTGTATTATTACAAACTGACTTGCATGTATTCCTGTATTATTACAAACTTGCATGTATTACTGTATTATTACAGCCCTGTTTCTTGTAGTATTATTATTATCTGTTTAAGACAAAAGACAGCTTGATAGCGTGAACTGTTGTTACTTTTTGCATTAGGTCAGAAAACAAGAAATCTGGTATATCAGCTGTTTACTCAAGAGCAGTACACACAATGTCGGCGTGCTCCACAGAGCTGATCTCTCTACACGGTGACTCTTAAAGTGGATAAATCACTCCCGAATCCAACAAATAAAACTATTCACAGGGAACAGACAAGTATACAATCAGTGATAGCGTAAACTAAAAGTATAGTGATAAATATCTTCTGAGTTCTTTTTCAAACTCCTGCCGATTAGCGGGACACAGTTTTAAAAGAAATGAATTGAGGGTTTCGTGATTTGTAGCTTTGCTGGAATATTTTCGTGTGTCAGCACCAAACATCCTACTCGGCCATGACATTTTTGGTAATTTTGATCATCTACACAGTGAAGTAGACAGCTCGAGATCTAACTCTCCTTAGTCATTTCTTACAATATACATGGCAGGGTGAAGAATTAGTATTCTTTGTTTCCCTTTCGGGTCCCGCTAACACACTGTAAAAGTGTAAATTACAGTAATTAAGAAATAATTTCATGAGATAGTATTACAGGATATTCCCGATATAGGTACAAATGACGTCAGATACAGATATGGCAACGTTTACCAATAATTAGTCAATAAATCATATAATCTTAGAAACAGAAACAGTTTATGAAAGTAAATAATAAAAATACATTCTTCTTCTTCAGCGTTCATTTTCAAACTCCCGCTGGATCTCCCTTGTAGCAGGACCATTGTCCTACTAGATTTCCAGCAGGATGTAGTCCAGAGAATGGAAATGCGTTGTGTAGCCGTTTTATTTGCGCCAATGGCCCGACACATCCGTTTTCGGCGGGAAAATACATTCATAATTATACTTTTTAAATTCACAAACATTAACAACACTATTGCTTTTTGTGTGCCATGTGACGTATTTCTTTTGAGAACGTAGACTTCCTTGTGAATCTTCTGAAATCCCCGCGGTCTCTGGCAAGTTGTCCCCCCTCCTCTAGTGACATGTGCATGCATTTCTGAATTCGACACATCCATAAGGATTTTTTGGCGCAATACTCCTGAAGTTTTCCGTTGTTGCTTTTACAAGATAATATCTAAATTAAAAAATGACCTTGATGTCATGAGCAGCACGTTTACAAAATACAACCCATAAAATGAGTACTGGTAGTTCATTAATTATGGACAAAAATATATTTAAAAAATTGTTGAATAGCAGTTTTATGTGGAACATTACACAGAATCGACGTTTCGCCCAAAAAAAGGTCTTTATCAAGGTTAGGACTGAAAAACACAGAATAGGAAGTACAAAGTCAAGCAGAGACTACAAGTCAGCTATGTGAAAGCTGACAACTCAGAAATGCAATGAAAAGACGACGAGAGGCTAGAATGAGAAGAATGTGAGTGGTTACATTAAGAAAAAGTACAATATTACAGGAAAATACAAAATAGAAAACACAATAAAGTAAAAATCCACCAAGTATCGTAAAGTAAACAAAATAAAAGTCTTATTTGAATAACGTGTAGACAATCGATCGCGTGATGACGGGAAGTGCCGGATGTAAATACAGCAACTAGTAAAAGGTGACATCCGACTAGGATCAGCGGTTCTAAACACAAGAAGACAACAACCAAAAAAAAACAGGAAGTAGAAGGTAGAAGAGAGAGATAAAGGTATAAGACAAAATATGGAAGAAAGAAGATATAGATCAGGGTTACAAAAGAATTATGGACTTTGTTAATACCTGCAGGTTCTAGAGTTCCCATGGTGTGGATACGGCGTTTCTCCATAATGAAGCGGATCCTATTGTCCGATATATATAATATAATATCAGGTACTGCGATATCCCGAGTACCAATATAGGGTCATTGAAATGGGTCGATAACAATGTCCCGTCACTGCCTAAACCATTTTGTTCGAAACGTCGTTTCTGTGTACTGTTCCATGTAAAACTGCAGTTCAATAATTTGTATATATTTTTTCTATATTTATTTACCTATTGGTGCCCATTCAAAAATGTTTACAGACAGGTCAACAGGGAACACAATAATAATCTTCAGACCAAGTACTCGTATAACACGACACAATGCACTAATATGTAAAATGTACAATTAGCTTGACGAAAGAAACTACGGATGTATACAAATGAAATACTAAGAAAATGACATCGGAAAAAGGCATTTGTGAAAAACATAACAATAACTATAACCAATACTTCAATTCCGAACACGTTTCTGAAACGTTCATAAATTAATTATAACCGTGATTTTTTTTTAAATCTGACGTAAATTATTTGGTAAATTAAGGATAAGTTAGGCACGTCATAGCACGAGGGTTTCACATAACTGCTCAGCGGCCTAGTCAGTGAGTTGTTGAACAGAAACTGTATAGTCAGTGGTTAACCAGAAACTGTCTAGTCAGTGATTGACCAGAAACTGCCTAGTAAGTGGTTGACCAGAAACTGTCTAGTAAGTGGTTGACCAGAAACTGTCTAGTAAGTGGTTGACCAGAAACAACTTAGTCGGTGACTGACCAGAAACTGTCACGTCAGTGTTTGATAAGAAAATGTCAAGTCAGTGGTTGGCCAGAAACTTCATAGTCAGTGTTTGATAAGAAACTGTCAAGTCAGTGGTTGGCCAGAAACATCCTAGACAGTGTTTGATAAGAAACTGTCAAGTCAGTAGTTGACCAGAAACTTCATAGTCAATGGTTGAACAGAAACTGTCGAAGACTCATTGCATTAAGATCAATTACCACAGGCGAAACATGGATAATAGTAATGCAGTTTTGTGGATCACTGGTAAAAAAAAAAAACACACACACACGCGCGCGCGCACGCACGCACACACACACACACACACACACATACATACATATAGCATATTTTGGAAATATAAAAAGGCACAATGGTATAGAAAGATTAATCATGGAGGAGGAAAACTCCATGCAAGAGAACAACAGTCAAACCGAGATTATGATGGACATAGGATATTGAAGACCTTCTAGAAATGACACTGGAAAAGTTTCGACATCTTGCATAGAACCGGTAGCCTTACACAGTGGTAATCAGGATAACATTCTGTAAAGAACATAACTCTATGATATATATATATATATATATATATATATATATATATATATATATATATATATATATATATATATATATATATATATTACTCAGCATCGATGACGTCATTCCTCGATCTTCGCAGTGCGTGTGTCGTGGTACCCATTTCCTTGACGATGGATGGATCATGTACGTTATGTTTTATCTGTTGACGTTACGAATTGTGAATAAACTCGAAATCCTGGCCACCTAGTTGACGGGTAACTAAAACACTACGTTACCACGGTTCCCATGTTTATGAAGTATTCAAGCTCTCTGTAAAACACTACGTTACCACGGCTCCCATGTTTATGAAGTATTCAAGCCGTCTGTAAAACACTACGCTACCACGGTTCCCATGTTTATAAAGTATTCAAGCCGTCTGTAAAACACTACGCTACCACGGCTCCCATGTTTATGAAGTATTCAAGCCGTTTTTAAATGGACATAGTACTTACAAAATATTGAAGATGGAAAGTACAACACTACTTTTCTCTTATTTGGCGATTTACAACTGTTATAATAAGAGGCATACAATCGTATTGAGGCAATATTGACATGATATCCCTCTATAACTCAACCTTTCATATCACATTTTCTTATTAACATCACTGTTCAAAATCCCCAATTACAGTAGAACCCCGATATATCGAACTCGCATATTTCGAACATTCGGTTATTGCGAATATTTTAAATAGTCCGCGCAATAGGTAACATTAATCCCTCTAATAAATTACGGATATAGCGAAGTCGGGTTTGCACCATTTCGCTTATAGCGAAGTTCCACGGTGGCCTTTTGGTAATGAATCGACGTGTATATCGAAGTCCGAAACAGACAAAGATTTGCTGACCTATCATGTCAAAGAATATCAGGTCCGCGGCCCACATGTTGGACATTGCCAAACTGTATTTACAAGCCGTACAACAAACCAAAATCTCGTCATTTGACCAAATGATAATCTTTATGGGACTGCTACTATGACGCTGCTATAAGGTCATGTAATTCAGTTCGGTAATGTGTTTGGCCACCTCGGCAAAGAAATCAGGCAGGAGTGTCAACCCAGTAAAGCCACGTTTTCAAATTATGTAAATGTACTGCCAATTTTTATTATTTAACTTTAAAAACATCTTTTTATCTCGTGTTTAAAAAGAAATGTATAGTAGGCCTAGCTCACAGCTTCGTGAAGCGCGCTTCATAACTTGTGAAGTCGGCTTGACATTGCAAGTTCTTAGAGCAGTGCATTTAATAAAAAAAACGGTTATATCGAACCTCGGATATATCGAATTAATTCAATTTCCCCGAGACTTCGATATATCGGGGATATATATATTCTTTATTGTTTATACTGTATATAGCGAACTTCTGTTTTTACGTACATATTTCGTCGGTCCGAACTAAATTGTTATAATTGGATTTGACTGTAGCATGCTTTGTTAAAACAAATATGTCACACGGAAATTCGAATAATTACAGCGACAATACATCAACTCACCTTTGTCTCCAGTTCCGTCGACTACCTGACTGTCTTCTATTGTTTCCTCGTCTTCGCTCCTGACGTCGCTCCTTCATGCTGTCCTGGAACTTCTTCATTTTGACCCACTTTCGACCAGCTGAGTCAAATGTGCACCAAACAGAAATAATTAGCAAGAGGACCATTATCCAGTTGCATATCATCATTCCTGTGAGCAAATAGAAGAAAGGAGCAATGTCAGACCGTGCATATCATCATTCCTGTGAGGAAATAGAAGAAAGGAGCAATGTCAGACCGTGCATATCATCATTCCTGTGAGGAAATAGAAGAAAGGAGCAATGTCAGGCGGGTCTCGATTAGTAATGAAAGTAAATTAACGAATCAATGTTCTCATGAAATAATTGATAAGCAATGTTGATATTATTAACACAGTTAAATAATAAAATATAATTCGTGTAAGAAAATATCGATAAAAAATTATATCAATTTATAAAACGTAAATTATATCTAAGTGTTTTGTTTTCTTTTTATTTAATTAGCATTTTCATCCAGCTTCACTTTGTGTTCGCTAGTCTTAATACCGATCACTCATTTATTTACATTTCTGTGGTTGCGGGACTGTGTTGTAGTTCATGCTGTTTTCAGATGTTTCTGTTTTGTTTATTTCTCACTGCCTATATTTTTTAATCACCGTCTCTATGACAACACTTGTCTATACTTGACATTGTTGCCTTGGATGTCTCCATGGCCGTAGATACCATCTTCTCTTCTCGCATACAACAGCAGAAGATATGGCTACAAGGCACAATGAAGACCAATAACTAGATGGATGGGGGCAATCAGAGAAACCTTAAAGAGATGCGACTCGAACATTGACAATGCGATTTAAATGGTCAAAGACAGACAACCTCAACATCCCCCACCCCCAGCCCACCATGTTTAACAGCACAAGTGGTAATTACAATAGATAGACACAAGTAAGTAGCTTAGTTGGTAGGTAGGTGGTGTGTAGATGGGCGGATAGGCAGGCAGGGCAGGGCAGACCAGACAGACAGGCAGGCAGATAGGCAGGCCGACCGACCGACCGACCGACCGACCGGACGGACGGACGGACGGACGGACGGACGGACGGACGGACGGACGGACGGACGGACGGACGGACGGACGGACGGACGGACGGACGGACGGACGGACGGACAGACAGACAGACAGACAGACAGACAGACAGACAGACAGACAGACAGACAGACAGACAGACAGACAGACAGACAGACAGACAGACAGACAGACAGACAGACAGATAGATAGATAGATAGATAGATAGATAGATAGATAGATAGATAGAAAGATAGGATGGATGGATGGATGGATGCATGAATGGATTGATAGGATCGTAGACATCAACCTTTCATTTTTCGGCTGCCGTGATTTTCTTAGTAATGTAAATACGTTCAGTAGTTTACCATTGCTTTATGAAATGTCAGGATGCGCAATTGCCTGTGGCGGGGATCGAACTCGGTACTTTGGCCATATGTAAGAGAATTGTTATTATTCATGTGATATTCTTTCCAGAACATAGTCTTTTTTTATGGATGGTCTTAACTTCCCCGCTTCTGTACAAATTGCCCTGCATTATTAACGAAACATATTTTAAGCTTGAATGGAGCTGATTCTACATTATTTAACATAACGAAATATCGATAAAGAAGCAGTATACAGTCGATATAAGCATCGATCTTCTGCCGGATGCATCTACGCGATATACACTGAGACCCACACTCCCTTGGGTGTGCCTGGGGGGGGAGACTCTCAGTGCGTAGTGTGCAGATCTATTCATCTGGCAGTAGTCTTTTTAATCGACTTTTAAATCTCCCATTAAGTTATCCATTTTGACAACAAGGTTTACTAGTGAAGTAATTACAGTGTCGTCACGAAAACTGCTCATACTAAGACAAAGCTCATAATAAAACTGTACATAATATTAAATGTAAAAAAAAACACTGATAGAAATACACAAGAACTAGAGCTTACAATAGAATAAATTAGATCAGCAATTCAGAATTTGAAGAGAGGAAAAGCAGCAAGTTGTGACGATATAACAGCTGAAATGATTCAAGCCGGGTGCGAAAGCAGCGTTACTGTCTTCTATCAGTTATGCAATAAGATCTAGAGAACGGAAAATTGGCCAAGGGACTGGAAACGTTCAGTATACATACCAATACCCAAAAGCGGTGATATGCAGATATGTTCAAATTATAGAACAGCCGCCTTGATCAGCCAAGCCAGTAAAATACTACTGCACATTATAATGAAAATAATACATAACAAGATGGAGGATGAGATCCACGAAGCGCAAGCAGGTTTCAGAACTGGTATAGTCACGAGAGATCATATATTTAACATGAGGATGATCATAGAGAAAAATGCAGAGTATAACATCAAATTACACACATACTTCACAGATTACACCACAGCATTTGACTGTATCTATCACCATCAATTAAGAAAAATAATGAACGATAAGGGTTTCCCAAAACACATTGCTCGACTAATAGCAGAGCTGTATAAAGACCAAGAAGTCGCGGTAAAAGTGGAAGGTGCAAGATCAGAGTGGTTCAATGTACAGAAAAGAGTAAGACAACCATGTACCTTGCCTCCATACTTGTTCAACATCTATGCGGAAAATATAATGAGAAACGTGAGACAAGAAACAATGAAACCTGATTTCAGACCCGTAAATATAGGAGGACTGCAGAAACAAGAAATGAGATATACAGACGACACAGTGCTATTAACAACAAACGAACACGACCTACTGAACATAAATAAGTCAATCCAACAGTTCAGCGAACAGCAAAACTTGTTCTTAAATATAAAAAAGACACAAATAATGATAACTGACAAAACGAAATCAAGACCCAAAATTAATACTGAGATTTAGAATTTAATATTGCAATTTAGAAGAAGTAACACATTTTGATTATTTATGACCTAATATAAACAATGCGGGTGATTGTGCAATTGAGATTAAGAGAAGAACAGCAATGGCGCTGTCAAAATTAAAACAGCTAAAGAAACTATGGAAGGATACTGACATAAGGACCAAGTTGTGTTTACTACGAACATGTGTGTTTCCTGTGTCGACATATGGATGTGAAGCATGAACACTAAATAAAACAATGACCAAGAGAATAATATTATTTGAATTAAAGTGCTATAGAAGAGTTTTGAGAATATCAGGGACAGCAAAGAAAACAAACCAGGAGGTATTAAGAACAATTAACGTCCATGGAACCCCATATTAAAGAAAACGCTAGTTTTTTTTCCGATCACATTATGGACACGACGGCATGGAGAGAGTGTTACTGGAGAGGACGATAGAAAGCAACAGGAGCAAATACTGCCCAAAGCGCCGTTGGACAAACGACATTCAAGAATGCCTGCGCATGTCACTAAAAGATGCAGGACAACTTGCCGAAAACCGCGGAAAATTCAAGAGATCCATAGGGAGACTATGTTCTGAAAAGAATATGTCACCTCATGATGATGATGGTAATATGAAAACATTGAAATGTATCTACTTCTTCTAGTATTGTACCTTACAATCGATAATAGGTGAGACTGATGTAAAACTGTATGACAATAGTACTTACGTAAACTGATGTAAAACTGTATGACAATAGTACTTACGTAAAACACAAGACAGGTCAGCTTTACAATGAACAAACTATCAGACTATTGGGTACGGTTATATAAAATACAAATAACACTATACAAGATAGTTTTTTTCAACCTTAAGGTCTTTTTCAAGAAAATATAGGACAAACAGTTAACAAAGAGCAAAAACAGTAAAAAATAATGGATGTTAACGCAACAGCATAAATAGTAAATAAAATAATTTTGGATCTTTTCAAAGAAGCAGTAGTTTTGAAATTGAGAGAGAAATAAGCAAGGTTTCGATATAAAAGCTCAGTAACAGATGAAATAGAGATTTATAATTATGTGATATTATTTTTACTGTTTGTCATGTATTTTGGCAGTGCTGATAGAACAGACCTGGTTCAATTCCCGTTAGTTGTAAGAATTAATGGACATCGTAGTTGTTGTCACCATCTGCAGAAAATGTTCTGTATATCAAGCTTGAAAGCAAAGGCTTGAAATCTATGATGGCGAATGCCAAAGCTTGACGGCCGGTAGCACTGTTTTCGTCTAGTAGCATCAAAGATTAACGATGACCAACATTGTTTTCTCCTATCAATATCAAACATTGACGGCGAGCAACATTATTTTATTCTAGCAATATCAAAGAATTACGCCGAGCAACACTCTTTTTTCCTAGTAATATCAAAGATTTGACGCAATAATTTCCTCATTATCCGTAACATTGTATTTTACAATTTCGCTCAAATATCTTGTGATTTGATATTGTCTGAGTCATGGGGTCAGTTCTTATAGCAATTTTATTCAGCCTATCGTGGTAGTAAAAATAACCTTACGAGCCGGATTTAGCCAGCGGAAATATTTTTCCCACCTCTGTCCTAATTAGACATTGTCTAGCTTTGCTGATGGTGCCTTCCAATCATTTTATTCTAATTTCTTAAGTAGATTTTGCAATTTTATTCTTGATTTCCTCAGAACACTCTCGTGAATTGACAAAAACGATTGTGAAAGCTAAACGATCAATTCACAGTAACCTAATTGTCTATTGCCTTCCCCCAATTGAAGGATGGTTGATTGTATCCACACTTGCCATTAAGCATTGGGGTGGGATCCTCAGTTGTCATTCCAAAGTTAGATGTATCGACTTCTTTGCACTGAGTTCATGTTTTTTTCGAGGTTATCGTGATGTTATCTATCCACCTTTTTTCCATCTACCTTTGGCTCCATATCTGGATATTCTTTAGTTTATTTGCTCTCATCGGTATGTGGTTTGTGTTCATTTTCATAAGGTGGCCGAACCTTATTACTTGTTGTCTTCTGATATGTACATTACATACTATTATACCTACGCTATTCCTAACTTCAAGCCATGTTAGATATCGTTGTACAAGAAAGTTATAACACAGGTATCAGTCTCAACAAGAAGAAAACAGAAGTAATGGTTGTTTCAAAGAAATACACACCCCAAAAATGCAGTATTATTATCAATGGTGCAAAATTAAATCAAGCGGATAGAGTGTAATATCTTGGCACCATTTTAAAATCAGATGGTAAGTGATCAAATGAGATCAAGAATAGGATAGCTCAGGCCTACTCAACATTTCAAAAATTGGATGAAAAAAAACATTCTATGCAATGGAGTAATATCAATGCATGCACGAGATCGAGGGCTAGGATGTTATATTGAACCAATCCTTTATGGAAGCAAAGTATGGCTAGTAAACAAAGGTGCCTAAGATAAACTGGAGGCAACTTAGATGGGGTTTTTAAGGAGAATTATGAAAATGTCATGAATAGCCAAGTAAACTAGTGTAGAAGTTCTCAGAGATGCTGGAGTAAAACGACGAATTATAGCAAAAAAATCTAATTAAAAAAATTCTAACAGGCAATCACGATTTTTAGGGCATGTAACGAGAAAAGTAAATCTTGAACACTTAGTAAACATCGGAAAGATCAAGAGGAGAAGAGACATAGGAAGACAAAGAGAGAAATTTTTGGATGGGTTGTCACTGTGGTACAAAAAGAAGTCCCCGACTGAACGTATTAACAACTCAAGAGATAGAGTTGTGGAAAAGCTTGATCGCGTACGTCACTCGCCATGGCAATTGATTGATTGATTCTTAATGTCTTCGTTACTAATATCGCATGTAAATCAACCATTTCAATAACAAAAGGACTAGAAAGAAGCAGAAGACTGAATTCACAGTACTAGGATTTTCCTAATAATATTTCGTCTATCTCAAGAGAGCAGCAGTTTTTCTATGACTATTGTCAGAATAAGTAGTTCCCTGTCTGAAACAAAAGACACCCTTTCAGTATTTTCATATTCATAAGTTATTCGGAATCATTCTTCTTCTTCTGCTGTCGTTCTCAAACTCTTGCATATTAGCAGGATATAGTCCTGATAACGTAATGCGTTGTATCATTGTTTACATCTTTGCTGTAAAATATGCGTCTTTCGGCCTGACACATCCGACTTTATCATGGTTTTTGGGGCACGTGACCCTATATGGTATGTCAGCTCCACCCCATGACCTTCTTAGTACTTCTTACGACATGCATGGAAGGTAAACAATGTTGCAATTCTTTGCTCCTCTTTCAGACACTTGCTAATTTGAAAGTCTATAGAATAAGAATGTTCAATCACAGATGAAAACTGGGAACACATTTGACAATATTTTCACAAGTAGTACATATATCAATCTCCCTGGTAGTTCCGAACCGTGACCCTGTATTTAATGTATGAAGCCGAAGTGCTAAACAGTTTTACGTCACTGCGTAAGGCTACTCTAACTACTGTTGTGCTTTGTATTGGCTGATGAAAGTATTAATAACAAAGTATAAATAAATAACAAATGAAAATCTTGGCAATAGTGGAGTAGCCTAACGTAGTGACGCTGCATACAGACGTGTGAAACTGAGGTCACGTCTGATCAAACCAAATATTGACAGAATTCTGAGATAACCACACCGAATGGGAAATTAGTTAGTCTCGGTGGTACTATGTGGCCAGATTGGCACTCTAAGCCAAACTTTGCCATAGCACGGAAATAATTAAGAACTTGGCATGTCCCAGTTTGACATTCCTAATTAAACCATGAACACATTTCTTCACGTTTATTCTTCTTTTCTGCGTTCGTTTTCAAACTCCTGCACATATTAACAAGATGAAGTTCGAAGACTGGAATGTGTTGTTCCGTAATTTACAACTTCGCATTCATATCTGCGCCATTCGGCCTGGAACATCCGACCTCAGAAAATCAGACTAACATAATGATGAATGAACATAAGCTTCAGGTAGTGAACACCTTCAAATACTTCGGATGCAGTGATGGAAAATGCAAAACAGAACTAAAAGTAAGGCTGGAGATGGTTTTAGCGTCCTTGTCAAGACTAAAGGTTATTTGGAAAAGCAACATCAGTGTTGGAGTGAAAGTCAAACTGTATAAGTCGCTGGTGCTTCCTGTTGTGCTGTATGGTTGTGAGAGTTGGACACTCACTGCGGACATGGGGAGACAATTACAGGCTTTCGAATACAAATGCTACAGACGAATTCTACGAATTTCCTATAGGGAACATAAGACCAATGTGTACGTAAGAAATAAAGCACTGGCTTCGCATATGAGTGGTCCTGGGTTCATTCCCCAGCTGAGGCGGAAATTTTTTCAGATCGCAACGGCTCCCAGGTCGACCCAGCCTTAAATGGGTACCGGATTAATCCGGGAAGTAAAGACTGCGAGGGAGAGGAGATGGCTACCGCCCTCATTTGCAGAGCCTGTGAAATGTGAGATCGCTAACATCTCACACCCCTACGGCATTAATAAATGCTATGGGTTACTTTACTTTACTTAAGAAATAAAATAGAAATTTATGTAGGTGTACAAGAACCACTGCTTTCAATCGTGAAACGACGAAAGCTAGTATGGTTTGGACATGTATGCAAACAAGATTCCTTGTCAAAAACAATACTGCAGGGAACTGTCGAAGAGGGAAGAAGCTGAGGAAGACAAATAAAGGCATGGATAGACAACACCATGGAATGGACAGGACAAGATACTTCTACACTCATCCGCATCGCTGAGGATAGAATTCGCTGGAGGACTCTGTGTGCTGAAGCATCCAATGTGGTACCCCTACGACCCTTAAGGGTTACGGGTTTATTGATTGATCCGACCTCAGCATGATTTCTGGCTCACATTGATATTCATGGGATAGGACAGCCAACTTCACTCCAGAACTTCCTTAGTCGCCTTCTACAACATTTGTGGTAGGTAACAGTGTTGATAATTTTTGCACCCCTCTGGAGTCCCGGAAACTTACGGGCGAGCTCTTCAAGTGGGAGTTAAGAGAAGCTATTATTTTGAACTACCGTAGTCATATTGTCAAGATCAGTTGTGGGCTACCTTCTTGGGTCGACGGGCGGGATTGAGAGTAGTTCCTTGTGGTATGTGACAAACAAAAAGACATTTTTCTATCTTTGGAACTTTAAATAATATTTTCTGAGCTCCGTTACCAACGCGTATATTACTTTTAAATCAGCAATGTGGACCAGGACAAAAATGGCACCCGTGGGTCCTCTTTTGCCCACAACTGTTCTAGATGTATCTGTCTATTCACTTTGCAGCATATTCCTTAAGAATTTCTTGCTATCTTGTCAAATTTATTTTTCTATTGCTTCCAGTTCTATCTATATCTATTGTGTTTATAAAATATGAGCTATTATTAGTGTCGCTGCGGTCATATTGGTATCTAATTTGCATAAAGTTTAAAAATGTCTTCTCAAGTAGTAATGTTTATAAATGTAATGTTTAAGTAATTTTTAATGTAATATTTTTGTACTAATCCCCTAGAATCTAATTATGTGGTAAAAATTATTCTTGATGTCAACGTTTCAATATTAGGGTCACTGGAGAATATTCTACTTCGAATATTCATGTTAAAAACCTGTAACGAAAGCTTTCCTCCAGATATGTATCTATGTTATTCCTTTCCTCGTTAAATGTGCACACCAGTATAATGTCTGCTTTAAAAGGTTTTCCGTGGGTGTTTTATCTATATTGATATCTGTTTTTACGGAGATCTACGTGGAATAGTGGTTAAGCTGTTCACCTTGTGGTCATGATGTCTCCAGTTCGAGTCAGACTAATGACGTCTTCTTTACACGGTGGTTTTTTCCTTATTTTTGAGATATCCACGGGGGATTATTGCATGAAGCTACGGAGTACGTGCTATGGGTGGTACTCTCAACAGACGTCGTGCTACATCATTAACAGGGATTTAGTATATCCGAGCATTATTGAGTCAATCTTCTCCGCTTTTTTAACTCTTTTTTTTTTAGCGTTTCAGGGAACTATACCAGTAACGAATATGCAATGCTTATATCTAGGGAATTTTTTCAACGGATACTGTAAGTTCTTGATACTGCACAGAAATTGATGACGCTTCTCTGCCGCTACTACACGGCAATTGATGACGCTTTTATACAGATATTACAAAACAATTAAAGACGTTTCTATACTGCTCCTGCACACCAATTGATGACGCTTATAAACAGATACTACACAACAATTGAAGATGCTTATATAATGCTACCACACAACAATTGATGACACTTCTATACTGCTATTACACAACAATTTATGACAAATCTATACTGCTATTGTACAGAAATTGATGACGGTTCTATATTCTACTACACAACTTTTGCGATCAATCCACTATACATCCAGTCGGATAATGATTCTGTATAGAGCTATTTGTTTTTGATCGTGAAAGGTTCCTGATACCGCACACGCAATAAATAACATTTGATGACGACTTGATACTGATACTGCATGGCACAACTTATGTTATCGTTTACTATGCACCCAGTCCGATAGTGTTACTGCACAGAGCGATTTATTTTAAGTCGTAGTGGGTTCCTCACAGTTTTGTTTGCATAGATGTTCCTGTGGTTATATTGTTCTTCCGTGAACAGCGAAGTTGAGACCGACTGTCCTATATAATATGTTATCTGGTTTTGCGTTGTTAAAACGATTTTATATTTCTGTCACACGCGTTTATGATGATGATGAAGTAATTTCTTTAGCTGTGAGCAGGTAGCTGTTGACAGTCCATAGCCTTTCTGACAAACGCACAGGTCTCCAACAGTGAGAAATAACTGAGATGTCATCCAAACTGGCAGAAAGCTTGCTGTCTCAAAGGCATATTTGTTTTAGGGAGTTTTTCAAGCTCACATATTGGTGGTTTGATGGGAAAGGGGGAGGGTGGTAAATGCACCCTTAGGAAATCAGAATTTGAATTTTAGTAATAGGAAGTTAGCAAAGAAATAAATGAAAGATCGTTTTTGGTTACTCCCCCCCCCCCCTATAGTTAATACGTATCTACGGACCTAGGATGTATGGGCGTGTGTTTACTTCTCGAAGGGAGGGAAGTAGCAGTATCCCAGGACCATCGGGTTCTGCCAATAGCGTAACATACGCCTCTGGGTCTGCGAGTTCATTATTGTTCTGTTCATGACAGACTGTCATGTTTGTTGACCTATCTGTAAGTAGTGGCAGTAATATGTATCATAGAAATTGTTGGTCAGCAAACTGTTATATATTATTAATGCATCCATATATACACACTCAAGGAAAGTATCACACGTTTTTAACTACTAACAAAATATATTAAGATTTGCAATGTACATGTCTTATCATTTTTAGAGGTTTTTTTCTCCCCATAAAGTGTTATAGACCTACACGCTCACGTCTCTGATGTGGTTATTAGTTGCTAAAATATTATTTCTAAAAACATGATCTACGTGTGAAAATGTTTAGGGATGAATAGTATGTGACCTTACTTGAGGGTAAAGTCAAAGGGAAGCGAGCAAGAGGTAGGCAGAGATACAAGTGGGAGAGTAACATCACACGATGGACAGGTTACAGTCTAGCAGAGTGCACCACCAAGACAAGAGACAGGAGATGTTGGAGATACGTTGCAGCCAACCTTCGTTGCGGAGACGGCACTTAATGATGAGTATGTGACGTTCTTACAATGGTTGATTAAACAATATGATACTGTTTATAATGTCATGCGTGTTTATTTTATTTGTTGGAGAGCCCCAGGAATTGCGAGCGATTAGCTATTACTTCCTATTCTTGATACTAACGGGAATTGAACCAGTCCGTTCTACGGCACCAAATCGCCTAGCAACAATTGCACACGCGTTTTTCAGTACTTGACTAACCGCATCTCCAAAAAAAGATGCGATTTCATCAAGCCATTCAAATCGTGCACACAAAGTCACCCGAACGGACCAATCGAGACAAGGACTATTACAACAACAACAAACATCCCGTACAGGTATTGAAATATCCTCAGTAACAACAAACACATAACATAATATCCGTATTAGTTATACAAGGGCCGCTAGGTCTTCTTGTAAACATGGATAACATATATAGACAATACAATTTTGCTTCAAATAATTGTTTATACAAGTAAATTTAAGTAGGAAGCCAGAGGACAATTTTTAAAAATTCTTGAGACTAACGGGAATTGAACCAGTCCGTTCTACGGCACCAAATCGCCTAGCAACAATTGCACACGTGTTTTTCAGTACTTGACTAACCGCATCTCCAAAAAAATCTATGTATATCATATGTTATCCATGTTTACAAGAAGACCTATCGGCCCTTGTATAACTAATACGGATATTATGTTATGTCTGTTAGTCTCAAGAATTTTTAAAAATTGTCCTCTGGCTTCCTACTTAAATTTACTTGTATTACTACCTATGTGTAGTGGGGTGGTTTTTCTGAACTTTTTTTCACACCCAAGAGATTTCAGCTTTCGGCTAAATGTCTATTGAAGGGGCCTTCTACTCAGAGGCGGTATATGTCATGAGACAAGCTGATTTTTTGCTTTGGTCATCCAATATGCATCTTTCCTCTGGCAAAGCGCTTCGCAGCCACAAACTATTCCTTGTGTAGGAAGACCATCTTATTTCTCCCTGACTATTCTGTCTACATGAACAATTCTGTCATCAAAATGTTCAGAAATGGATAGTTAATAATAATCAGTTGAGTTAGTTTGCTTACATACATTATTGTGTTAGTTATGGAAAATCCATTTATTTTGATATAATACACATCCGCATACACCCTGAACCATTTTGAAATACACACACACGTATTGATATATACAAAATTTCGTATAAATGTCACCATGTTCTGACATCAACAAATGCATACAAAATATGCAATTTTTATAATTATTTTAATATTATTTACATTTTAACATCCAGGACTTATGTACATATCCTTGGATATATTCCAAAAAAAGCATGTTATTGGGTGTAGATTATGCTGGTCGCCACATGTATTGCATATGTATATAGCGTGGAGCCTTTTTGCTAGTGAATTGCAATACACAGAGTTGCAGTCCTTATCAAAATACTTGACCAAATGCATAGCACTTGCAGCATTGCTATTATTATCTAAGTTATCAATGATATCTGCTGTTTATAGCTGACTGAGAAAATATAATGCTGAAGATGTCCCATCTAAAGGTGCCTTCAATCCTGATGTGTGTGCTGGATCAAATGTGAAACAATGCATAATTTATGTTTCTGTTGTTGGGTGCACAACATTCCATATCCAATGTTGAGATTTAGATTAGTTCGCAGTACTAGACTTGGTACTGCGTGTAGTCATCACTTTCATTGTCATCAAAGCTAATGTCGCAAAGTCATCAATTTCATTGTCATAAAAGCTAATGTCGCAATTACTGCTTAGCGTATTTTGGAACATTTTCAAAGCATGACTGACTATCTGTCAAACGCAGAGGAGGCCAGGATTCCATTATTTCAAATAAAGTAGCAGTTTCACACAAACTGAAGATATTTATAAGTCGTGATAGTAATGGCGTATAAAAAGTTGATTAGAACGGCTTTAGGCATAGCCATTCTTAAAAATGTATATATTAGCGGAAAGGTGGACGATAGGAGTTCTAAGATTTACAACGTACCCGGTGTTGCTGTAACAGAGTCCAAATTTTTGTCTTGGTAATTCGTCAGCTTGGTTGGGGTAAACATCTTATGGGCCCATCTTCCTATATCTTTATATCTACATATGGGTACATTGATGGTAGCTTCTTTTGAATTACCTGCATTACCCATTAGTTTACCAAAAGAGTAAATTAATGAGGATTTAACGTTAATTTCCTCCATTTGAACAGCTACATACTTTTCTAGTCCAGTCAGCTGACTTTGCTTCTATTTCAGGTACTGAAATACACTACCATTATTAATGGGCGCTGATAATGGAGAAGTTAAATTTCGTAATGTGCTTCAGTGGGGGCAGACATAACATTTGTGATTTTTTAATAAATCTCTAGCAAGATGGAGATTTAATAAACAGCATAAAAGCGAAACAAAGTGGTGTACTGCTATAGCGCCTTCTGGAATTTAAAGCGATTAACAAATTCAATTGTTTTTCACCAAAAAAAAAATCAGATTTGCGTCTCAGTTACTTCCGCATCTGTCTCATTATGAAACATTTGTTGTTCGGCAGAACGTTGTGAATTACTTTTAGCTTTTAAAATGAAATCCTTGAAGGTATTCCTGTGTTTATTTTGAAAACACTCATAATCATTGTAATGAATTAAAAGATTTTCAAGTTGTGACCATCTCTCTAGTTTGTTATTTGTAATCCAGTTACGGTGTTTATCTTCAATTTTGTTTCATTCTGAGAAAAAAATGGCAAAGTCATGTCAGGTTTTACTTGTACACTCAATGCTATTGAGGGTGCAAAGTCTGGTTTTATATCAATTATATACAGCATTATGCATGCCAATGTTCCATCAACAGCAGTATAGCTCCACTTTTTTCCTGTTCTTTCACTTTAGGCTCTATCTACTATATGTGACCTTAGGTCTGGAAAATCTTTAATAACATCTAAAGACAACCATTCATTAACTTTGTGTTCATGGATACTAGTAATTTGTGATGTACGTTGTTCCGAATCTTTACGAAGCTGTGGTGTTGTTGTTGTTTTTTTATTGAAAGGTTGGATGGTACACCAGGAAAGACGGGTATGCATTCTTTTGTAAAGCATGTATTTGTCGTGGAATTACAAGTTCAACATCATGTTTGCCTGTGAATTGTTCTGAATGTATAAGCTCAATTGACAGAAAATGCTTGCTACATAAACATATTTACATACCAAACTTGATTTTGTCGGTGTCCAGTTCTATCGTGGGATACGTTTAATCCACTTTTCTCTAAGCTCAATATCCGAGGGAAATTTAAACAATCACATAAACGTTGGTTGCACAATATTTAGATTTGCAGTCAGAAACACAACACTTCAGATGCATATCTGCTGCCTTTCTCGTATAATATTATTGTGTGATATATTAATATGATAATATTAGAAGAAATTAAACATACTTTCTTAGATACCATAACAAACCAAGATTAGTCAACACACAGTATAACACACGGCAGATCACGATGGTAGACATTGTTTACAAAAATGTGGCCTTTGACGGGCCACGTTATATAATTCAAGCTAACAAAAACATTCTACTGGCGTTCGGTCGTGGATACACTGTCACTGCATAGATACACGTTCATAGCCTGGCGCCAGATAGAAAGGTTGTCACATGCTTGGAAGCTCACCCGAATTAAAAGCGTGAATAACACAGATGTGGTAGGCCGGAAGGCGTTCAATAAGGCAGCTCCGGGCTGAAACCAGCAACACAACGTACTTCACGCTCCCCGGCGGAAATCAAACGAACTGTCATGTTTGTTATCAAAGAAATCACACAAACTGTTATGTTTTCTATCAAAGAAATCACACAAACTGTCATGTTTTCTATCAAAGAAATCACACAAACTGTCATGTTTTCTATCAAAGAAATCACACAAACTGTCATGTTTGTTATCAAAGAAATCACACAAACTGTTTTGTTTGTTATCAAAGAAATCACACAAACTGTCATGTTTGTTATCAAAGAAATCACACAAACTGTTTTGTTTGCTATCAAAGAAATCACACAAACTGTCATGATTTTCTATCAAAGAACAAACGCAGAAGTAGAAGAAGAGATGACTTGTCAGCATATCCCTCCTTAAAAGCCTCCTTCCACGTGCACAGAAAGAAGACAATTGCCCTATTCTTTTCTCCCTGAACCAACGGCAAGTTGCCACACGGTCGAGCCCATGCTGATAAAAACATAGATAAAACATCCCTTACAATAATAGAACTTATAATAAAAGACAAGACAGCTGAATGACCTGGATAATACAACACAAATGTGGTCATACAATATGCCAAACATCACTGAAACATGGTTTCACTTCATACAGAATAGAATAGAGATTATATAACATTAACGGCAGTTAATTGTGATGTGTGTCCACTATATTTAACTGTAGAAATCGGATATCACGGGCGATCACTTCGGCTTTTATCTTTGTTAGAGGCCGACATCAATAGAAGTAACGTGTAGAGGGGGGGGGGGGTCTTACTGTTTAGTTACTCAGTTGATTAGTTTGTCCGCTGTAGTTGTATCGATCCCCATGACATACAAGCTGTTAAACTTCTATCTGTCCATGTGCAGTATGGATAATTCTTACAGCTGACGGTAATTGAACCAGGTCCCTACTAGCGGCACCGAATCGCCTTGCAACTCAAGTAAACAGGTTTTCCGTACTTGACCAACCACATCCCCATAAAAAGATATGATCTCGTCAAGACATTCAACCTGTGTACTTAAGTCACTTAGAACGGACCAATCGAAACAAGGATTTTTACAACATCAACGAACATGCCTTACGGGTATTTAAATATCCTCAGGTACAAATGTGAATGTTCTATATTTGTGTTCCTTAGGATACTCAGCGGTATACAATGCTTTGAGAAAACGTCTTCTATTCAGAGGAGGCAAATTCTGGGGGTTTTGTGCATTTTCTACCCTTCTACAACAAGCAGAGTTGGGGGTAGTGGGTTTCAGGAGGTTCATACCCAGCAAGCATTCCCTAAAGCAACCGAGCAATGGACAAATGTATTAGTAGAGTTGCCAGTTATACATTCCTCACCATCAAAGGGGGGGGGGGTCCTCTACAATAATGCAATGCAGGCCCGTAGATGAGGGTTCCAAACCTCCTCCTTCCTTAACACATCATAACATGACTTTTAGTACTAGAAACGTAGCCAAAATGTAAAACCCCTCTCATTCCTTAACAATTTTTTCATAAAAAGCTCATCACATTTCTCATTAAAAAATGAGAGATTTAAACACGAAAATTTCATAATATTTCTCATCAGAAAGAGAGATATAGACAAAGAAAAAAATAATTACACACGAAAATGAGTGAATGACCTCCATTTCATTTTTTAGGTACATCCCCCCTCCCCATTCCTTACTGAAAAAGTATCTACGGCCCTGATGCAGAACTAACTTATTTGTCTGATTATGGGCTCTCCCAAGGAATGTCACGTCCTGCTTAGAGTTTCTTAACGCCACACCTCATGTACAATACCTGTTCATAGCCGGGGAACAATATACAGATTGGAAGTTAGGAACGAGTTCATGGTTAGATATAATTTTGCTCCACCAACATGATGTGTAATGCTGGATTAAACTGAATGTTGCACTACACAAGGAAATGTAATTGTACATATGAAATGTTGTGGTTCCACAAAATGTAATAAGTAATGATACGTTCCATAGCAGCAACCTGCCGTCGAGGATGAAGATAATTCTTCATGTACTAAGCAGCATTGAGTATTAGGTAGGGGTGACTAGTGAATTCATAGCTTTTTTTACCTTTCCTAATTCATATGTCAATCGAATGATAAAATCAGAGAAGAGACATCACAATTTCATCAGTTATCAGAAAACGCCGTTGGTCCTACATCTGGCATGTCCTACGTTGCAGACACCAACAGAATACACCACCAATCTCTTGAATGGATACCTACAGGCAAAAGAGCAAGGGGCAGACCAAAAGAAACACTCAGAAGAACAATACTTAGAGAAAGTAAAACAACCAATATTCATACTATTCAAGAACTGCACAGAATAGCTTTGAACAGAGAGAATTAGAGAGAATTAGAGAGATCTGACCTCTGCCCTATGCGCTAACTTCAGCGCAAAAGGAAAATTAATGAATGAATGAATTCATATGTCAGGTATCCACCTATTTATAGATGGGTCGTCTGGAGTATCGCTCGTGTCAGGCGAGGCATGACAACCCGGATATTTTTCTGTCTGTGCGTGGTTTCGAACCTGGCACACTGTAACCTTGCATAGTAAGCAAGCTCACTATCAACTAGGCTAATAGAAAAGCCTCACTGTACTGAAATGTCATATCTACTGAGAGTTTAATATTGCATAATGGTTGGCCCTTCAGAACAATAGTGAGACCTTCACACTATCAGCGTGGGGGGGGGGGGTTAGCTAGTAAATGTCAAAATGATACGTAGGAATATCCTAGATATAACAGAAAAACATATGTCATGTTACAATGAGCAATATTGATAATACACGTAGTATAGAGAATGACAGTGTAACTTAATCATTCACCCGACGATCAACAGACCTGGATTTCAAGCTAAAAAAATTACTCATGTGGATCACTCGGTCACCAAAAGGGTGGGTGCCAGGGCTCATGCTATTGAAAAGTAGAGGAATTGCATCAACGTTACTGAGCATGAGCGGTAGGTGACGTTAGTCCGGCGGTTTTTGGCCATCCACTGACTAGGCAACTGAACATTTATGGGAAATCATGTATTGAACATTTATGGGAAATCATGTACTGAACATTTATGGGAAATCATGTATTGAACATTTATGGGAAATCATGTATTGAACATTTATGGGAAATCATGTATTGAACATTTATGGGAAATCATGTATTGAACATTTATGGGAAATCATGTACTGAACATTTATGGGAAATCATGTATTGAACATTTATGGGAAATCATGTATTGAACATTTATGGGAAATCATGTATTGAACATTTATGGGAAATCATGTATTGAACATTTATGGGAAATCATGTATTGAACATTTATGGGAAATCATGTATTGAACATTTATGGGAAATCATGTATTGAACATTTATGGGAAATCATGTATTGAACATTTATGGGAAATCATGTATTGAACATTTATGGGAAATCATGTATTGAACATTTATGGGAAATCATGTATTGAACATTTATGGGAAATCATGTATTGAACATTTATGGGAAATCATGTATTGAACATTTATGGGAAATCATGTATTGAACATTTATGGGAAATCATGTATTGAACATTTATGGGAAATCATGTATTGAACATTTATGGGAAATCATGTATTGAACATTTATGGGAAATCATGTACTGAACATTTATGGGAAATCATGTATTGAACATTTATGGGAAATCATGTATTGAACATTTATGGGAAATCATGTACTGTTACGTTGGCTCATAACTGCTTATCTTTACTTTTAATTTAATGCTGTGGTTTTTTCACTAGATCTGGGTTTTTTGTCGTCGTCGTCTGGGCTGCTGGGACTATTTTTTTTTTTTTTTTTTTTTCGTTCGCTCCATTGTAACCATCACGGATATCCGTGCGATTTCCGCCGGGAGCGTGATTACGTTGTGCCACCGTTATGCGCCTTGTACACCTAGCACATCCGATTTCGGCATACCTTGACAATTCGGGTGGGCTACCCTTAGCCTGTGACAGCCTCTATATATGTCTCCAGGCACGCGTAGTGGAAACTCTTCGCCCAGACGATTTTTTGCTCTCGTCTGACTCGAACGAAGTGTTCCACTGTCTATGAACTTGCCTCGTGTAATTGGACGTGCTGTGCCTGTGCCCATTGGGCACCGAACCGTTTCTCATCCGTGAGCCTGGTTCCTTAAGGGGAAGAACTCAACAGAGGAGTTGGACCCTGGCTCTTTCGCCCTCTTAGCCGAGGTGTCATTCACCGACATCGTGTACCCATTGTCCAAGTTCGAGTCTCACACCACGCGTTTGAGAGCAAGGCGTTCTCGAGCTGAGCTTCCTTGTCCCAATAGCGCCTGAGCCCATCAGGTACTGAACCCTTTCTCTCTTCAAGTGTATTTCCGGTGTAGGAAAACCTGACAGTAGAGTTGGGCCAGGGCTAAATCGTTGTCCCTTTTGTGCCTGAGTGCATCGAGTACGGAACCCTTTCTCTTCGCGAGCATATTTCCGCTATTTTTGTAAAATTGATCTTATTCTTGGGGGGTGGGGGGGGTTTGAAATCAATTTAACCAAAATACTAGTAAACCCTTGCCTTTCTGAACGATTTACAAAAGAAAGTTTCCTAAAATCACATGGAAACGAAGGATTTACGTTCGAAAATTGGATAATGCCTTTTTTAGGTATATTCACTCGCTTGCTTTACTGGGACCCTGGCTTTATTTATATTGAATTTATATCCTTCAATAATCTGAAGGCTTTTTTTTGCTTTGTTTTTTTTAATGAATTTCTGGAGTTATATCTAAATCATCAGTGGTAACAATGTTGGTTGCTTCTTGTGAATTTTCTTCATTGAAATTACCGAATCTACTCCTTCTTAACATTCAGTTTTGTTTTGCTACCTGTCACTATCATTTTAACATTTTGCTGTAGATTTTTCTGTCTATCGAGCCCGGTGATGTCCTCATTATATTAAGTTTTTAAGTTATCTCCATTCACTGACATCTCAATCAGTTTCTTTGTTGATCTCAAAATGGATTTACTGTCACGATAGAATACATCCCGAGATAGCCCTGTAATAATGCGTCTTAAGAAATAGTATAGAACAGTGATTCTCAACGTGTGCTATAAGACTTCACCCACATCCCCCTCCCCCGACCACCATAGCCATGGAGACTTCGAGAAGGCATGCAAAGAAAAATATTGAAACTTGGGGTTACAGACTTACATGTGTGGTGGTTGGGTACATGAAGGTAACTATATGAATACTAAACAACCAGAATTATAGTGATAAAGCTTACAAAAACAAACATTTGCAAAGAAAGTCAATGACCACTTTTACAGGCACCGTGAAAAGAGGCAGAATGGAAGAATATCTGTTCCAAAAAGGGGCACTGGTGAGACATGTTGAGAACCGCTTCTAAAAGTAACATTAATATATATATATATATCTTCTACATTCCGAAACAAAAATTGTAACATTAACATCAAAATAGCACTGTATAAAACTAGTAGCAATATATAACAACGCTACTCTTGTCAAAAGTGGACACTAATAGCAATATATACAAGAAAAATTGTCACAGCAGAAAATCATGATTACGTAGAATTCTTATTTTAAGAAAAAACATAGAATCAGAAATGAAAACATTAGAATACGAATTCACACAATGCAGTTCTGAATTACACCTCAAGATAACAGATTGAATGGTTTACAAACACCACCAGATTACCGTCGGATCGCATTCCCTAGTAAATGAAATACAGACACAATAGATAATAAGCCAATAGCCAGCCATGAAAAGGATGGACTACAGAAATAAATGAATCTACCGAAACAATCATATATGAAACACACATAAAAGTCGTATTCAGAGACCACATCTACCTCTGACGCAACAAAGCATACGATGATAAACAGTAAGAAGAATGAAATTAGAGAAGTAATATGTGAAACATGATAAGTTTACTGGTAGGTAGGCATGGTGATGGACAGATAAATGATTATCTAAGATAAAACCAATGTTTTATGGTAGCCATGGTGATGGAAAAATAGATGATTATTTAAGACAAACCAATGTTTACTGGTAGTCATGGCGATGGAAAATAGATGATTATCTAAGACAAAACAATTATTAGTGGAAGCCATGGTGATGGAAAGATAGATGAAATGTAAGACATAAAGATGTTTACTGGTAACCATGGTGATGGAAAGATAGATAAAATGTAGGACATACAGATGTTTACTGGTAACCATGGTGATGGAAAGATAGATGAAATGTAGGACATACAGATGTTTACTGGTAACCATGGTGATGGAAAGGTAGATGGAATGTTTAGACATATAAATGTTTACTAATAAGTATAACGATTGATAGAGAGATAATTGTTATACATAAAAATGTTTACTGCAGCAGTGAAACTAGACAGGAGTCACTACAAGCAATACCCATGATTGCCACAACCAAAATAAAATTAGTGTATGTTGTGCATGAACCAGAGATATTGCCAAGATATTCATAATGCCTAGTTACAACGTTGGCTTACTGGTGGGCACGGAGGTAACTAGATAGATGAATGTATAATATTATAATAATATATATGTTTGTTTGTTACAGATCCCGCGAATTATGAATAATGTAGCTCTTGTATGATTTGTGCTATTGGGAGCTGCAGATTTGTATTTCCTTTAGTTAGTTAGTTAGTCGTCGGATCATCATCACTGCAAACTGGACACATCCATAGTTGCTCCGATCTCTCCTTGAGTGTATCCGACATCACACTTCTGCTGACAGTACCGGTCCTATGCTGGTTGACCATCATTCTTCTGCGCCCTCCAAAATGTTCACCTCTAGCAACACCGCATCTCAATCCCTGATCTTTAATCCTAGCCATTGAAAAGGAATCATCATCCACATTCGTCTCACTCTCGCGTGTTATATCTCTTAAGGAGTTCAAAACGTCAGCGCGATCAATTGCCCCATCGCCCTTTGCCACAATCGCACACGATGCCAGTTGATCCGCTCTTTCATTGCCTCGAACGCCCACATGTCCCGGCACGAAAATAAATGTAACCGCCTTCAAGCTCGCATTTCTCAAGGCCTCAATCCACTGTTCGCGAACGAGACCCACTTGTACCTTCTTAATCATACTCATAGAGTCACTCACGATGCAGACCTGCATTACTTTCTGTGTGCGTAGCCACTCAAATGCCTTGGTCACCGCCATAGTCTCCATGGTCATACTACTCGTAGTGACCGCAAAGGCACCACTTTCCTCCTTGATCGTTTTACCTGCGCACTGAGCTGTAAAGGCCCAAGCACTGCGAACATGCCTAATTACAGATCCATCAGTGTATATAATCACATCCCCCTCTTTGGTATTCTCACTGATTAAAGCCTGCACTTTTTTCTCCACAGCTGTGGGACACCAAACACTATTACATACAAGTGTTTGTATTTCCTACTTCTGAAGATTCCAATTATTACGTGGTGTGAAGAAGCATCTTATTCAGGGACAGTAGAAATCTAATGGTATAGATAAAGTAACGCTACAATAAGAGAAAAGAATCGACTATATAGATATACAATCTACTAGAGTTTGTTGTTCTTCTTCTTCAGTCTGCATTCTCAAACTCCCGCTGCATTCCTAATAGATTTCCTGCAGGTTATAGTCCAGGGAATGGAAATGCGTTGTGCCGCCGTTTTATTTACGCCAATGGCCCGAGACAACTATCTTCGGTAGAGAGTTTGCTGTTGATACCATCAATCTTTCGCATGCAATAATTTAACATGAATAAGTCTTTTTTTATGATTGGTACTGGAAAGTTAAACTGTCATGCATAAATACGAAAATTGACGTTTCGGCGTAATACATTCGTCCGAACCAATAACAATGTAATAGTTGTAGATGAAAAAACTATAATATAGATACAATTGGTTTTTTTTAAAAACTACAATGTTAATTCGAATATCCTTATTCTTGATTATCATTTATTGTACTATCTTATCTGTACCAGTTACTTTTTTTTTCTAACACACCATACTCATTTATATTCATAATACTCAAGAACTACACAGAATAGCTTTGAACAGACAGAATTGGAGAGATCTGGCCGCTGCCTTATGTGCTAACTTCAGTGCAAAAGGAAAATGAATGAATGAATTAATTAATACTCATTTATGTATTTTTATTTTCGTATTTGTTACAGTGACACGCCTGTTGTTAGATTTTCTCTAACTTTCTGGTAACTATACTATAGATTAAAATCAATATATAGAGAGAAAGAAGGAGTTCAAATTAAAAAGAAAAATTTAAAATTGAGATATAATAAGTAGAGATTGAAAGAGAAATGTGCAAAAGCAAATTAACAATACACACACATATATATCGTGACATTCACAAAGAGAAGACCTACATATAGACTTCAACCAAGCCTTTTATGTCTTGTTTTTTAGTATTCCCGTGATTTTCGTTGGTCGTCTTTGGCAGGCGACAGATAGTATATAAATAGTGACCAACCAAAAACATAGCAATAATCACAAACATCATGTAAGAAGGCCTGTATTGTTTTGCTTCTGTTGTTAAATCTTATTTGACAATTGGTCGCAGATGTATACAAAGTACAGACTATTAGAAATAAACTCAACTTGGAGCTCATTAGACTGATAATAGTATGGTGAGCTACGCGTCAGCATCATAGCACACGGTTCTAGAGCTACGAGTCAACGTCATGGCATACAGTTCTAGAGCTACGCGTCAGCGTCATAGCACACGGTTCTAGAGCTACGAGTCAACGTCATAGCACACGGTTCTAGAGCTACGAGTCGACGTCATAGCACACGGTTCTAGAGCTAAGAGTCAGCATCATAGAACACGGTTCTAGAGCTACGAGTCAGCGCTATAGCATGCTATTCTAGAACTACGAGTAAGCGTCACATCACGTGATTCTAGAGCTTTGTATCAGCGTCATAGAACGCCTAGCCATAAACAATCTGATGTCAAAATGATGCTTAACCCAGAATCTACTTAAGATATAACTCCTTCGGACTACGCTACTACACTTGGATTATCCATGCTTGTCAAAATTAGTGAACATGAAGTATACGCAGTGACCGTTGCAAGCCATAGATCAGTCGTGTCATAGAAGATGAATGACGTCCGCAGGCTCTTTCAATGGGACCAGAAACTGCCTGATTGGTGTCATGTCCAGTACATGATCCCTAACGACAAGCTCTATATTAAGGTAAGTGGGGGTGCTCAATCATGACCGTCTGAAATAAAGACATTTCAAGTGAATTTATTAGGACCCCATTCGTTACGTTTTTTATTATTGTTAGGAATTGGTTTGGTCACTAATTACATATTTGGAATCGCATGCCAAAAATAGCCAAGGCGACTCCAAGTATATAAAAACTGTCCAACTGAAAGCCAGGAAGGGCCTCGTCCGGCCACGTGACAATTCTAGATACACTCACTGGAGACGATCGTGATTCAATCCTAATTGGAATAAGTCAATTGGCAGCGTATCCTATTCAGGACAACACTGATTTTCTAGGCAATATAAATAAGTTTAGTAGTTTGACATGCTTTCGAAACAGTCCGGATGCACAATTGTCTGAGGCGATGATCCATCTCGGTACCTTGGTCATCACATACACGCTCTGTACCACTCCGCAACAGATCTGGACAATATTTAGCCAATATATGGTTAAAATCCCTTCCCTTCCTTAACGATGTTTTTTACACAAAGATTATCACATTTCACAATTTCTCGTTCAAAACAATTGAATTACACATAAAAGCGGAAAAGCGTGCGAAATACCTTTTTTTTAAGGTAAAACCTCTTCCTTACTGAATCCTTACTGTATCTACCCCCCTATCCCCCCGCCATGCGTAACCATGACCCATTCCTAAATGAATGTACACAGATGATGATAATGTTCCTCCATCACACGCGCAGATGAGCATGACCTTGAAAAGGCCAATTAGATCTGGTGTTTGTGAGTACTCAGACCTATACATAAAACAGTGGTAGTACTCATTTCCATGTGGTTTGGTTGACCAAAGGAGTTTGTTTTATTGTATTTTTTTTTTCCTGAAAACTTCGAGTGACGAATTAACGTAAACAAAACTATCATGAGAGAACGTCGAAAGAGTTAGCCACTACACAAACGCGGCTCACTACTTTAGCTGCAGAGTTTGAAAGCCCAAGAGACTGTAACTGTATTACGATTGTCAACTGTCAAATACTGCATGCTTCCCGTTAGAGAGTTCCAGGGAGGGATTTTGCAGCTCGATTGTCAATACCACTAAAGGAAAATTCAGCAAATGAAATACAATAAGTAAACATATACCGGAGATAAGCAATCTTTTTAAGTCAGTGGTTAGATTTCAGGCTTTATCATGTGATATGAGGTCAAATACCTTTCGCTGTATTTAGTTAGTTAGTTAGTTAGTTAGTTAGTTAGTCGTCAGATCATCATCAATTCAAACTGGACACGTCTATAGTTGCTCCGATCTCTCATTGAGTGTATCCGCCATTACACTTCTTCTGACAGTACCGGTCTTATGCTGGTTGACCATCATTCTTCTGTGCCCTCCAAAATGTTCACTTCTATCAACACTGCATTTCAATCCCTGATCTTTAATCCTGGCCATTGAAAAGGAATCATCATCCACATTAGTCTCACTCTCGCGTGTTATATCTCTTAAGGAGTTCAAAACGTCAGCGTGATCCATTGTCCCATCGCCCTGTGCCACAATCGCGCATGATGCTGTATTTAGTTCTTTAGAACTGCGAGTAGTATTTCTCAGCTCGGGGGGCCGGCCAGTGCATAAAGTAATTTATATTAATCTGGTGGGGCAGAATAAATGGCTTGGCGAGCCGGATCTGGCCCGCGGTCCCTATTTTGTTCACCATGTCATAAACACAGAAAGATGTGGAGAATCGTAGAGATGCCATTGTTAGTGTTGCTGTTGTTGTGGGAGTTGTGTCAGAGATGGTGTTGTTAATATTGTAGTAAACATAGTGTTGCTTATGTTGTTGTTGGAGCTGTAGTAAAGATAGTGTTGTTAATGTTGTTGTTGGAGCTGTAGTAAAGATAGTGTTGTTAATGTTGTTGTTGTTGGAGCTGTAGTAAAGATAGTGTTGTTAATGTTGTTGTTGTTGGAGCTGTAGTAAAGATAGTGTTGTTAATGTTGTTGTTGTTGGAGCTGTAGTAAAGATAGTGTTGTTAATGTTGTTGTTGGAGCTGTAGTAAAGATAGTGTTAATGCTGTTGTTGGAGTTGTAGTAAAGATAGTGTTGTTAATGTTGTTGTTGTTGGAGCTGTAGTAAAGATAGTGTTCTTAATGTTGTTATTGGAGCTGTAGTAAAGATAGTGTTCTTAATGTTGTTATTGGAGCTGTAGTAAAGATAGTGTTCTTAATGTTGTTGTTGGAGCTGTAGTAAAGATAGTGTTGTTAATGTTGTTGTTGTTGGAGCTGTAGTAAAGATAGTGTTCTTAATGTTGTTATTGGAGCTGTAGTAAAGATAGTGTTCTTAATGTTGTTATTGGAGCTGTAGTAAAGATAGTGTTCTTAATGTTGTTATTGGAGCTGTAGTAAAGATAGTGTTCTTAATGTTGTTGTTGTTGGAGCTGTAGTAAAGATAGTGTTAATGTTGTTGTTGGAGCTGTAGTAAAGATAGTGTTGTTAATGTTGTTGTTGTTGTTGGAGCTGTAGTAAAGATAGTGTTGCTAATGTTGTTGTTGTTGGAGCTGTAGTAAAGATAGTGTTAATGCTGTTGTTGGAGTTGTAGTAAAGATAGTGTTGTTAATGTTGTTGTTGTTGGAGCTGTAGTAAAGATAGTGTTGTTAATGTTGTTGTTGGAGCTGTAGTAAAGATAGTGTTCTTAATGTTGTTGTTGTTGGAGCTGTAGTAAAGATAGTGTTGTTAATGTTGTTGTTGTTGTTGGAGCTGTAGTAAAGATAGTGTTGTTAATTTTGTTGTTGTTGGAGCTGTAGTAAAGATAGTGTTGTTAATGTTGTTGTTGTTGTTGGAGCTGTAGTAAAGATAGTGTTGTTAATGTTGTTGTTGTTATTGGAGCTGTAGTAAAGATAGTGTTGTTAATGTTGTTGTTGTTGGAGCTGTAGTAAAGATAGTGTTAATGCTGTTGTTGGAGTTGTAGTAAAGATAGTGTTGTTAATGTTGTTGTTGTTGGAGCTGTAGTAAAGATAGTGTTGTTAATGTTGTTGTTGGAGTTGTAGTAAAGATAGTGTTGTTAATGTTGTTGTTGTTGGAGCTGTAGTAAAGATAGTGTTGTTAATGTTGTTGTTGGAGCTGTAGTAAAGATAGTGTTCTTAATGTTGTTGTTGTTGGAGCTGTAGTAAAGATAGTGTTAATGTAGTTGTTGGAGCTGTAGTAAAGATAGTGTAAAATATTTTACAATAATTATTAGCAACTGTGTCGTATATATATTTTTTAAACAATTAATAATTCCACCTTTTTCCTGTCGGTGTGTGCGTGCGAATGTGTGTACGTGTGTGTGTGTATACGCGTGTGCGTGCGTGCTTGGGGAGGGGGGAGTAGAACGGAAGTCGCAGCAAATTGTTGTACTTCACAACAACTGAAAGTTTATGATCTGTAGATAAATGTAATACACCGCGTCATCCTTACACATCCATCTGTCAATGTATATCTTTAAAACATTCGCTCACTCTTCTTTGTATAATTTATAGCATAAACGTGACACATGCCAGTGTGGGAAGCAAAAATTTTACCTGTGCATACTGGAACAATGGTTCTCAAAACGTAAACAAAACTCCATTCGCAAATTAATGAAAACAAAGCCATTCGTGTTCTTTTAAATGGTTTATATAAAGTAATTTTAACATGCACAATGTTGTGACTGAAAGGTACATTAAGTATTTTAAAATTGTAAGACAGATTCTTGTAGAAATTTGTAACCATCTGCATGCAGCGTGATGATAGTTCAGATATCAATTGGAAAATACGTGATTAAATATTGACAGGAAAATGGCTGCAGCTTTTAAAGAAAAGTATTAGGTAGATTCCTAAAATATTAAATGTTATATGTGATTATATATATATATATGAAATGTGATATGTGATACATTTGACAAAGTGAAGCACTCAGAGATTATAGAACTGCTAGAAAATCTTAATGTTAATGGGAAAGATCTAAAAATAATAGGAAATATATATATATAAAATTAGTTGCATATCCTATCCAGGACGTAGCTATCAACCCAGCATTTGTTGGCTGTGGTGATTTTCTAGGCAATATAAATACGTTCAGTAGGTTGCCATTGCTTTCTGAACGGTCCGGATGCACAATTACCTGTGGTGAGGATCGAACTCGGTACCTTTGCCGTCATACAGACGCGATCTGTACCACTTCGCCACAGAGCCGGATAATATGTATATATAGGAAATATGAAATATGTATTGGAAATAAACGGCTACAATGAGAGTTAACACTATAGGTATATTTCGAAAGACAGAAGGAGATGTCAGCCAAGGTTGTGTAATGTCACCGGAGCTTTTCTCCTTGTATACAGAATACATAATGCGAAATATAGAAGTACGCTAGGAGTAAAAGTGGGAGAATGCAATTTAAATATCTTGATATATTCTAACGACACAGTACTGATGGCAGGAAGCGAACAGGAACTACAAGCCCTGTTAAATAAAGTAGTGAAAGAAAGTAAAAACAAAGGTCTCAGTTTAAACAAGAATAAAACAGAAATAATGGTTGTCTCAAAGAGACTTACACCACCACGCACGATGCAACATAATAATTAACGACACAAAACTAACACAATTTGAAAAAGTGAAATATCTTGGCACCCTGTTAACATCAGAAGGTAGATGCTCGAGTGAGATAAAGAGCCGAACAACACAAGCCAAATCAGCATTCCAAAAAATTAGAACCATTTTTTGCAATGGAAGTCTATCAATGCAGACCTGAATTTGGGTGCTGAGATATTATATCGAACAAATTCTTTTTTATGGATGTGAAGCATGGACTGTAAACAAGACAATTCAAAGCGAATTAGAGGCTACAGAAATTTGGTTTCTGAGAAGAATGATGAAAATACCATGGACAGCCAAGAAAACTAATGCAGAGGTTCTCATTGATGCTGGCGTAAAAAGTTCAATCATATCAAACATTAGGGGCAGAAAGTCTAGATTTCTAAGCATGTGCTGAGAAGAATACAGCCTGAACACTTAATAACCACTGAAAAAAGATCAAGGGAAGAAGAGAAAGGTGACAACACAGTGAAAAGTTGCTAGATGGACAAGCATTGTGGAACGGTAGAAGTTCACCAACCGAGCTTATTGACAACACAAGAGAAAGAGAGTCGTGGAGAAACATGATCGCCTACGCCATTCGGCATAGCACTTGACTGATTGATATGATAATATATGCATTTATTGTTCCTTCAAGTCTGTGTGTGTCAGAACCGTGACAGAGACATTTTAGTCGAAACGTCGATAAGTTATATCTTTCTCCTCCTTGTTAATTTATTATGTAACCTATTTTTAAATACGTTTATATATATATATATATATTTACAATATATATGTACACAGTATTAATGCAGTTACCCATCCAATATTTTTTTTTAAAGTACATATATATATATTGTTAATTTCTTCTTTCCCATTCTCCTCTATTTCCGTATGTCTTCTTAACTCCATCTTCCGTTTTTTCTTCTTCCTCATAAAGTCTGTCAATATCAGCAAACACTTCATGTCAGTGTTACCACTGACATTTCAGAAATAAACCAAGATTGACCTTCAGAAAATAATCCAGTTAACATCAGACTGTGTAATTTAATATAAATATAAGATCAGAACCTTAGCTAGTACACCTTTTTTTTTAAAGTATACCTTTTTGGGTTAAACTCCTAGGATTTCCTAATTCAAAAATTAAGATTAGGGCACAATTGGCGAAAAGAACCCAAACAACTCAGGCGACAGCTAGAAACCACAGAACTAGTGGGGGAAAAAACTAGTTGTTGCATCGCTGCTTCCTGTGTATATTTTGTAAAACTAAAAAAAAACTACCATGCGTGCCAGCTTACAAGAGTTGCGAAACTGGACAACGTTACGAAAGATGTGAAGGGAAAACATGTATATTTAACAATGGATCATTCTTCTTTAAACATGTCCTTATCATTACAAAAACAGCTTCAATACCCATACGCACCCCTGAACAAACATTTAGGACCATCCTGGCACAGGTTAGTGCAACCTTTGCTCACTCTCATATTTTCACTGCACGAACGTTCTAGAAAGTGAACTAAAAATAGCTCAATTTGCCACTAATAGCACATTACAGGTGTGTTTTGTACCTGCATATTTTAAGTTTGGGCGCGCACCATTCACCTATGCACGTGTGTTATCTAATCGAATATGATTTACGAGATTCAAATGTAAAAATGATATAACTTATATATAAACAGTTTTCTATAATTGTGATTCATGGTTGCTATGACAACATTAAAACAATCCCCTGTAAACAATGTCCAGCAGATCAGAAGGATGTAATCTGGAGAACGGAATTTTTTGTATCATTGTTTACAGCTTGTCTGCACAACTTGAACCTTTCCAATTGACACATCCGACATCAGCATGGCTTCTGGGTTACTTTGATACTTTAAGAAATGTGACAGCCAACTCAATTCCTAAAAGGTAGATCCAGGAAAAGGGTAGTAAAGTTTTGCTAATACTAGATAACACACAGAATTACACACACAAATCGACGTTTCGACCACAAGGCCTTTATCAAGTGTTATTATTAGTAGCTTTCTGTTATATGTTTTAATTGTTTCAAATGTCTGTCTTGATAAAGGCCTCGACAGGATTGTCGAGTATAGAGATCTTTCTGTACCAAATGTCTTAATGTGACACCCCTACATCAGGATTGTCGAGTATAGAGATCTTTCTGTACCAAATGTCTCAATGTGACACCCTTACATCAGGATTGTCGAGTATAGAGATCTTTCTGTACCAAATGTCTCAATGTGACACCCTTACATCAGGATTGTCGAGTATAGAGATCTTTCTGTACCAAATGTCTCAATGTGACACCCTTACATCAGGATTGTCGAGTATAGAGATCTTGCTGTACAAAATGTCTCAATATGACACCCCTACATCAGGATTGTCGAGTATAGAGATGCGTAGAGATCTTTCTGTACCAAATGTCTCAATGGGATACTCCTATGACCCTAACGTGTTATGGGTTTTTTAAATTAATATTATTATTATTAATGTTATTATTATATGAAGTGATAGGGTTTCGTTTGTTAGTTGGTGGGTTTGTCTTCCTAGAGGAAGACACGCCCCTTTCAACCTTGGAATGGTTTTCCTGTGGTTACATCAGGGCATATACTGTGGCCTAATGGTCTGGGTTGTCCTGTTAAGGACTGGTGGTTTGACCTGGGGTCTAGTCGGTCTGAAGTGAGAGGGAGAGATACTGACCAGCATTTATAAGTTTATACAAACCCGGAGGTGGTGGTTTAATGTTGGAACGATTTCCAGAGATTGTGGTAGCTGGATACCCTGCACTATTTCTTGATGGTTGTAAAACTCTGATATAACCAAATTGGACTGACAACCGTGGTTGAAAATAGTGTACCTCACTATAAGAGGTACATTTCGCTTAACCAGCCAAAGGTGTTGATTTACTGAAGTCATAATTTTCTCAGTGTGTGTTGTTCTTTTGTTCAAAACTAAAAACATATAATTATTATCAAATGTACATGAAGATAGTTCTTTTGTTTCAAACGTACACAACGATTGTTCTTTCCAGTGGCATAACATCAATTGTTTGAAGCAAAGATAGTTGGCGTCCATAAAGAATTTGACATTTACGTGAAGACATTCCCTGCTGAAAACTTAATGGGAATACCCGTTGATGTTTCCTGAATTGTCTTTTAGTAGATAGCCAGTACGCTGGTGGCTTCAGACCATCAGACGCTTAGAAATAATTTAAGAGGATGACGCGAAAGAGGGAAATTCCCTATGTATTGCAATATTTTATCTGTATATCAGCACAAGCTATTAGTTTTTTGTGTGATTAATTGTGTAGTGCATAACTACACAAATTAAATGCAAATTTCAAGTCTTTCTTCATCTAAATTTTCTTGAATTAGTATATTAATGTAAATTTAAAGATTGTAACAAAGAATTGTCCCCACAATATATTGAATAGTTTAATAAAACAGTCCCGATTCTTTGATAGCAACCTACTAGAAAATGAACTTCATAACGTATATGCAGATGAGACAAAGCATTTACTTCCTAAAGAACTCATGTCATATTTTACTGTAAGTTACATAGATTCAATCTGTCAGGAAATAATAAAACTACTCCGTTTAGTGTTGACTATACCTACCATTACATTCAGCAGTGAAAGAAGTATAAGCACCCTGAAGAGAATCAAAATATCGCAGAAAGTCAACGAACAACACTCGTGTGAATTGTTTGAATTCCTTGGCGATTGTGAAGAAACGTATTAAGTGCACTTTCATCGGAGTCAACATTTGTTGTGAGGGAACTGACAGAGCCGTAGATATGTTTACATTAAGGAGGGGGTTTACATTAAAAAATGGCATTCTTAATCGTGTGTAAATTCCACTGTGTAGCAAAATTTTTAAGACCCTCATGGAAAATCGCCAAGAGTGGAGTTTTTATCGACAATTTGGTTACGTTCCTAGTGTTAACAGTCATGTTAGATTTGCTATAGGAAGAATTTGAACACCCACACACCCCCCTCCCTTTCCCCATTTTATCTACAGGCGTGAATACTGAACAAATGTTTTTGCAGAAAGGAAAAACATCGGCATGGAGCTGAATTGCAATATTATATCAGGTATGTTTTTTTAAACTAGTTAATCTTTTATATAGAGCCATAAATATGTGCTTCTGGTATGAAAAAGTTGAGGTGGGGGGAGAGCTACCTACCTACTAAAAACGATAACTTGGCGTCTCCACTCTAAAAAAATGCATTCTACGCCACTGGTTCTTTCTTAACATACTCTTTTACTGATCAATTCCCCACATAACTTGAGTGCAGCCCAATTGCTGTTGTGTATATACTTCTTCCTCTTCTGCATTCGTTCTCAAACTACTGCACATTACCAGGATGTAGTCTGGACAACGGAATACTTGGTATAATATTTTACAGCTTGGTTGCGATCACTGCGCCTTTCGGCCTTACTCGTCCGACTTCAGCAGCACAGTTTCGGTGTGACTTTGACCCTATATGAGATGTGACAGCCAGCTTCATCCAAAACCTCCTTAGTCGCTTCTAGCGACATGCATGGAAGCTAAGCAGTTTCACTATTATTTACTCCCCTTTCAACCCCGGAATCATATGGGCGTATATATTGCTAATATGGACATTCTTCGTTTTTTAACCTTCCACAAGAGAGGCATTCTTTTTTTTTTAATTGGTAAAATATTCTATTCAGAATGTAACCAATGAACCCAGCATTTTTTTGGATGTTGTGATATTCTTGACAGTGTACTATATATTAGTACAGTAGTTTGCCATTACTTTCTGAACAGTCCGGATGCACAATTGCCTGAGGTGGAATTCGAACCCGATACCTTGGCAGTAACAGACGCACTATGTACCACTTTGTCACAGAGCAAGAGACATGATACTTACAAATGAAGAGTGATTATTCAAGGAAACGTTACAGCCCACGAAATCTTAGAAATTAATAACTACCCGGAACCAGCGAGGACACATGATGGCTCCTCTGAGTGCAATCTGGCTGGTTGAATAACTAATAAATAATAATTAAAATGTCTAATAACAAGCTGGTAACATGTGTTTCTCGCCCACTGTTTTAACAAACACGAGCACTTTTAACCACGCAAGCTGTGGGCGTTAGCGTTGCTCACTGTTCCAAATTACAATCTTTGAAAATACATGTATAGGCTTATTTCTAGTTCATATGTTTAATTTAAATAGAAGCGGCATATATGTTTTCATCGATTAAAGGAACGAGGCAGTAAGCAAGATTTGCAACGAATTATGTAAAACAAATCTTCCGTATAATTTATAACTAGTAATGTGAAACAATTCCAGAGTATAACTTGCAACTAATAATGTGAAACAATTCCAGAGTATAACTTGCAACTAATAATGTGAAACAATCCAAGAGTATAACTTGCAACTAATAATGTGAAACAATCCCAGAGTATAACTTGCAACTACTTATGTGAAACAATTCCAGAGTATAACTTGCAATTAATAATGTGAAACAATCCCAGAGTATAACTTGCAACTAATAATGTGAAACAATCCCAGAGTATAACTTGCAACTAATAATGTGAAACAATCCAAGAGTATAACTTGCAACTAATAATGTGAAACAATTCCAGAGTATAACTTGCAATTAATAATGTGAAACAATCCAAGAGTATAACTTGCAACTAATAATGTGAAACAATTCCAGAGTATAACTTGCAACTAATAATGTGAAACAATCCAAGAGTATAACTTGCAACTAATAATGTGAAACAATCCCAGAGTATAACTTGCAACTACTTATGTGAAACAATTCCAGAGTATAACTTGCAATTAATAATGTGAAACAATCCCAGAGTATAACTTGCAACTAATAATGTGAAACAATCCCAGAGAATAACTTGCAACTAATAATGTGAAACAATCCCAGAGTATAACTTGCAACTAATAATGTGAAACAATCCAAGAGTATAACTTGCAACTAATAATGTGAAACAATCCCAGAGTATAACTTGCAACTACTTATGTGAAACAATTCCAGAGTATAACTTGAAATTAATAATGTGAAACAATCCCAGAGTATAACTTGCAACTAATAATGTGAAACAATCCCAGAGTATAACTTGCAACTACTTATGTGAAACAATTCCAGAGTATAACTTGCAATTAATAATGTGAAACAATCCCAGAGTATAACTTGCAACTAATTGTAAACGAAATCGTAAACAGAACTAATAATTAATTGCGTAATAATCTTATGATAACCAAATAACTGTTTACAATCCTAGAACGACAGAAAATATTTATTGGATAGAACATATCATAAACACAAAGTGCAACGAACTACCTAAAATCCCAATTCATGATTTACAATCAATTGCATAGAACACATCAGAAGCATGGTTGTGAATTAATTGCATAAAATGAAGTATACACACAACTTGCAGATAATTTTGTGGAACAAACATCTATCAATCTGCATGACTACAAATTGACGATTTATATAAACAGTACCTTTATACCAACTCTTTGTTATCAATGTAAAGCATGGCCCTTGACAAAGACTAGCGAAATAGATCACATTGTGTGAAATTAGATGTTTGAGGAAAGTTATACGTGTAACGAAAAGGCACCCATGGAAATATGACGACAAAAGGATAGAAATAAAGACTATCTCAGGTCAAGACTACAGCGAAAGACAGCAAACCAAGTAGTTTGGTCACGTCATGAAAATAGAACCACCACAATCAACTCTTCGTGCATACAAAAGGAGAAGATCGGACTAAAAGTCAGGAGGAAGACCAAGAACTAGATGGATGAAGACAATTAAAGAAAGCATCAAAAGACAACGGCTGACCATGGTCCACAAAAAATAAAAAAATAACTCCAACTTTCTTCCAAGACACTTAACATCACAAGTGGAAATCAAAATAGACTGATAGAAAGAACTGTAAGCATTACTTGCAGTTTATTGCCTAGAAAACTATAGAAAAACTCGCAAAAATTGTTTTCTTTTTTAATTGAAATTATGGCTTCATTTTAATTGCATAGAAAAATCTACAAGAGTAACTTGAACCATTGCATAAAACCCAATACATAACTTGCAACTAATTGCATAAAACAAACAACAGGCATAACTTGCAACTACTTGCACATGAAAAGTTCAAGTATGGTTTGTAACTAATTTCATAGAATAAACTCTACAAAGAGCTATATAGACATGTTTCAATTGAACGAAAGAAGAAAAAAAAGAAAAAGAGTTATTCCTGCGGTACTGCAGCCATTCAATTGGTCTCTGGGACTTATTTAATTTACTAAAGTGGTTATAGTGTCTGATTCTCAATCTATGCATGATGTCGGTATTAGTGAGGGACATCTATAGCTTCATGGCAACTGGCTTTGCTGTCCCAAACACTCTGGCGTTTGTAAAATAAATGTGTAGATACACTTGCCTGTTTCCGCTGACGTTTTAGAAATAACCCCAGATCATTCTGGATAAAACCCCAGACACAAACATGCTATATAATTCATCTAAATACTATATAATTCATCTAAATACTATATAATTCATCTAAATACTATATAATTCATCTAAATAAGGGCACAACCCGAGATATGCCTTCACCAAGGGAGGCGAGTTTGCCTAGAAAAAAAGGTCATTCGCTCATTTACATGTACATTACCATTTTTTTTTTCTCAAATATCGTTGAGTAGAGAGGGTTTACCCGTCTTTTCGGTCTTTTGGCTAAATTTCTAGCATTAACATTCGTGTCATTATTTTTTCTAAGAGAAAGGGGGGGGAGAGATCCTAAAATAAACCCAGATTAAGGCAAATTTTGCCAAAATAACCCTAGCACCGCAAACCACGGTCAAAAATCGCAGATATATTGAAAAGACCGCAGCTATGGCACCGCCGTTGGCTTGTGTCAATTGCACCTACAGTCTGTGAATTGGGATCGGATAAGGGGAACCGATTAAAGGCGCATGGTAAGATGTGAATTCTGCTATAGGTCATTAGTTCTCAACATTTTTGTCTTGGTCCCCTTTTGGAAAAATTGTTTATGGTCCCCTGTGAAACATATCGTGTTTCTTAGAGCTCGGCTGAACTTTTTAGGATTTAATCTGGCCAAATTTTGTTTAAAATAACTATCTTTCTATAACATCGGGCCTCTGGTCCCCAATTTCAATTTTTTTCCCTGCATGTCTCATCTGCCTTGGGGGGGGGGGGGGATGCATACGTTCCACGTTGAAAATCACTGCGATTGATGAATCATTCAAAGTGTAGTTGGAAGAAATTTTTAGAAAGTGTGGCACAATTATGACTGGGTATTTGATGGGCAGAATGAGGAACGTGTTTAACCGATGAGCATCAGGAACCATGAGCATACATACACTTTGATATCTACTGAAGGAATAATAAGTTCCCATGGATTTTCCCCGAGTGCACACAAATAATAACTATAACATTGCTCTTAATATCAATCTTTTAAACTCAATCATTCATTTCAGTCTTACTGACAGTTTATCCTCACTCCCACAATTACTTACTCCTACCTCCTTCTCAATCAATCGTTTATGGATTTGTCACAACAAAATCAAGCTTTAACTATCCCTTTCTCTCTCTCTCTCTCTCTCTCTCTCTCTCTCTTTCTCTCTTTACACCTACCTAAGAGCGCCTTCTTTGCCGAGTCCGGAGTACAGGTGGTGTAGTGTCTGGTAGACCATACTGCCCCAATTATCAGCCACGCTAACTCAATCAAACCAACAACTGAAAAGAAAAATGATTGTTTAGTCTGTGACTTCTTTCCCCTCTGTAGTTAATATACGGCCTTTCGTTGTTGTACTGTATGTTTGTTTCATTTCTACTATCTTTGTAAAGTTCTTTAAAATATTCTTCCCATCCGTGCATTATTTCATTTTCATTTATTAACATATGCGCCTGCTTTGACTTGATGCACCCAGTATTGTTTTATATTAAGATTGTTTTAAAATTGGATTGCTTATTTTATATATATATATATATATATATCTGATATATATATATATATACAGTTAATCTGATTAACTGTATTATGTTTTAATATATATATATATATGTATATATGATTAACTGTATAATGTAGTAATGTCATTGTTACATATGATGTTATATTTGGTTAGACCCAATAAAAACTGTATATGTGTGCAGTTTTTATACATGAATTACAACATTTTCTCTTTGTTGGTATACTAGTTATGGTATATCCAGAAAAGGAATGTTACCACTTTAGACACATATTCTGTGAGTTGATTAGATATAGGTGTGTATACTATTACAATAACGTGTCCATGATGTGCGTATATATTGAAGTTTGTTGAAAATGATATCTTAGATGATCTGTATGCGAGAGACTCATGACATTGTTTGTCATTGACATTTAATGTGCTACCGTATTGGGTCTTCCTTGATCTAATTATGTATACAGCTATCACCACTTTACGGTTCATAAATATAATGAAATGTTGCTTCTATAATGTACTTGTCAATAACGGTTAGGTCATCTTTAAAGAAATTAAACTGTATACGAATCATAATCAGATGTCTCTGAGAAATTGATAGCAATCTTGGTTGAGTGAAGGACAAACCATCATTCTTCCAATATTTCTCTATGTCTTGTAACACATGGTTCTAACATTTCTTTTAATAATCCATTTATAATCTTTTAATAATGGTTATATTAGAGATGGCGGTATTTGTAAGCATTTCAACATCTTTTAATTTGAACGTTTTATTCTATGCTGATTCATGTTCTTTAAGTTTTCAGACTGATTCTAAAAGGTATAAGTGAGAATCGTAAGGTAATAGTCTTAAACATATGTGACCATGTTTCTGGATTGCTTTGTCTATATGAAATATTTTTATATGCTGTGTCTTTTTTAAAAATTCCAAGGAATTGCGGTTCCACAGATATTTCGTTGAATGGAATGTTATTTTTGGTCAGCCTAATCTTTATAACATCTTTAGCACTTGATGAATTAAAAACTGTATCTTCAGCTGCTAGAGCTTTGTGATATAAAGCATTGTCCATTATCAAATACGACTTTCTATCCAATGAAAGAAGCACATGTTTCACAATCCAATCTTGAGATATCGTGCCACACTTCTCTGTGTGATAATCTATATTATATGTAGATTTTGAAACAAATAAGATTTCAGTACTATTTAAATTACTATTGTGGCTGTTTTCTGCATGTGCAATTATTAGACACTGCCCATTGCTGCATGGTACTAGTACTTAGTTGTTACATCAGATGATTGCAATTATCGTTCATTACTGTGGTTAGGATTGATGCAAGTTTCATCTAAATACATCATATCACAACAATAACTTCTCATTTCTCTGACCTCGCGTAAATGTTTGATTCTCATTGCAACTATATGTGGCTTCTCACAAATAAGGTTTCTTCTTCTTCTTCTTCTGCGTTCGTTCTCAAACTCCTGCAGATTAGCAGCAGGATGTAGTCCGGAGAACGGAATGCGTTGTGTCATGGTTTACGGCATTGCAGCGATATCTGCGCCTTTCGGTCTGACACATCCGACTTCAGCATGGCTTTGGGTCACTTACCCTATATGGGATCGGGCAGCCAACTCCATCCCATAACCTCCTTAGTCGCCTTTTACGACATGCGTGGAAGGTAAACAGTGTTGCTATTCTTTGCTCCCTTTCGGGCCCCGGCAACACACGGGCGAAATAAGGTTTCTACCACCAACATATTTTCTAGAAGTCAATCCTAAACTCCTAATATTCCTCGATAGTGTAGATTTGGAAATATAAATGTCATTATTCTCTATAAACCAATTTACTGAACAAGAATATGTCCCTACTTCATTATTGTGAAACATATTGAACATTTCTCTTCGAATCAATTCTCTGTCAAAATTATCCACCACTCTTGGCCTAATTTCCGTGTGTAAACGACTAGAATTCGAAATTTCACATTTTGCTATCAAACGGTTCAATGTTTGTTTACTTATCCCCAAGGCATGAATAGTCCTGTTTTCTGGGTTTGAAATAGAATGATATAGTTTTCCTTGAGTAGTTTCGTTGCAGAAATACTTAAACATCGTATTTTTGATCTACAAAATGTCATAAACTTTAATCGTGGACTCAATTTTCCTACTACAACACTTGTATAAACACTGCTGACGAAGAATTTAAGCGTGGTATCGCATACAGCCTTAAATACAGCCACAACATTTCATATGTGTTATATATATATATATATATATATATATATATATATATATATATATATATATATATATATATATATATATATATATATATATATATATATATATATATATATATATATAGAGAGAGAGAGAGAGAGAGAGAGAGAGAGAGAGAGAGAGAGACTGAGAAATAGAGATAGAGAGACAAAATAGAGACAAAAAGAAAGAGATAGAAATAGGGATAGAGAGAAAAAAGAGAGAGAAAGAGAGAAGAAAGAGAGCTTTGTGACAGACAGTCGGGTTTGATGGGAGTCGAACACTGAAAATTGACGAAGGATAATATTAAAATCAGCTGTTCTTTATTTTGATCTGATAGTACTTTTTAAGAGTATAGAAGAAACAAATAGACACCGAAAGAAAATAACTGTTAGTAAGTATCAGTACGAGACAGGATTATTGACGGAGTTAGTTAGCGTGAATATTCAACCAGCCGTGACTGACGTACAAGAATGGCAGGGGAGAATAAAATAGTGCAAAATCTGTTAGTTTGCGAGAGGATGCGTATATAATAGAATATAATGAAAGGGATTGTTGAAAACCTTGAGTGGCGCAAACTAAAGTAACACTATAATAGTAGGAAAACATTTACGAACAAACGCGTGAATATAAATGAATTTGATTGAGCAAGATTGAGATTTTTTTTTAAATACGTCCAAAAAAGTGAACATAACGGATTGTAATCAATCTTGAGTGATCAGTCGTTCATTCGCCAGCAACTAAGTAACAGCTCAACCATGTAGCGAAAGATTAATCGGGGAACTGTCCATGAAGCAAGACATGGTTCCTCGAACTCTATAGTTTTTGTCAAGATGATTGTTGGTGTGCAAGCTGTACAACATAATGTCGGGAGAATTCATTGCATGTTGGATTTGTTAGGAGCTCCTATGTTATTGTAAAGTGTTAGAGCGATTATTGTGAATTCTAATGTTATAGATAGAATATTAGAATTATGAGTGAGTAGGCGTAGGTTGTGATAAGGGCACATATGTTAGAAGTAAAATAAAAGTAGAAAAGTTATTCCTCTGTTTATAGAAATTGAATGAATTAGTCAAATATTTGTGTCGAGAACGTGACACCATGTATGATTCATCTTTGATTAAATTGCTTTTGAAAGAATATAATCGTCCCAGAATATGGAATATTCTGATGGTTTGGCCAGAGAGAGAAAATGTCAAACAGATGAAATTCAAGAGAATCAGAAATCTCTGCAACGAAATCTTCGTCTTAGAATAGAAGTAGGAAAACGGGGGGAAGCCATATTCTCAAACGTCGTGATATGCTCAACGAAGTAGAGCATTGGAAATATTGTGAGTGTGTATTACCACCGTAGAGTTCGTTTACTCATTAGTTAGGTTTCAGGGAGGTTGTTAAATTTCTCCAACGTGATTGATCGCAAGTACTATAGAATGTTGTATTTTGTGTTTTTGCATTAACCAAAATGAGAGCTAAATTTGCAGAGGAATTATTGGAAGCTTTGTCGATTAAAATTGCCATGTATTTTTATGAAGACTCACAAGTTCCAGAGATTCTGGTTTTTTGGAAGCCTTATTTACCGAGTGAACCTGTATGAAGGGTTACTCAATTTTCAAGTATGTTTTGGTATAATACCAGTCGGAGGCCTTGAATTTGGACGAACCTACTGTCTTTTCTTGAAGACCCAGCCAGTCAACGTTGCTTTGGGAGCAATCGTCTTCGGGAGTGCGAGATGTCCATTTTCAAGCCAATGGGATGACTTAGGGAATAATCTGTGAACACTACGTTATCAAAGTCACACTCTTTGTTAAGTTTTGTAAACACACTAGCCAATGGATGCGCCAAGTTAATGAACAGTGAACATTACGTTATCGATGTCACCACCAACTTTATTTTCGATCTTATTTGGATATCCGGACCGATAATATAATTAACCTCGACAACTGTGAACTATTGACTAGAAGGATAGGTTTATCATGACTGTCAATCAATTTTTGAACTATTTTTTAAGTGATAATTAGGTCGGATAGCTGGGGTAGAACCATTTATTTGATGTTAGAAACAATATGCGGTCAGTCTCCTTTCCTGTGAGTATAAGTTTCCGGTTTCAGGGGGGACCAGCTTCTTTTAGTTGACAGTCGTACAGAAGCAGTACTCCAACAGAAATTCCAGATTTGGAAACACTATACGGAGAAGGAAGAAAATGAACCACGGATCATAACATCCACAAACAAAATAACAACTAACGAAACCAACCACAACAGAAGAATTGTGAAGTGATACAAAGAAGTTATACTGCACCAGTTAATTGCTGGAGAGTTAGAGAAAGAATTTTCTACCAAATTCTTTTTATTTCTATCAATTATAATATTAACAAACGTGAATCGCACATATTATGGTACAGAAGATAAACAAATGAAATAGAAAATTTAAATAGAAAGATAGAAAAAAAACACACGCTCCCCCTCCCTTTTTTACACAGCTTCGGAGAGAGAGAGAGAGAGAGAGAGAGAGAGAGAGAGAGATGTATATATAGATATAAATTGATTGAATGAGATAGAGAAATGAATGAAGTATAAGCTGAAAGCACAAACAAACGTAAAGTTATTGCCTTCATTATTTCTACGGTAAAACTTTCGATTTCCTGCAACATGAGCCCATGCCTTCCAGCTTGTCATTATCTCCTTGACTTGATTCCATTACCTGCCTTTAATCAAACTGGCACAGACTAGGCCAGGCAGCTGATAGATTTAATAACGGTTTTTAATCTAATTTCGAACTTTCTCCGTGCAGTGTCAGAAACCGTGATGACGATATTTGCTAGAGCTCCTACCTTGTCAAGAGGATTGTTTACTTATACACAACTCGGAAATTGCTGCTTAACTTATATACAAAACTACTTGTTGGCCTTTCTATCTATGCTCAATTATTTCTTATATACAAAACTACTTGTTGGTCCTTCTATTTCTGCTCAATAATTTTTTATATACGACATACTTGTTGGCCTTTTCTATTTCTGCTCGATTCCGTTATTATTTACAAAACTAATTTCTGGAATTTTTTATTTCTGCTAAATAATTTCTTATATACGAAACTACTTGTTGGCCCTTCTATTCTGCTCAATAATTTCTTATCTACGAAATTACTTGTTGGTCTTTTCTATTTCTGCTCAAGGATTTCTTATATAAGAAATTACTTGTTGCCCTTTCTATTTCTGCTAAATGATTTCTAATATACGAAACTACTTGTTGGCCCTTCTATTCTGCTCAATAATTTCTTATATACGAAACTACTTTTTCACCTTTCTATTTCTGCTAAATGATTTCTTATATACGAAAATACTAGTTGCCCTTTTCTATTTCTGCTCAATTCCGTTATATTTACATCCTATTACTCTATATTTCCAGCTTTTTAAAATTATTATTCGTGTATCTTTCAAATCTAGTTTTTAATCTTCTTAATTACTTCATCATCACAACCAAATGCCGTCTTTGCATTGAAAATTGGCTGCAACAGACATGTAACAACTTGTCTCTTGCCTTGGTAGTGTACTCTGTTAGACTGTAGCATGTCCATCTCATGATGCTCCCACATGTATCTCCCAATTCTTGTTCGCCTTCCCTGAACTATATCCTCAAATAAGATCTCAAATATGGTATTATGTTTTACATATGTCCAGAATACTTTATTTGATTGTTATTTCCTTTAATAATTCTTTTCAAATGAGCAGTGTGTCAGAACCTAATCGTTTATTTCTATTACCGTGAAATTATTCATATTCTTCTAGATATACGCATCTCAAGGGGTACCAGTTCTGTCATCTTGTTGGTTATCCTTGTTTCTATGTCATACATTAATATAGAATAGTTGCAGCACTTTATAATCCTTATTTTAGTCTAGACCTATTTGTGATTTGCTTCTTGGTCTTCTTCATCGTTCATTCTCAAACTCCCGCTGGATCTCTCTTGTGGCAAAACAATAGTCCTACTAGATTTCCGGCTGGGTGTAGTCCAGAGAATGGAAATACGTTGTGTTGTCGTTTTATTTTCGCCAATGACTCGTCACATCCATCTTTAGCGGTCGTGATTTGTTTAAATTTAACATTTTTCTTATGTCATTGAAAATACCTTTAGCTATTAATATTCACCTTTAAAAAAACTATTTACAGTAATCTGATACGCATTTGTTGACTTTATTGTGTGTTTTGAGTATAATCTCTGTACCTGACAAAAGCATTTTGTGTAACGTGTAAAAAATATTTTTTACTGCAAGTTTGAAAAAAAATTTTAAAATATATTTAGTATCTGTCGTTTCACTGTGCATGTATGTATTATATGTGTGTGTCACGTGATGTTTAGTCTCTTCGTACTCCCGCGGATTATGTGTAGGCCAGCGTTGCCACATATAGTTTTTCACAATATCTGGAGTTTTTGGCCGTCGCAACCTAAGAATTAAGAATTATAATTAAGAACTAAGATCACGGCGTCGTCTAGGGTGCTGGGGTTATTTTGGGAAAATGTATATTAGTCTGGAGTTTTTTCATGAATTTCTAAGAATTTAGTTTCCAAAAAAGGCTACAAAAACCTCATGAAGATCCAATAATTGAACATCAATCTCGAGTGAATATTTTAGGTAAATTAACTACTGCTCTAGCTTTATTTCTATTGATTTATAAAGTCTGGGGTTATCTGAGGTTTTCTTTAGAATCGTATGGTGTTATTTTTAACACTGCAATGGTAACACTGGTGTACGACTATCACTTCAAATGTCCCAGCTCAAAGTAGAGTTGAAATCCTTTCTGTTAACTAATGCGGGTAATTAAAGTGTTGATTGTTACAAGAGAGCCAGCACATAATTACTATTTTCTCCGACTGTTATTTTAATCAAAAACCACTCAATAATCTGCACTTCAGAGACAACGCAACTTTTTTCATTGTATTGTGAGAAATTATAGGTTTTTTAAACAATAAAATGCATTTCTTTGCGGCTGTTCATAAATTGCGTCATCAATTAGGGAGTAGGTGGGGTCTTCAGATGTTCGATAGTTGTTGACAATGGGGGGAAAGGGATTTGACAAAAGTTGAAGTTAACAATACTGCTTTTATACGACAAGACAATGAAATTGTTTGAATTTGAAAATATTTCTAAAGATATGCAGAAAATGAACCCATGCGGTGTTTTTTACTTTGTCTACTAAAAACATTTTAGTGGGGGAGGAAGGGGGTTATATTTGTAGACGTAATTAAGCAGTGGGTCGTTGAATTGTTGCCAATTGTTAACGGGGGAAGAGAAGTAAAAAAAAATTGGTAACAAATTGTTGAAGGTTCATACCCGTTCGTTTTCAAACTCCTACCGTGTTTCTCTTGTAGCAGGACAATAATCCTACTATAATAGTTCAGAGAACTAAATTGCATTATGTCTACGTTACATTTGCACCAATATCCTGACACGTCCGACTTCGACGGACAACCCCCATCTTGCAAGGATCGCCCCTTTCTTGTCAGTCACATCTGTAAGGATATTCAAGAAAACTCGTGTAAAAGTAATAGACTTTTCAATGTAAAACTTCAGAAGGTATTCGACTTGGTAGTGGTAAAACTGTACGCACGCAGTGTGTTCAACCAGCGAGTGACAGAAACCAACAGCATCCATAGCCATCGACACTTGTTATGAGTGACTGGGAATGGTATCGGCAATAGATGATTTATTTTTTTTTAATTTTTTTGTGTGGCTTCTCCGTAATTGGAAAACAGCCTTGTAAAATAACTGACTTTACTTTAGTCAGTTGGTTGCCAACACAATGTATAATCGTAGTGACCAATGAAAACACGGGTAAAGTTCAATGAATCACTTTCCATGGTTGTTTTCCAATTAGTCAATGGGTCGTTTAATAAGTATTCCCTCTATGGTGATCTGGTGCTCGGCCGCGCACTTCATTAGAAAATACAGCTCACTATATGCACCACCTGTGCACATAAAGTACAAGAAAATGAGCTAAACTTTTTAAAGAAGCAGAATCCTTCACTCGGCAATATTCACCGCTCGGACATCTTCAGTTTTTCTCACACAAGAAGAAAATTAGAGAGAATATTGCTTATATTATCAACCGTCTTGGACTGAGCACATATTAGATGATAATAATATTAATAATAAATAATAATAATAATAATAATAATAATAATACCTAAAATCCAACAGGGTAGTATGATTCTTTTGTCCGCCTCTTCTCCTTCCACCTTCGACTGTTTCTAACAAAATAATTTTAGAAAGTGAGTCGTGTCTCGTTACATGCCCAAACCATCGAGTTTACTCCGTTTCACCAATGCCAAAAGTGGTCTTTGATAACCTGCAATTTACTTGCTGCCGAACAAATATATTTGTTTTATGTTATGTATAACTAATTCTGAACAAATGTCTGTAGCACTTGTTTTCAAAAACCTGATTTCTTCGTTATGTGTCTTCATTGAGTGTTCAGTTTTCAAATCCGTATAAAAGTATGGATCTAGAGATCTGAATATATTAATTTAATAACACTAATCTTACTTTTCGAAGTCATATTCAACATTGTCATGTCAGCCTTCGCCATCTCGAATCTTAGTTTAATCTAATTTCCCGAATTGCCATCATCAAATATTTTGGATCTGACATATTTGAAGGTGGTTCTTCAAGTTTGTGACTGTTTAACCTGACATGTGTAGGGGTCTTGCTGGGTATCACTAGTCATCAATATCTTGCCTTTATCATTGATCATTTTCGTGCCATATTTCCGACTGACGTCTTCCAACTTACAGATAAGTTCAGACTTGGCAATCTATATCTATGAGATTAATGATATATGATTTCTCGAAGGGTGGTATACGATTTTTAACAACCAATAACAATTCCTGTGTCAATAATTTTTGGTTCGCTGTTGAGCGTGTGTGCAAAGAGTGTCTCTGGCATACAAACTTGCAAATCAAACACGTAGTTACATAGACATAACTTGCGTAATAAAACATGTACTTACATAACATAACTTGCATAATAAAACATGTATTTACAAAACATAACTTGCATAATAAAACATGTATTTACAAAACCAAAACTTGCACAGTTAATCACGTAGCTACATAAACACAACGTTCACAATCAAACACTTTCTTTTCTTTTCGCTTTATACCACTTTGTGCCTTGCATCTTCAGGAGTAGAAGAATTCTATAGGGATGGCTTTTTTTGTCGTCTTCTTCCATATTTCCTACAAGTGTTTTCGCTTTACAATGTCAGTTTGCTAGACCAGTCACAATGTCGTTTCAGTCTCCGAATGTCTGTGTTGTAATCTATTACACTCAGCAGAGGAATCACATGTCCCATTTATAAAACACTGAAACACATGTCCCATTTATAAAACACTGAATTTTACTTCCTTTTAGGTAAGTAGGGATAACAAACCGCAAACCCCGCTCCATAATCGGAAGCATCCCAAACACACCCTACAGTCAAACACACAGTTACATAAACACAACCTGCACATTCAAACACACAGTTACATAAACACAACCTGCACATTCAAACACACAGTTACATAAACACAACCTGCACATTCAAACACACAGTTACATAAACACAACCTGCACATTCAAACACACAGTTACATAAACACAACCTGCACATTCAAACACACAGTTACATAAACACAACCTGCACATTCAAACACACAGTTACATAAACACAACATGCACAGTCAAACTCACAGTTACATAAACGCAACCTGCAAGGTCAAACACACAGTTACGTAAACATAACCTGTACAGTCAAAAATACAGTTGCATAAACACAACCTGCACAGTCAAACATACGTTACATAAACACAAACTAAACCGTCAAACACAGAGTTTAATCAATCAATCAATCGAATACAATGCCGATTGGGTTAGGCGATGATGCTTCTCCACAACTCTCTGTATCTTGTGTTGTTAATAAGTTCAGTTAATGACTTCTTTTTGTGCCAGTGACATTACAGAAAATATATACCTCACATGTGTGATGTTTCATACTGACACTTGACTTTTTCAGAGCAAAACAGAGTAAACAATGAGGAAATAGAAGAGTGGTTTAACTAGTCAACGTCATTTAGACGAACGAGTAAACATGTGTGTATCAGCTAAAGGTTTAAACCGTGATCATCTACAATATAAGAGCTATGGGATAAACAGGGAACCACCCTTCTAATATGACGCATTGGCATTTCCCGTGATTTTCATTAGCTATCGTCACACATTATGCATAAAGTTTCCAATTAAAATCATGGGAAATGTCAGACGTGTCACTTTAGAGGGATGATTTTATATGAGCCAGCAGGACCATATAATTGAAGAAAGACACGGTTGGAAACACGTATATGAAATGAATAGTACTTACATAATACAATGCCATGATAATATATATGTACTCACCTAATCTAGCATAGAGGAAATACTCAATGCTTGCCCTCGGTGCTTGCACGAGAATGCTACCCCTGGTGCTAATGATAGCGATGGCCGTCTCTAATAGAACGCACACGGCCAATATAACCAAGTGCCCCAAGATCAGATCCCGTAGACCAATAGTACAGTCGAACTGAGCATCAAACTCCACCACTCCGCGGACAATAGCTAGTGATAGAAGCCTGAGGAGAGAAACAAAAATACATTATAGTGCTACCATATAGTGATACCATATAGTGATACCATTATAGTGCTACCATATAGGAATAGATGACCTCAAATCAGACAGTATTATTAGATAGTAATATTAGATAGTAATATTAGATAGTAATATCAGACAGTAATATCAGACAGTATTATTAGATAGTAATATTAGATAGTAATATTAGATAGTAATATCAGACAGTAATATCAGACAGTATTATTAGATAGTAATATTAGATAGTAATATTAGATAGTAATATCAGACAGTAATATCAGACAGTATTATTAGATAGTAATATCAGATAGTAATATCAGACAGTAATATCAGACAGTATTATTAGATAGTAATATTAGATAGTAATATTAGATAGTAATATCAGACAGTAATATCAGACAGTATTATTAGATAGTAATATTAGATAGTAATATTAGATAGTAATATCAGACAGTAATATCAGACAGTATTATTAGATAGTAATATTAGATAGTAATATTAGATAGTAATATCAGACAGTAATATCAGACAGTATTATTAGATAGTAATATTAGATAGTAATATTAGATAGTAATATCAGACAGTAATATCAGACAGTATTATTAGATAGTAATATTAGATAGTAATATCAGACAGTAATATCAGACAGTATTATTAGATAGTAATATTAGATAGTAATATTAGATAGTAATATCAGACAGTAATATCAGACAGTATTATTAGATAGTAATATTAGATAGTAATATCAGACAGTAATATCAGACAGTATTATTAGATAGTAATATTAGACAGTAATATCAGACAGTAATATTTAGATAGTAATATCAGACAGTATTATTAGATAGTAATATCAGACAGTAATATTAGATAGTAATATCAGACAGTATTATTAGATAGTAATATCAGACAGTAATATTTAGATAGTAATATCAGACAGTATTATTAGATAGTAATATCAGACAGTATTATTAGATAGTAATATCAGACAGTAATATTAGATAGTAATATCAGACAGTAATATTTAGATAGTAATATCAGACAGTATTATTAGATAGTAATATCAGACAGTAATATTAGATAGTAATATCAGACAGTATTATTAGATAGTAATATCAGACAGTAATATTTAGATAGTAATATCAGACAGTATTATTAGATAGTAATATCAGACAGTAATATTAGATAGTAATATCAGACAGTATTATTAGATAGTAATATCAGACAGTAATATTAGATAGTAATATCAGACAGTATTATTAGATAGTAATATCAGACAGTAATATTAGATAGTAATATCAGACAGTATTATTAGATAGTAATATCAGACAGTAATATTAGATAGTAATATCAGACAGTATTATTAGATAGTAATATCAGACAGTAATATTAGATAGTAATATCAGACAGTATTATTAGATAGTAATATCAGACAGTATTATTAGATAGTAATATCAGACAGTATTATTAGATAGTAATATCAGACAGTAATGGCAGACAGTAATATCAGACTGTTATATTAGTAATATTCGATAATAATATTAGACAGTAATAACAGACATTATTATCAGCAAATAATATCAGACAGTATTTTTGACAGTTCCATTATCAGATACTTCCACCATCAAAGAGATAGTTATACGAGTACTGTCCTAATACTTGAGACTGCTTGAAAACTGTATAACAATATTACTTTACGTAGAACACAAGTTCGATTACAGAAGTAAACGATACCGCACCAAAAAAAATATTAAGTACACAAATAGACCATCTCCAGACAACTCTTCTATCCCTGACTCTACGAGGTATAAAGAGATACAGTGAAAAGAAAGACTAAATGTTTTTATGTTCGTTTTAATGTCACGTTGTTATGTTAGTCATCGTAAAGCTCTTCATGTTTGTGTTCTACTATCTTAATGTTCTTCTGACTTTTTTATTATATGTTCCACTGTCTCCTGCCTCAGATTTCAGTTATTTTCTTAAAAATACCCTCCGTCTTTTAAAGACCATATTTTGTTTCCTAAAGACAGCATTATAGTGTATCCTTTCCACAGGAGTCGATGTTTACTTCTTTGTAGAATTGGCTGTGGTAGAATGTGCTGTGGTAGATTGTGCTGTGGTATCGTGGTGTGGTAGAATGTGATGTGGTAGAATGTGATGTGGTAGAATGTGCTGTGGTAGAATGTACTTAGGTAGAATGTTCTGTGGTAGAATGTGCTGTGGTAGAATATACTTAGGTAGAATGTACTTAGGTAGAATGTTCTGTGGTAGAATGTCCTGTGGTAGAATGTACTTAGGTAGAATGTACTTAGGTAGAATGTTCTGTGGTAGAATGTGCTGTGGTAGAATGTACTTAGGTAGAATGTTCTGTGGTAGAATGTCCTGTGGTAGAATGTACTTAGGTAGAATGTACTTAGGTAGAATGTGCTGTGGTAGAATGTACTTAGGTAGAATGTGCTGTGGTAGAATGTACTGTGGTAGAATGTGCTGTGGTAGAATGTACTTAGGTAGAATGTACTTATGTAGAATGTGTTGTGGTAGAATGTACTGTGTTAGAATGTACTTAGGTAGAATGTACTTAGGTAGAATGTTCTGTGGTAGAATGTCCTGTAGTAGAATGTACTTAGGTAGAATGTACTTAGGTAGAATGTGTTGTGGTAGAATGTACTGTGTTAGAATGTACTTAGGTAGAATGTACTTAGGTAGAATGTTCTGTGGTAGAATGTCCTGTAGTAGAATGTACTTAGGTAGAATGTACTTAGGTAGAATGTGCTGTGGTAGAATGTACTGTGGTAGAATGGCAAGGCTTGAAAGAAAGTCTTAGGAATCTAATATGGAATGTGTAACAGGTTCGGTCGATACATAGATGCTGGAAGATATCAGTGTCATGTGTGTACTCTAAAAATAGCAAGTACTAAATCAAATACTAATTACAAAAAGGCATATGTTAAACATTCAAAATATTTCAGTTTTTTTCTATGTATATTTCTCATAATAATCTTTTAGCCGAAACGTTAACTATGTGTACTCGTCGTTCATGTTTTTTATACTGCATTTCCATGTATATTTTGTTTTAAGTTGTTATATTGTTTCAAGATTTTTAAAATTTTTAGCCATTCCTTGTTAGATTATTTGTATGACAATTGATCAGGTGTCATTCTTCTTGTTTTCCCCTCTTATAGAGGATTAACTTCATTGTACTCGGGTTACTTTCATATTTACTTCATATATGGAGAGTATTACACATAACACGTAACTCCGTAGTTCCAAGCGATAATCCCCAGAGATCTCTGAAAATTGCACATTATAAACAATACGTCGCGAACTGACTTCTAACTCGCGTCTCACTCAGTTCTTGCAACCACTACGCTGGTTGCCCCCCCCCCCCTAAAATCAGATGTCTGTACTGGGATAGGTAGTGCTAACACCGGTGATGATTTATATTGGGGGGAAAGTGAGGCTTGTAAATACGGCTCATGGGCTAGATCCGACCCAACAAGCCATTTTTACTGTCCCACAAGGCTGATTTATAATTATTATATGCACTCGTTCCTGAACCCAGACAATATGGAACCAAAAATTATTTGAACTATTATAGGTTATACGGACTAAACTGTCATTTGAAGAAAGCTTGTAGACCCTATTTCAAGCTAGATATACCACATACCTCTTAGTAGAATAACTATCTATTACACACCATCTAAGGTTTTCCATGATAAAAATATCGTTACGGAATGTTCTTCTTCTTTAGCGTTCTATCGCAAACTCCCTCTAGATTTCTCTTATAGCAGGACAATTGTCCTACTTGGTTTCCAGTAGGATGCAGTCAAGAGAATGGAAATGCGTTGTGTCGTCGCTTTATTTGCGCCAAAAGTCCGACACATCCGTCATCGGCAGAATATTATGTTTACTAATGCATAATATGTATTTCAAATATTTAGAAAGGTTTCATATTAATGTTTCTATGGGCGTGGTACCATTTTTTTCTATAATGTGTTTTTTGGAGGGAAAGGAGCATAAATTGTATTTAACTGAAAGAAGATATAAACTAGTGATATCTATATTGAATAAAGAAAATCATGCTGAAGTTGGATGTATCAGGCCGAAAGGCACAGATATAGCAGCTTTGCTGTAAACCATGACACAACGCATTCCGTTCTCCGGACTACATCCTTGTGATCTGCAGGAGTTTGAGAACGAACGCAAAAGAAAGAAAAAATAAAGAAAATAACATAGAAGAAAACTAACAATTATGAAACTAAATAAGAAAAATATACCTTGTAAAAATGCACATTTCATTTATTTACATTTTTTTTTAATTTTTTTTAATTTTATTTTTTTTTTGCAAATGTTGCCTTTACAAATTTAAAAGCATGCAGAATATCATACAACTCACATGCCATCTTGAAAACTTCAAGGATCCATCGAAAAACAGCTGGCTTTAAATGGAAACAACTGAAATAACTGTTCACATTGTGAACATAAAACTGACGAAGATATTTCAGTCCAACTGACGTGGTGTAAAGAAAGTAAATCTACACCGTATAACATAGTGGATACGTGGCTCTCGACTGTACATGCCTCGTGCCTGAATTAATTTGGACACCGTTCCTTTAGTTTTTTTAATTATTGTTTGAATTTTAATTGGTCGCTATTTAAATACTTGGGGTCGAATGCCAAAAATAGCCAAGGCCACCCACTAGATTTCACGCAAATCGGAAATTAGTTCATGCTTACGTTTTAGTTGACAGGTCTCCTATACTCACAACAGTCGCGGTGTATATCTATATAAGATTTCTTGTGTTGACTTAATTCAAACTAGTATAAGCTAAAAAAACAAGTACAAGTACTTCTCCAGGATAGTTTTTCACTCTGATATGATACAGCGTTACTTAGTTTCATGTATCTGACTTTTCTGTGTTTCTCTTTGATTGGCGACACAAGGTATACGACCAATGATTAGTCGCATCGGTGCTCTTCTTTGACTGGCGACACAAGGTATACGACCAATGATTCATCGCATCGGTGCTTTTCTTTTACTGGCGACACAAGGCAGACCTATACGACCAATGATTCGTCGCATCGGTGCTCTTCTTTTACTGCCGACACAAGGCAGACATATACGACCAATGATTCGTCGCTCTTCTTTGACTGGCGACACAAGGCAGACATATACGACCAATGATTCGTCGCATCGGTGCTCTTCTTTGACTGGCGACACAAGGCAGACCTATACGACCAATGATTCGTCGCATCGGTCAATACAAGTTACGTTATGTGAGATTAGCGGATATCGTAGGGTATAAAGAAGACATATGTACAGAAAGTAAACAGGACTTAATTCGTTACGTTTTTGATTATTTCTGTGATTTTCGATTGTCACTATTTATATACTTGGAGTCATATGACAGAAATCAAGGACAGCCAGCTAAATGCACGGAAATAATTAAAATCAGCCTTTCGTGTCATGTTTTCTTTTCTGTATCAGGTCTTTATTATGAGCCCGGTCATGAATCAATACTCATAACTGTTCTGGAACACCCACTCCTGTGACCACACACTTCAACGGCGATGGTCATCATGATTCTTTTGATATTCAGGTCACCGCCATCAGATCTTGCACCGCTGATGATAGATCTAGGTACGCTCTAGAAAATCGTCTCGTTTTTGAATTGGGTACAATCAAGTCTTTTGGACTTAATTCCGACCACTCTTATGTCTAGTACTGGGTTGGCGTGGTCTTTGTCTTTATTCTTTTTGTTCCGTCATTTACTCATCTTTTTCTTCGTTTCGTTTCCACATATAATTACGGTTTTTATGTACTTTTTGACCTTTCGGCATCTCATTTCCATATTTCTGTTGGATCTGGTGATAATTTTTTTTCATTCGTCGTCTTTTGATGTTTTGTTTGTGTCTTGATAAAGACCTTTTGGTTGAAACGTTGAATATGATTTGTGTATTGTAATTTGTATGATTTCTTGTGTGCGCATCATTACCTACTAGCTTTAGATATAATCTGTCGTGTCTCATTGAAGCGATATATAAACCTGTGTTTTACGTAAGTCTAACTATTCTAGAGTAGAATGTGGCAAATATTGTATGTAAAATCCCGGATACTTTTTTGTAAAAACCGCCTCTTTCTTTAGCGTTTACAGTCCGAAACATATTATTCTGTAAACCTCATGTCCGTGTATGTACTGAATTAGCCCTTCGACCAAAACAGATTTGACACATCTGTTTCCAACATCTGATTAGCAACTAATACTAGATGTTTTTGTGTGCGCTTGGATGCCAAAACTCTTATCTAAAAATGACATTAAATATTACATTGTGTTTTAGCGACAATGATAAATGTTTTTATGTTATTATGTAACCAAGATCTGATTCTTTTCTGTGTTGATTTCCATCCCGTACTTCCTAGTAACGTTTTCCAAATTTGCAGTTAGTTTTTGTAGTTCTAATTCTATCCCAGCTATAAGATCAATATCTTCAGTGATGCGCAAACTGCAGATATAGTTAACTCCAATTTATAAAGACCTGTTGATTGATTGATTGATTAATTTTCTTAACTACTATGCATATATTTGATTGATTGATTAATTAATTTTCTTAACTTCTATACATATATTACAATTCTTCTTCTTCTTCTTCTTCTTTCGTTCACTTGAAACATGTCTATATCTGTAATTCTGTCTCCTTAATAAAACTCACTGTCTTTTGTTGTTCATACAGTGTCCCATAGAGTTTTGATTCCAGTGTTGTTTTCTCTTCCAATATGTCTGACTCAGCGTTTCATGCTCAGAACACTCTTGAAGTATATGTTTGGCAGAGTTTTACAATAAATCCTATGTTGTAAGCTTGGCCATTCTGCTGATCTCATTTAAATTATTCGTCATATATGCGCTTTGCATTATGGCCACAATAGTTGAAGATGTATGCAATGACCAGCAACTATCAGACTGTATGACCGTGTCTTTCGTCAATACCAGACTTACCAACAGAACTCAATCAAGCATTTTCAGGTCACGTTTTCTATTATTTTCTTGAATTGTGTTGGTCCGCGTTGGCAAGCGACACCCAGGTGGCACAAAGTATATAAATAGAGACCAATGAATAACACAGCAATAATTAAAAATATTACTAAAAAGTCCTATGCTGTTTTGTCTTGATTCTGATGTTAGATCTTGTTTGGCGATAGTTCTACCATTTTGAGTTTACCTGGTTTCCTCTCTTTGTGCACATCATTATTCACAGAAATATAGTAATTCTACAATTAATTCTTTACTTACAATAAACACACTGAACGCTGGGTTGGCATTTTGTCAATTTAGGGCCACATTTTCCGAATTTAGCCATTCTTAATTGTCACCGTCCATAAGATTTATGTTTTTCCGTTTATATATTTGTGGCAATTTTTTTTTTTGAAAATGTAACTTCTTTCATGTATACTTTTACATAAATGTAGCTAAATTGCGTTTGGTGGAGCTTTTTTTAGAAAGATATCAATTAAATTATTAATATTGTTTCTAAACATTGCATTCATAAGCTGGACGAAAAAAGTATGATAAAGTACCATTACTATTTTAAAGCACTTCTAAAAGTAAACGACTTGGGAAAGGAAATATAATGTTAAATATTCTCAATTTCCATGACTAAATGAGCAATATAATATGGAAGCTTCGTGCATTTATTATTAAAGAAAAATCGTAATGATGCTAACTGGATTTGAACCATGCACCTGGGCAACTATGCTACTTGAGTCATATCGTTTTCCGTGTTCGACCACAATCTATCCCTAAACAAAGATGCGATTTTAGTCAAGACTTCCAACGGGTATATTTTCAAGCTACTATTAATATGGACCAGTCGAACGACACACAGACAACAATACACACATACTACATAGGTATGTAATATCCTCGTGAACCACAAATATTTTAACACAAGTACGTGCCAGAAAGCCTAAGTGCTACAAGGACCAATTAGGCTTACTTGTACACATAAATAAAACATTCAAATAAACAAGGTTGCTTCAATTAACTTGCTGGAATCGCAAGCATATTCCCATGCGTGCATACTAAGTGACTCTCTTAATATGATTCAGAAAGTCAAAACAGGTGATGTACGTAGGGAATGGGCGGAGTCATTTGAGAGAGCAGAAATGCTGGCATCACTACGAAGACTCACGCTTATTTTTGTCCCCGGACACGTGGGCGTGGAGGGAAACGAAACAGCCGACCAATTAGCTAGCCTAGCCACCACAACAGACGGTCAGCCTATGGACCGAGCAGACATACTCATTGCTCTTCATGAATCCTCACAATCAGAGGATTTTGAGATGAATGAGCATGAGTCAATATTTAGAATGCGCGAACTGGGAGTGAGGATGGGTGCGGCCCGTAGAGAAACCTTGACAAAGATTTCCAAAAGAGAAGTGAACCAACATAGAACCGGAACCATCAGCCGTTATACCCTGAGAGATTTACTGAAGCGGAGATCTGAGCACCTATGGACTTGTCCGGTGTGCGAAGAGGATAATCAACATACCTAATACCTAAAGGTTGCTTCAGATTGTTCCGTTTGCTACATTATTATTTTTCTTTAATAATAAATCATCCATTCTTCTATATTATATTATTCATTTACTCATGGCACAATCCCCAGCAAGATTGTTTACTTTTATGTATTATTTATGTTTACAAGCAGACCTATTGGTACTTATAGTACTGAGGCCTTCTGTCATGTGCTGATATTAAAATGTTTGTACTTCTCCGAGAATGTAGATGTCTGTACAGTGTATGTGGTGTTGTTGTCTGTGTATCGTCGACTGGTCCATATTTAAAGTAGCTTGGGAATATATGCATTGAAAATCTTGACAAAAATCGCATCTATTTTACGGGTGCGTTCTAGTCGAAACGGTAAAAGTGTTGACACGAGTTGCTAGATGAGTAGGTGTCATCTGAGTGTACCTGGTTCAAATCCCGTGTGCTGCATTTTGATTTTTTTTCTCAATTGAAAAGAACTCAAGGTTTACTTTGCATCAGAAAATTCATAGTAAAAGTACTTTAAAGTCAATTTCTCCTAAATTTGACTGATTTTATCATGTTTTTGTCGTTTTATATACAGCTTACGAAGTTTAGTTATTTTCGTTACTTTTTTAATTTCAAATTTGACCACAGACAGTTCTTACCATCTAGCACCTCTATGGAAAAGTCTAGTACCATTATATAAGGCTACTCGGCATCACTATATTTAATAGTGATGCGTCTTTAAGTCCTTAATATAGGTCTATTTTGTGTGTTCTCAAAATTCCATCGAACATGTCTTATAGCAGGAAATAGTTCTACTAGATTTGCAATAGGATGCAGTCCAGATAACATAAATATGCTGTGTCGTGGGTTTTTTATTGTTTTTGAGGATTCGGTGTTGGCAACTAATACATTCAGTGTTTTACCACTTCCACTGAACGGTGAACTTCTGTAAACATATTGCTAGTATAGTAGGCCAGCCGTACGAGAGAAACGATTCTGGTATTTACACACTGATCACCAAGCACAAAATGTATCACGGTGCGGAATGCTTGAATTCTTTTGCCACTGACTTGCGTCGCTATCGACGCAGCTACATACGTCCACTAATATACGTTTATTATACGTATGTACGAATTTTTCTAAACTTATGGACGCGTTTTAACGCTTATTCATAAAACTGTACTCTCATCAATATTCATAAGCAGTACACTTAGACAGATCGTCATGCTAATGATATTGGAAACAACAGAAACGATATGAAAAGGAAAGAAGACAGATGAATGCCTTCAGCGAAATAACACAATCCCATAGGAAAAGTGAGAACATTTTTCTGAATAAGACCGATCAATATTGCGTGAATCTGCCCAACTTGTAATAGGCTACATGAGAAGAGTTTTCTGTTCACATCACGACTAGGTATGACATATATTATATCTTACGTAAGTCTTGGCTATGCAATTAGACTGCACTTTTAACTAATGTCATATTATAGTACGAATCTAATGTTTACTAATGCTAGAAGTGTGAATATAATGTTTACTACTGCGAAATTGGGATTAAAACATGTATTGATAAAAGTTTTGATTCTAATATGTTTATTATTGCTAAAATTTTAATTCTAATGTTTACTATTGCTTAAAGTTTGATTCTAATATGTTTACTACTGAAAAAAATATGTATTAAGTGTATTTACAATTGCTAAAAATTTCATTCTAGTATGTTTAATATTGCTGAAAGTGAGAATCTAAAATGTTTACTATTGTTATAAGTTTGATTATGTGTTCACTATTGCTATACGGGTAAATCTAATGTGTTTACTATTGTTATAAGTTTGATTCTACGTTTACTATTGCTTTTAGTGTGAATAGCATATCTTTACTATTGCTATAAGTTTGATTCAATATGTACTATTGCTTTAAGCGTGTATCGAATATATTTACTATTTAAACAGAATGATGTGTAGATATTGAAGACATACTTATATAGCCATATATTTATATATAAGCAAAAAGGCAATGAAAAAAGAAATGTTAGTGTATTTGTATGTTTACTTTTACCCAGATTACGGCCTACGAATATATTTTTTTTCATATGGGTAATAGGAATTTCTTTTATTCTCAGAAGACTAACTTTCAACGGTGTGCAATGTTTTGAGACATAGCCTCTTACTCAGAGTGAGACCGTCCGCAGTATAGGAGAACTTCCAGCAGAATTAATTAGGACCCCCATTCATTACGTTTTTTATTATTGTTGGGATTTTGGTTAGTCACTTTATATACTTGGAGTTGCCTTGATTATTTGTGGCATGTGATTCCAAGTATGTAAATAGTGATCGGAAAGCCAAACAATAATTAAAAGATATAACGAATGGGGTCCTAATTAATTCTATTGGAAGGTCTTTATTGTGACGGTTATGCTGAGAGTCTGTGTGAAGATTAGAAAACATGCTCCATTTTGTAGGCAGACATATAATCACGTGAGAGCCTGCAACCATTTCAAGGTACAGTCTCATTATCTTCCTCTTCTTCTTCTGCGTTCGTTCTCAAACTCCTGCAGATTAGCAGGATGTAGTCCGGAGAACGGATTCAATGTTCCCCCTAAAGTGTTCGGCCGCACACGGCACTAAAAGGCACTGTTCACGAAATGTAACACCCACTTACATAAAGTATTCTTGAAAGACCTTTTTATATATTTTTTTTATTTTTTGAAGAAACAGATACCCTCTTGTAAATATTCACCGCTCAGACAATTTTAGATTTGCTTGTAAGTGAAGACAATTAGAAAGAGAGCATTGCTTTTATTAGAATTGTTTCTTGAAATCCTGCGCGCAAGGTGATTTTATTTCTAACATATTTGTGATAGAAACAGATATAAAAATAAAGAAATATGTAAGAATGAGAACATAAACAAATATATAATGACAAAACCGATGGAATTTAAAGATCAAGATGAACGAAAACAAGGAGTGTCCATGAATTACGTCAACAATTAGGGGGAAGGAGTCAGAAAAAGTTTGACAATTGCTGACAAAAGGGAAGAGAGGACAAAAGTTGACGTCAACAAAGACATTTCTTATTTGCATATTATGTTAAAGAGTTTAAATTTCTACATACTTTCGAATCATCTTGAAACGCAACTAGGGTTGTGGTGCTTTTTCTGAAAATAATATTGTAGAGTGGGGGAGGGGATTTACAAATATTCGAAATAATTGGGCAGGGGAGGTCCCTTAATTTTTGACAGTCAGCTGACAAGTTGAGAGGAGAAGCAGAAAGAAGAGCCATGTGTAGACCTAAAGTACACTAGATCGACAGCATCAATGAGACATTGCGCGAACAGTAAATGACATTATCTGAAGCTGCAAGATAAGCGAGAACAAGAACATTGTATCCCCCTCGACACCCGTAAAGGGTAAAAGAGGAAGGAAAGATAGAAGATAGATCGTTGACAAGGATAAACAATTAATAAAAACACCGGTGACCTAATTTATGGACAGTCCCCGGGTATTTATTTTATCCCTATTCCTAAGCAAAACATACTGGCAACGAGACATAGCGACAGAAAACGTTTCTACTAAAAAAAGCCTTCATATGACGAAAGACAACTGACGACATGTGGACAGGCAGCACAGAGTGCCAAACATATACTTCAAGAGTGTTCTGAGCATGAAACGCTGAGACAGACATATTGGCCAGAGGAAACAACACTGGAATCAAAACCTTATGGGACACTGTATGAACTACAAAAGACTGTGAGTTTTATTAAGGAGGCAGAATTACAGATATAGACATGTTTCAAGTGAACGAAAGAAGAAGAAGAACAGACAAACAAACAAAACTCTTTGCATAAAATAGTACATATAGAGTAACGGTGGTGGGAGGAAGAGATTAAAGCAAATGCTTGTTTCTCTAGCTTTCATCCAAATTAAGGTTTTTAGTCGAAACATCGTCTGTCGCCTTGTCTCGTTTCTAGTATGTTTATTTATTACTATTGATAACACCTATACGTATTTCCATTTATCTTTATATTTTTCCTTTGTGGCCCACCAGCCCTCAGATTTCCAGTATCGGAATATCTCCAGTTACTGATGTTTTATCTCTGAAATTTAAAGACATGTTCTATCTACAGGTTTATAGACGCTATCAATATGTGTAACCATATTTCTAGCAACACTAACAGTTGGTAAACGGTCAAAAACAGTACTAACATCAATCAATAATGTCTAAATTTGAATAAACTGTGTCGAGTTCAACGTTGCGGAATTCAATACAGTTCACCAACGTAAGCGTGCTGAAAGCGATTTATGGAGCTATTATTGTACATCAAAGTGGTATGAAGCCAGGGTTGCCATGTTGAATATATTATGGCCAAATATATCATATGTAATTATTTTTAAATACTATTGGCCATGAAACTTATTTTAGCCATACTACGCATTTATTTTTTTATTTTTTTTTGTGTGTGGTCACTTTTGACCTTTTTTGAAAACATATCTACTTTCTCATATTTTATTGTTTAAGTTTGGCCACATATTGTGTGTTAGCCTCTGTTGTAGATATTAACTGATTTATAAACACTGTAGATTCTACACACATATAAATGTAGAATGAAGAGTACGTGTTACATACAGGTTTTTGATAATACTTCTTCACATGATGTGTAAGTGGAAACTAGGTTACAATAGAGAGACCTGATGCAGCAAACAATAAGAACATAACTGCTCGTGGTATGAAAGAGCACTTGATAATAGTTGGGATAACTTACCTGGAAATTTAATTACTACATAGAGAAAAGTAAGATGTGTAGTTTTATTATGCACACAATTTTAAAGTACCCCTTCTTTCCCCTTCTATTTCGTGTGCTGTCAATCATTCTCGACACCGATGTTCACCCATGCCACAATGCTAGGTTGTCAAGCATATTCTCTGTTTGTTTTTCCTTACCCTTCTTGCTCTTCAACTTACCTGTTGTTACAATGTGTTCCATCTATCTTCTTCTCATGATATTTCCAAACCAAGTGGACAGTCTCTTATTGATGCGGGTAAGCAGCTGTCATTTTGAATTAACTTCTTTCAAGATGTCTTCATTACGCTTTTATCATTCTATGGTGTTCTTCACATTCTTCTATAAAACCACATCTCTGCTGCCTCAATATAATTTTCCATTGTTCTGCCGAACGTCCAAAATTCACTTCCATATATTATAGTTGGTTCCATACATCTTCTAAGATCTCTCTTTCTCACCTCAGTTGACAAAGATATATTACATAGGATGATCCTCATTTTGTGAAATGCCTTTGTCTAGGCAATTCTACATTTGACTTCATTAATACATCGTCCATATCATATTATTAATGTACCTAAATATTTGATTATGATTACTTGCTTCAGACTGATCCATTTGCTTTGATGTTGCATTCTGTGGAGGATATTTATTCTTTGATATTATCATCATTTTTTGTGAATGTCTTTCATATTTCGCCACCAAAATTGTATCATCAGCTTATCGCGGGACTTTTACAGTATGTTCTTCAAGTGATATTCCTGGAATATCTTGTATGAATCTCATTATTATTTCACTGTATACATTAAACAGATCGGATGACAGCACACAACCTTGTCTAACCCCTTGTTTGATGTTTTGAAATGCTTCATCCTAAATCGTCCTCATTATTATTTCACTGTATACATTAAACAGATCGGATGACAGCACACAACCTTGTCTAACCCCTTGTTTGATGTTTTGAATGCTTCATCCTAAATCGTCCTCATTATTATTTCACTGTATACATTAAACAGATCGGATGACAGCACACAACCTTGTTTAACCCCTTGTTTGATGTTTTGAAATGCTTCCGATTGGTTATCGATTCTTATAGCTACTCTTGTTGTCAATATAATTCCTTATTTTTTCAGACTTTTACCGTCAATGTTGAAATTATATAGCATTCTAATTATTTCTTCATGTTTCACCTTATCAAATGCCTCAATATAGCCCAAAACAAGTAGAAATATGGATTTCTGTTTACTTCCCCCATTTTTTCAATGAATATTCTCAAGATGTATATGATGATAGCTGTGCCTCTACCTTCTACAAAAATCTGCATTGTTCGACCCCAATTTCTGGTTTTATTACTTATTATTCTTCTAATTACTATTCGCATCATAATTTTGTTACATGGCTCATTATGGTGCGATGTTCTCCACAATCTATTGCACAAAATTGCTTTGCTAGAGCTATAAAGATAGATTTCAAGAGATCTCCAGGTATATGCCCACTGTTGTAGATGTCATTCACCACATTTATTATAATAATATAATAGACTGATAATTATCAGTCTATTCCCAATTCACCAACACCTTTCATTTATTCAGTTGTTATGTTATATGGCACCGGTGGTGTATTGTTCTTCATATAATGTATTGCGTCCTCTACCTCTGTTTTTAATATCCATCGTGCCTCACATTAATCATGAATGTTTGTTTCATATCTGCTGTTATCATCATATAATTTTTGTATATACTCTGACTATCTGTTTATTATTTTCTCTTTATCCATTACTATTTTACCATCTTTTGTTTTCAAACAACTATTTGTTGACTGCTTTCTAATTCCCTGTTAGCTCACGTATTTGTGTGTGTATAAACTGTGTGTCTTCTATTTTTAGAAAGGAAACATTCTTGAAAAATCCAGCATGTCTTTGGTAGTTTATACACAATTTATACATTTAGTCATTTCTGTTGCCTTTTCTTTAACCAAAAATGTGGCCATAAATTGCTTCAAAATCTGGCAACCCTGTATGAAACAGATGTTGCGATAGAGATCAATTTAGAAAGAAGAACATAGGTATGGTTATGTGCGATGTTTATATTTTTTGACAGGTATTTACGATAACATTGGTTTGTTTGGTTTTTTTTTTTTTTTTTTTTTTTGGGGGGGGGGGGGGGGGGGTTGAAAGAAAAACTAATGGAGGTTTCTAAATCGTCACATCTGCTCATGGACATGATGGTTATTGTATTCTGACTCGGTTTGCATTCACCCATAACTTGCCGGGGCGTTAGGAGTACTGCATAGGATGAGTCACCAAACTCATCCAGCGATTAATGTCATCGGCGATGCAGATGAGTGTAGTAAAACTTGACCTGTGTAGTATTTAATATTGTCGCACATTATGTTCTTCTCCCCTGTGTTTCTTCTACCCTCAACTGTATCCTGAAAGATTGGTTTTGACAAGTAATCGTGTCGGTATATATGCTAAAACCATGCAAGTTTTTCTCCTGTTACTATTGAAAGTATTGATATTTGTGAACCTGAGAGATTCTCGACGTGATTTCTTACGTATCGATAATCTCGTACTAACTGCAGGGAAATTTAAATTGAATAGGCGAAACTTACACTCGGAAATATAACAGCGGAAGGGGCAAATAGAAGGGCAAAAGACCGTACACTAACTCTCCCCTCAACATCGAAAGGTACATGAGGACAGAAAGAAGAAGAAGATAGGCGAAACTTGGAACAGTGTATTGCTAATCGCTGGAAACGCACATAATAACACTAAAAAATCGACGCTTCATCTAAACATCGTGAGTGAGTGCTGCAGTGAGTTCCCTACTCTCGCAATCATAAAGCATATTACATAGCACTAGTGGGTTACAGTTACCTCTATTTGTCTGGTTACTGCGGCACTTCCTTTTTGTCGGACATCCTCCGATATTTGGGTTACAGCTGCGTAGCCTCAATAAATGCCAAAAATGCTCGGCGTCCGTGATTAAACAACTTAATTAGCGCACAGACATATATAGTTATTCACTATAATAATTAGTAAATATGTAAATAATTTTTTTTTAAATATTCGCCGATTTAAAACAAATAAGTTATAAGAAATGACGCTGTAATGCACACATGGATATAAAGCGAAAAGAACGAAGAAAGAAAGACTATAATCATTATATAGAGATTATCGCAGGTGGATTTTTTTTTTTTTAAGTTATCAAAGTGTATCTGTCCTTGACGCCCAAGAATTATATGTATGCATGATGTTGCGAAAGTTGGAATGCAGCATGAAACTTAGAACAAAGACTAAACACCTTTAAAAAAATATCTTAGAAGGCTACCGAACATACGCTGGTCAGACTTCAAATCAAACACAGTTGTCAGACAAGAATCAAAACAAGAATATGTATCCACCTATATTAGATGGCGTCGCTGGAATTACATCGGACACGCGCTACGAATGGATACTGAAAGACTCCCCTGTCAAGCTTTGATGTGGTCACCAAAGGACAAGAGAAAATGACGAAGACCCAAAAGAAACTTTACGTAGAACTAATACAAGAGATCGTTTCACCGTCGGTATAAAAAAAACAATGAAGACCTAAAGCAAGTTGCAATGAAACGAGTGACATGGAAATCTATGACATCCGCCCTATGTGTCGTCTTTGGCCCTAGAGAAATAACTAACTAACTATGACCGTCTGCGGTATCGAATGTTACCATTCAGATCTGTAACTTTCATTCGCTGCAGAAGACCTAACCTTTAATCTATTAATATAGCGATTTAATGTTTCTATTAATTAACATGTGCTTAATAATGTTTTCCTGATTGCACTTAACACACAATGGTTCATGCTATGCAAATTTGGCTATTCCTAATATAAGTAAATTATTATGTGAACATATTTCATAGTGACCTGTTATAGTCCAGAAGAGTTTCTTATATTATGTTCTCCAAGTATATATTGAAAAGAAATTGATTACTTGAGACTTAACGCATCCATGCTGGACCCCCACGATTGCTTTAAAGAACACTCCCTTGGTATTAGTTGATAAGATATCATTACTTGCGATATTGTATAGTGATTCAATAATATCTATAATGGTGCTCTATAACAATGTCGACATATTTTTAGAAGTGGTGAAACGACGTATACTTACTTGGTTTTGACATGTAACAAGACACGATTTTCTAACATTATTTCACAAGGAACAGTCGAGGGTTAAAGGAGAAGAGGCGGAAACAGAACACCCTGGCTTGATAAAATCAAAAAAAAATCATTGGGGATGGTTTTTCTACACTTCTCCGAATGGCTGAGAATATAGATGTTTGAAATAAAAGAAAAAGCATTTTTGTGCTAATGTCTCTTGTGTGGCACCCCTATACCCTGACGGGTTGTGGGTCTTATTATTATTATTATTATTATTATTATTATTATAAGATGTGAATTTTAATATTTTAATTGTCTCAGTATAGACCAGAGACCTTCATGTCAGACAAGAATAAATGCCTTCGTAAAGTCAGTGAAAGTGTAGTATAGATTACGATGATGCTAAATGTGTTTTTAAATTTAAATTATAATGTTGAAAAATTTCTCTACAGTGCTTCTGTTTGTTGTGAAGCCAGCGTGTTCTTCTGTAACTAATGTGTGCTTTATTATGTTAACACGTATTCTGAACATCGCTTTACTCTGGTGTGTTATAATTAGGCTAATGCTTCTATAACTCTAATATACTTTCCAATTCATTTTCTTGGGAATTGGGTTTTATTCGTGATCGTGTACACTCAACAGGGCATTGTTTTTACTCCAATTTTTTTGGAAAATTTTAGTCATAATATTTACCACATTCATTTCTAAATACTTCAAATAATTCTTCTGGAATACTATCCACGCCAGGGGCTGTCCCTCCTTTCAATATTCTTATCGCCTCTTTTATTTCATCTACTAGAATACGGTTTCTATGTCTGTTTTCTTTGATTCAACATTCTCTAACATTGTATAGTCAGGATCATGTTTGTAGCTGCAATACCCCTTGCAATAATTTATTACATCTGTTGTGTCGTTGAACGTCGTTCTGTGATTATAGTAGATATCTTTAGCCTTATTAGTTGTGTTATTTTTCTTATCGTGTCATAGGCTACTTTGCATTTCCGTGTTTAAATACAGCGTTGATTTTTTATATTGTTTCTCTAACCATGCTTCTTTTTTTATGTTTCCTTTTCATTTCTCATCTGCTATTTTTGCTGATTTTCTATATTTCTCTCCAATTGGAAAACTCTATTTTTGTTCACTTATGGGCAAATCCAAAGTTGTCTGAACGGGAATATTTCCATGTAGGTATCTGCAACCTAAAAAAGTTATCTTGCTAGTACTTTATGTGTGAGAGTGCTACATTTCGTGAGAGATACCTTCTAGTGACGTGCACAACCGCTTTACATGGGATATTCTTGCTTTCCATTTCCGAGAGCTCTTTCTTAAAATCTGTCATTTGTATTTGAACATCGTATAATTTCAGAATGTCTACTGGTTCGGTATACATGTGGATGTATTATTTGCAAGCTTCATGAGAATACATTTGTTTTAAAAAAACAGTTTTTACAACCTGGTTTACCTTGCTTCATTGATTCATACTTGCTTAACCTGAGCTTAGTTATGTAGTACAGTCGAGCACAGCATGTGAAAAATAGGCAAAACACATTACTTAAATGTATTGCCAGGTCTAAACAGAAAGCAAACATTGCACGAGAAGCTTAAAATAAAGCAAAACAACGACACAATAAATGATCATTCTCCACTGACATGATGTCAATCTGACCTCACAAAAATTATGAGCTTTTAGTCGGATTAGTATTTTATCTCTTGTCCCAGCGCATGTCTATTACATTTAGATCAGCCTGGCTAGCAAGACAAAAAGGATGACTGACGGAAAAACATAACCCGCTATTCAGACTAAGCCTTTTGTTTTGACTTCGCATTATACTTTGTCACATTGTTCATTACACTAATTGTGCGATGTTCTCCACAATTCGATGTTCTCCGCACCAGATTGCTGCGGTAGAGTTATGACGATAGGTTTCACGAGATGTTCAGGTATATATTCATTGTTGGTGTAAATGTCATTCAGAAATTTTTTTAATCACATCTGTACCCAATTCACCAATATCTTTAATTTCTTTAATGGCGATTTTATCTGAATACTCTGACCCTTTAATCTTTATAGAAATATATTTCTAAAGCTGACGTGATGAACGATTTTTTTTTTTAAAGTTACGGAACCAATTTGAGCACATTTCCTGCGGGTGGAGACACAGACATTACCTGCGAGTTGAGGCACAGACATTTCCTGCGTGTTGAGGCACACAACATTTCCTGCGTGTTGAGGCACAGACATTTCCTGCGTGTTGAGGCACAGATATTTAGATTCAGGAGCTATATTTAGATTTAATGCATCAATGAGTATTTCCTTGGGAATATCCGGGGTTGACCCAATATTCACTGGTTAGAAAACAAGTCCTTCTACGTGGTGATATTGCGCGATGATCTCATGAGGCATCACTTAGTTTAATATTATCTGACGTTTTTGTGATTTTCGCTGGAAGGCGACACAAACTCTACGCAAAGTGACCAATGATCCATCGCATCTGCCAAATGGTAATGTGGGAAATCAGCTCGCATGGCTCTTTTTTAGAAGGGCTTCATAAATACGTGAAATCACGGATACTTTTAGTAACAGCTGACCCTTTCTGTGACGTTTTACAATGCTGTGTTATGTTCTTTTCTATATCTAGATGTCTATGGATGAGGTCAAAACGGAATTTTAGTCATTTTGAAATTTTGAAGTTCACGAAGTAGTTGTCGCCAAGCACAAAAAATGTTTTTGTTTTGTTTAGGAAGATACATTTTCAGTGTTAGGGAACGACCTAACGTATTAAAGATATGAGGACTGGTGCAACACAGAGAAATGATGGGGGAAACAGATACGTAAGGAGTGTTGCAACAAAATACAAAACACACTAGCAACATCAACAGAAATAAATTATGTCTTTAGACTAAATAGTCTTCAAAACCAAACAAAAATGATAAAATCAAACAACAAGAAATGATTATTACAAACAGATAATAAGAATGTAAGAGAGGAGCAAGAGAAGATGATATGGGAGAGAAAGAAAACAAATACGACAATAACAGAAGAGAGATTTAAAAGAAAAGCAACAGAGCAAGTATAATCAAAGAGAAATCTAAGAGATTCCACGGAAAAAAAATGTTTTCTCTAATTTAACAGGCAAGTTTTGGAATAGGGTAATGAGGTTTTGCTAATCACTGGAAACATATATAATAACACACACAAATCGACGTTTCGATCAAAAGGTCTTTTTCAAGACTACAAAAGTGAACGGTACTATTGACGTTCGCATGGCAGAGCTAAATGCGGAGATTATCCACAAGAGTTAAAACTAGGTCAGAAGTGAAACAATCAGGAAATATACAAAGCACACCCAAATGCATGTGAAATATAATAAACGTAGAAATGGCAGAACATAATATCATCCATACAACTGACTAGCATTGATCCCAAAGTGTTCAATCCTGCCAGTTTGATATACATAGTGGTATTCAAGCGAGTGACATGCCGGGTTGTCAGAGCAGCACGACTAAACATGGATCGCCTGAATATCCTGGAGCAGGTTTGTGCCATTGAAGTGACCGGCAACAGGACATCCCAAATGATTTTTGATGCTGTAGAGATTTTGGCAGAATCTGTCTGCAAGCCTCCTTCCAGTCCCATCTATATGTCACTGTGCAACGCTTTCAGATGATGACCGAGATGACGCTGCGTGACATACATGTGAAACTCTCTTCGATGGTGAAGGTGGCTTTGGGGAATGTGACATATTTCTAAATTAAAAGGTTATTGCTATATAAGCATATTTATTACTAAATAAGGTTGTACTGTATAACGTTATTACTATATAAGGTCATTACTATATAAGGCTATTACTATTTATGGTGGTCAAATATGCTGAAAAACAGAGATTGAAAGGTTCGGCCAACTAATGAGATTGAACACTTATTGGTCAGAGGCAAGAGCATGGAAAACTCGGAAATGCAAACAGCACGATACAGAGGAAGGCCAAGAAGAAGTTGGATTGAAGGAGTTGCCACCATTCTGACACGGCACAGCATTTAATGCATATCAAGCGACCAAACGTGCAATAGCCCGAAAACCGATGTCATTCAATCCGTCGATGCCTCACGGCATAAGCAGATAAGACAATAGATAGATATACAGACTATATACGGTTATTCCTTGAAACTGTGTTTAAAGTTTGCAATGTCGAACATCCAATGTTCATCATCATCATCAAGTACCGTCTCCGCAACGAAGGTTGGCTGCAACGTATCTCCAACATCTCCTGTCTCTTGTCTTGGTGGTGCACTCTGCTAGACTGTAACCTGTCCATCGTGTAATGTTACTCTCCCACTTGTATCTCTGCCTACCTCTTGCTCGCTTCCTTTTGACTTTACCCTCAAGTAAGGTCTTCAATAGGGTGTCATGTCTTTTAATGTGTCCAAAGTATTTTATTTGCCTGATCTTTATTTATCTTAGTAGTTCTATCTTTATATTAAGTGTCCTTAGCACCTCTTTATTTGTTTTCTTCTCTTTCCATGATGTTCTCCCTATTCTTCTATATACCCACATCTCAAAGGCATCAATTTTGTCTTCTAATTGTTTATTTAGTGTCCATGTTTCTGAGCCATACATTAATATGGAATAGATGTAGCATTTTATAATTATATTTTTAACTTGTTTGTAATTTGTTTAGATATTAATAATTTCCTCATGTCATTGAAGGTACTTTTAGCCATTCCTATATTCTCCTTTTAACTTCTGTTTCACATCTGCCATCATTTGTGACTATGTGTCCAAGATATTGATACTGTTTTACTTCTTGTAGTTTCTCTCCCTGTATGTTTATGTTTACCTCCTGTTCTTCTGTGTCTTTGCTGATTATCATGGTTTTTGTTTTTTTGAATGTTTATATCCAGTCCATATTCATTACTTGATTTATTGACTTGATCTATTAGTCTTTGTAGTTCATGTTCACTTTCTGCTAAAAGAACAGTGTCATCTGCATATCTAATGTTGTTTATTATTTTCCCATTGATCTTGAGTCCTGGTATTTCTTCTATATTTTTAAAGATATTCTCTGTGTAGATATTAAATAGGCTTGATATCCAATGTTGGCGTCGGGCAATGTTTTCAGCCATAAACATCAAATATGTGAAGTCATAATTTCTACATTTACCACTTCTTAGTATGATTTTTTTACAGTTTTGCTCAATTAACTTATGAATTTATATACTCTGAGCTTAGAGCCCACTGCATATAATACTTTTAACTAAGCAGAAAAAGACAGTTTAATGAACCAGATTTAGTCCGCAGACAGTACTTTGCACACCTCTAGTCCATACCAAATCCTTATCTAGAAAAAAAACCAGCTGGTCCAAAACGGTAACACTTCACATTTTTCTGTGTTGACTCTCAAATGATTTTAGCTGGAGATCGTGAAGTACCTTGTGCTGCTAGTTTTATAGCTGAGCTGTTTTATATGAGCTTTTCGGTCAAGCATATCTGATTTTGGCATGCGTTTATTTCAGGTGAGCTTTCCTAACCTGTGACAGCCTTTCTGTCTGCCCCCAGTCAACGTCAAAAGCGTCACTTATCTCGGCTCATGAGACTGATATTTGGTCAGCCAATGAGCAACTCGGGAAAAGTTGAATACGCCAAAATGACGATATTAGGGATCAGCGCACATAACTACTCCGGAGATGGGTTTATCTAAACAAGACATAAAAGAGATAGAAAACATGTATATCCTCGAAGGTCGCAGTTACAGGATTACCTGAATCGCGACTTGTTTATTTGTATTACATTATGCTTTGAGATAACCACATTGGATTCATGCCAACTAGTGAAGGAGACATTCCTTACTGGAAGAGGTAAACGTTTTATTAATACAAGTAAAAACAGAAAACAAATTACCACGTTAATTATATCATTAATTATCTTGCATGGATACATTTGTGGATATATACCACACTTGAAGTAGACTGGATGACTGAAATGCGACCATCTTGCGTGTATAGCTCTGTGGAAATATACCAGATTTGCAGTAAACTGAATGACTGAGAAGTAACCATCTTCTATGGATAAGTTTGTGGAGATATACCAGACTTGTAGTAGACTGAATGACTGAGAAGTAACCATCTTAAGTTTGTGAAGATATACCAGACTTGTAGTAGACTGAATAACTGAGAAGTAACCATCTTCCATGAATAAGTTTGTGGAGATATACCAGACTTGTAGTAGACTGAATGACTGAGAAGTAACTTGTGGAGGTATACCAGACTTGCAGTAGACTGAATGACTGAGAAGTAACCATCTTCCATGGATAAGTTTGTGGAGATATACCAGACTTGTAGTAGACTGAATGACTGAGAAGTAACCATCTTCCATGGATAAGTTTGTGGAGATATACCAGACTTGTAGTAGACTGAATGACTGAGAAGTAACCATCTTCCATGGATAAGTTTGTAGAAATATACCAGACTTGTAGTAGACTGAATGACTGAGAAGTAACTTGTGGAGGTATACCAGACTTGTAGTAGACTGAATGACTGAGAAGTAACTTGTGGAGGTATACCAGACTTGCAGTAGACTGAATGACTGAGAAGTAACCATCTTCCATGGATAAGTTTGTGGAGATATACCAGACTTGTAGTAGACTGAATGACTGAGAAGTAACCATCTTCCATGGATAAGTTTGTGGAGATATACCAGACTTGTAGTAGACTGAATGACTGAGAAGTAACCATCTTCCATGGATAAGTTTGTGGAGATATACCAGACTTGTAGTAGACTGAATGACTGAGAAGTAACCATCTTCCATGGATAAGTTTGTGGAGATATACCAGACTTGTAGTAGACTGAATGACTGAGAAGTAACCATCTTCCATGGATAAGTTTGTGGAGATATACCAGACTTGTAGTAGACTGAATGACTGAGACGTAACCACCATGCACGCTGTTAAGTAAGTGGATATAGACCACATCTGCAGAAAACTGAATTTCTTGAAGATCCGTTAAAATATTATCCTACAATATGCAAAGATGACCCTCTGTCTAATCGTATCTGAAACTCAATGAATCCGTTTTTCGCTGTTATTCTGTTATTGATTCTCGGTCCACATAAACATCACAAATCGATAGTTTTCCCCCTAGAAATCGTGTATAAATTAGGAAGACACAAACATATAAAGTGAGCAATAATAGAGGCTCGTGATGGCGTTACCCGCCAAGAATCTATGTTCTATTGTTCCTGTTCCAACATACGAGCTAAATGAATTGGTTGTCTATGCATCCATTGTCTTTTCTCTTTTTTTTTTTTTTTGCAGGATTTAATGATCGGCTTTCGAACTATGAAACATTTGAACGATGGATTTGCAGTAATATTGTGACGTCGTAGAACATTAATAACTCTTTCGTTTCATCTTCTTCTTGATCTTCCTATGCCTCTTGATGTTTCCATTTTGTATGCTCTTGATTCTGGCTAGTATTGAATCATTCTTATTATGTGGCCGAACCATTTCAGTCTTTGTTTTTCAATATATTTGATCACAGATGTTGTTCCACAAGTTCTTGTAATCTCCTCATTCCTCACATGGTCTCTTCTTGTTCTGCTTGCTGTTTTTGTTAGAAATCTAATTTCACAAGTAGTTAATGAATGTCATTTAAAATGTCAAAATAAGTCAAGGTATGACATCTTTATAACAAATGTATCACAAACAACAAGGCATGGTTATTAGATTTAGTTTTCTATTTTCTGTACTGTCTTCTAAAGTTTCTTTGATATTTCCAATGTTTTGGAAATACGGATATTATGTTATATGTTTGTTGTTACTGTGGATATTTCAATACCTGTACGGGATATATGTTGTTGTTGTAATAGTCCTTGTCTCGATCGGTCCGTTCTGGTGACTTTGTGTGCACGGTTTGAAAGGCTTGATGAAATCGCATCTTTTTTTTGGAGATGCGGTTAGTCAAGTACGGAAAAACGCGTGTTCAATAGTTGCTAGGCGATTTGGTGCCGTTGAACGGAATGGTTCAATTCCCGTTAGTCTCAAGAATTTTTGTTATTTCCATACTTTCACAATGTAAACATTGACTGATCTCTAGGTTTCAGACATTGATAGGTAATATATGTGGACACATATAACACACATGAAAGCTAAATCTGCAAGCATGCACACAATGTTCATAAGGGCACAAACACGCTGAGCAGGACCCATGGTCCACTTGTAAGATCATGGTATGCCATAAAAAGCTGCCATATGTGAAATATCAAGCTGGTTAGCGCAAGGACTGAGGTCAGAGAACGCGTTTTAAAGACACTCTTAAGACATCACTGACTTATTTCAAAATGCACAAAATTTCATGAGAGAGATTTGTACCAGACAGATGCACATGTTGTCGCATAATCAAGCCTGGTGCAGCGGCTGCAAAGAACATTAGGCATCATGTTGCACAACAAAAATGTACTAGAAGAAAGGCAAGAGCTGCTCAATGTCTCACAGATCGTCAGAGTGTGACAGAAAATTCCAAGCACACATAGGACTCATTAATCACAGTCGGACCACCACAGATATTATCCTCCCAGTTGAGCTGAATGGACATCATCGACTCAGACAGACGGACAACAGTTAACATATGAGCGTACTATTAATAATACGATATGGATCAAATCATTTTAGAGAGTAACAGACATTCTCATAGCGACAATAAGTGCTTCTCACAGTCATTATTAGTCATTCGCATGGCTTCTATCATTATTTTATCATGATTTCAAATCCTTTCTAGTCTCTTTACTATCACAAATCACACCACATCATAAAAACGCTAACAAAGACGCCTGTCACAGTGGATTCCCTTTTAGCAATAATTGCACGGAACATAAAAAATAAAAAAACTCCTCTAAAACGATACGGTCGCAATAAATTAAAATAAAAACTCGTCTATGAAGATAAGGTCATAATAAAATTAAAATAAAAACTCTTCTGACACGATAAAGTCACAATAAGATAAAAATCAAAACTCGTCTATAACGATAAGGTTACAATAAGATAAAAATCAAAACTCGTCTATAACGATAAGGTTACAACAAGATAAAAATCAAACCTCATCTAAGATGATATGGTCACAATAAGATAAATAGCTAATACTTGTTGTTATAACCATGATAACATCCCGTCTTATGTTGAAAAAATGTGTGTCTTGCCTCACATAGGCTTTATCTCTCCCCCCCCCCTTTCCGTGTGACAGACAAAGAAGTGATAAGACTTTTCAGATGAAACGCTAAATGTCTAAGACAATGTCTTCGTTCTAGTGTCTGTGATAGTACCATTTTTTTTTACGGTTTGTATTTTTTGTTCACTGTCCTTTTTAATTTTCTTGGGGAAAAAAAACCTTATGGTTGAAACGTCGGAGGGAAGTCGGGTTGACATAAGTTAACGTTAAACATACTGTCTTTTTCACGCCAATAAAAATTCTTCAATTTTATATATTTGTATACAAATTGGAAGCCTAAGTGTAAGGAGGGCCTTACAGGGGAGCAAATAATAATAACAATGTATATCATCCATGCATGTCGCAAGAAGCGAGTAAGGTGGGTATGGCGTGGTTGGCTGTCGCATCGCATATGGGGGACACCGTGACCTAGAAGCCATGCTGAAGTCGGATGTCTCATGTCGACGGGCGCAGATATTTCAGTAAAACTTAAACCATGGCACAACGCATTCCGTTATCTGGATTACATCCTGCTAATTGGTTTGAGAACGAACGTAGCAGTAGAAAATGAAGAAGTAATTTTTCAGGCAGTACAATTTTTTAGGGATTATTATTTATTTTGCATAATTACCAAAGGAGTGTCCCTAAATTGTTTACAGTTGTTGAGAAGAAAGACGGGGGAGTAAAAAGTTGACACATCATTCTTACGTAATTTATGAACAGTTCTCTTAGACGGTAAATAGTAAGTGAACTACAAGAACCATTAGCATGCAAACATATCGTAATGTGATGAAAGAGATGGAGCACACATAGGCTGTCATGGTGTGCAGCAAAGTCGATTAGGATAATCAGTAAACAAAAATGAAATAATCGGTAACACGCAAAATGAATTTGCTATCCATACACGCGACCATGCAGCTAATGAATGCAGGCGTTTCTGTATTCGACTTGCTAGTGTACCCACACACAAAAATTGTAATAACGAATATCGATCTAGCTGAATGTTGCCCACGGCATTTCGCGTGTAAGGTGTGCGTGACCGTTACAATGTATCGATGTTTTATCCTGCTGAAACTGAACAAATTGGTAACTTGAAAGACATCGATGGGACATGCGCACTGCACATTGTCAATTATGTATTAAATGGGTTCAGAACAGTGTCAATTATGTAATAAATGGGTCCAGCATACATTGTCAATTATGTAATAAATAGGTCCAGAACACATTGTCAATTATGTAATAAATGGATCCAGCATACATTGTCAATTATGTAAAAGAATGGGTCCAGCACACATTGTCAATTATGTAATAAATGGGTCCAGCATACATTGTCGATTGTGTAATAGACTGGACCAGCACAGTGTCAATTATGTAATAAATAGTTCAACCACACATTGTCAAGTATATTATAAACAGTTCCATCACACATTGTCAAGTATATTATAAACAGTTCCATCACACATTGTCAAGTACGTTATAAACAGCTTCACCACACATTGTCACGTATGTTATAAACAGTTCAGCAACACATTGTCAAGTACGTTATGAACAGTTCCACCACACAGTGTCAAATATGTTATAAATTGTTCTATCACACAATTTTATTTATGTTATAAACAGTTCCACCACACATTATTACGTATGTTATAATCAGTACCACCACACATTATTACGTATGTTATAAACAGTTCTACCACACATTGTTACGTATGTAATAAACAAATCTACAACACATTGTAATGTATGTTATAAACAATTCCACCATACAAAATTACGTATGTTATAAACAGTTCAAACACACATTGTTACGTATGTTATAAACAGTTCTACCACACATTGTTACGTATGTAATAAACAAATCTACAACACATTGTAATGTATGTTATAAACAGTTCTACCACAGATTGTTACGTATGTTATAAACAAATCTACAACACATTGTAATGTATGTTATAAACAATTCCACCATACAAAATTACGTATGTTATAAACAGTTCAAACACACATTGTTACGTATGTTATAAACAGTTCTACCACACATTGTTACGTATGTTATAAACAAATCTACAACACATTGTAATGTATGTTATAAACAATTCCACCATACAAAATTACGTATGTTATAAACAGTTCAAACACACATTGTTACGTATGTTATAAACAGTTTCACCACACATTGTAACGTATGTTATAAACAGCTCTACCACACATTTCCAAGTATATTATAAATAGATCCACATTGCCATTAATGTAAATAGCCCACAACAAACTATCCTTTATGAGACGCTGATGTCCATGATCCTAACCGGAATGTGACTGCTCTCACTGTCAATAAAGAAGTTACCAGTTTGTAAGTTATGGGCTAATATTGGAGTCCACTACGCAAAATGCAAGAATCTAGAATCACTGCATGCATTATCCTGGTCATCGGTAACAGAAACTGCTTCTCTTGTGTTCTGGAGGTCCATATAGTATTAGCAACAACCATATTAAACCCCGGCAGTTATGTTGAATGTGTGGTCGAAGGTGGCAACTATTGGTACGTACAAATGGTTGTAGGCTCTCATTTGATTGATAAAATGATAAAGTCTGCATTCAAAATGATAAAATATGCCTTTTACATTCACATATGTGTGTTTGTTTGTTTATGTGTGTGTTTCTGTATGTGTTTGTTTATGTGTGTGTGTTTGTTTGTTTGTTTGTCTGTTTTTGTTTCTGTATGTGTTTGTTTATGTGTGTGTGTTTGTTTGTTTGTCTGTTTATGTGTGTGTTTATGTATGTGTTTGTTTATGTGTTTGTGTGTTTATTTGTTTGTACGTTTGTTTGTTTCTTTGTTTGTTTGTTTAGATCCCCAGTAGATACAACCAATAAAGCACTAGATCCTTTTTGGGGAGAAGAAGACTTTAAAAAAAAATTAAGGCATGCATACCTCTATATATAGCCTAATTATCACAAAAACCAGAAAGACATCCAGCAGTCTGGTATGGATCAAAGTAACACAAATATCAAAGTAATTATATTAAACAAAAAGTAATTATGTTATACAGTGAAAACATATTGCGTGCAATAGTAGATATCCCAGGAATATCAGTGGGAGGACATAACATAAATAATTTGAGATATGCGGATGACACTGTTCTGATTGCAAAACGTGAGGAAGACCTTCAAGATTTAATTAATGTAGTAGTCACAGAAAGTAAAGAGAAATGCCTCTTCCTAAATATCAAGAAAACAGAAGTAATGGTTATTTCAAAGAAACAAAATAACATTGCAATATCAAAGTGAATGATATAGTATTAAAACAGGTCCACCAATTCAAATATTTAGGTATAATGATTACAGCAGATGGAAGAAGTTCAAAAGAAGTAAGATGCAGAATAGGACAGGCAAAAACAACATTCAGAAAAATAAAAAATATACTGTGTACTATGACCTTGTCATTAGAGGTGAGAAAGAGAGTTCTGCAGTGCTATATAACCCCTATACTAACATATTGGTGCGAGTTTTGGACAATAAACAAACTGGAAAGTGGAAAATTAGAGGCAAAAGAGATGTGGTTCTACAGAAAAATGCTGAGAATACCATGGACATCCAGAAAAACTAATGTAGAGGTGTTGAAAGAGTCAAATGCAAAACGGACCTTAATCAACAATATAAGAAAAAGGCGATCTTGTTTTTTTGGCTACTTCATGAGACAGGCAGGTTTAGAGAACATAGTCACAACAGGCAAAATTGAAGGAAACAGAGACAGATAGCGAGAGAGTGAGAAAATATTAGACACTTTGACATTCTGGCACTGCAAAGAAACAACAACGACCTTGATACATAATACTGTGGACAGAGAGCTGTGGAGAACCATGACCGCCTACGCCAGACGGCAAAGCACTTGATGATGATGATGATGATGATATTAAACAAGGAAAGGTGTTACCTACCACTACTAATCACAAAATGAGAAAACAACTTTTTTAAATTTACTAAAGACGAAAATAGTTGACGTTTCGATCACAAAATATTGGGGGGGGGGTGATGCTCCGGGAATATTGAAAAAAATCAATTTGTTGATTGTACGAAGATATTTGTATCGCATTATAGAGTATCTATGTATGCACATTTCGTTTTAAAATCTTTGTCGTAGTATGAATATATTTTAATGTATTTACTTTAAAAATAGGTCGGGGAGGAGGGGGTCAGGGATGTTTAGGAAATATAGCAAAAATGTTCAGTGTGTTTGTGAAAAACAGTAAATGCAAATAAAGTAAATAGGTTACTATATCAATATAAAATAATAAAATATAGAAAATAACAATAAATAAAAGGAACAAATACAATAGTCAACGTGTCGGTCCAATTGGGACCTTTAAAGACAACAAAAACAGTTAAAAACAAAAAACCATAACGAATATAAACAAAATTGATTTCTCCCACCAGGAAATCAATAAAAAGCTACACCAGATCCAGTGCAATTCCAACAAGTGCATATCGATGCGTTCAATATGTCTAAATTACGAAATTCTCAAAGATGAAAGATGCAGAACTAAAGAAAAGGGGACACCAAATAGCACTGCCAAGAACGGGGAGGGGTGGGCAAGTGGGCAACGGGAGACAAAAGGGGAAAGGACAGAGAAAGACAATGCACGTAGGAGCGGGGGGGGGGGCACAAATAGACACAGGGAACACAGAAATGTGCAAAGAAGAATAGCATTTGACAGCATAGGATAGACAACAAAAATATACACACATCAAAACACAATCACGAACGAAACATGCACACATTCTACCGGACAAACACAGATAACTATAAATATAAGCACATATACATACAAACATCCAGACGTATACAAAAGTATATACTCATTTCACAGTACACATTGAAACATAGACACATACATGTACATAGGTACATGCACACACAACAACATAAATATATATATATATATATTATATATAAAGTATAAAGTATAGACGTTTGACTGATAGATTCGCTGAACATTTAAGAGATATCACAAATCATCGTGACTCCCCGGTGGCCATTCATTTTAACGGTCTTTCACATCTAGGAAGCAATGATATTTCTGTCACTGGTCTGTTACGTTGCTATTCCGGTGACCGGCAACGTCAGTCTTTAAATTCTTTAAATTTTTTTTTTTAAACTACAGATTAGTACCCATACACACATATATATGAATTTGTATATGCAGATTATTTTACATGGTCTTGTGTATCCATACAGTTGCTTTGGGTCTCGCTTTGCATGTGTGCATATTCTTGTGTTAGAGTAATACATGTGAATATCTTCATGTGAACAAATGGGTATAAAAATACATGTATATATCTCTATGTGTGTGAATGTTCATGTTATATTTATTCATGTGAGAAAATGTTTATGTGAATGCATGTGTATATATTATGTTGATACCTATTTTGTGTCATTATGCACATTTGTTCTTGTTTGAGCCATTGTTCTTGTTTCGATACATTTACATGCTTGTACTTGTTGTGTGGGTATCTTTCTTATATCTATGTATTTATCATGTTAGATATATACTTATGTTTGTTCCTAGTATACTTGTATCTGTATGTATGTTTATATATATATATTGTTATGCTCATTTATGTATATATATATCCACATTTGTGTGTATATATATATATATGTGTGTGTATATATATATATATATATGTGTGTATATATATATATATATATATGTGTGTGTGTATATGTATATGTGTGTATATATATATACATACATAAATATATATATATATTTATGTTTTTATGTGTGCATGTACCTATGTACATGTATGTGTCTATGTTTCAATGTGTACTGTGAAATCAGTATATACTTTTGTATATGTCTGGATGTTTGTATGTATATGTGCTTATATTTATAGTTATCTGTGTTTGTCCGGTAGAATGTGTGCATGTTTCGTTCGTGATTGTGTTTTGATGTGTGTATATTTTTGTTGTCTATCCTGTGCTGTCAAATGCTATTCTTCTTTGCACATTTCTGTGTTCTCTGTGTCTATTTGTGCCCCCGCTCCTACGTGCATTGTCTTTCTCTGTCCTTTCCCCTTTTATATCCCGTTGCCCACTTGCCCACCCCTCCCCGTTCTTGGCAGTGCTATTTGGTGCCCCCTTTTCTTTAGTTCTGCATCTTTCATCTTTGGGAATTTCATAATTTAGACATATTGAACGCATCGATATGCACTTGTTGGAATTGCACTGGATCTGGTGTAGCTTTTTGTTGATTTCCTGGTGGGAGATATCCATTTTGTTTATATTCGTTATGGTTTTTTGTTTTTAACTGTTTTTGTTGTCTTTAAAGGTCCCAATTGGACCGACACGTTGACTGTTGTATTTGTTCCTTTTATTTATTGTTATTTTCTATATTTTATTATTTTATATTGATATAGTAACCTATTTACTTTATTTGCATTTATCTCTATTTGTATGGTTACTGCGGCACTTCCTTTTTGTCGGTCATCCTCCGATATTTGGGTTATTTATATTTGAAAAACAGTAAACAGTTCATATTATAACTGATGCTAAGAAACTGTTAAAGGCACAAAATAAGGTTGCTGAGGCAACCTTAGGAGTTAGAAGAGCCTGGAGGAGGAGTTTGGGCCTAGATGAAGCAAATGCTGAAGCTGAAGGGTATCCATACATCCATATCTTGCAGAGGATTTTTAAGGTTGGGAATTATATTTTTATTGTCTAAATTTGTTCCGGTTATTTCGAAAATTTTTGATATGATTGTCATTTTTACACTCATAACTTTTTCAAATGTAAACCGATATTGATGAAATTTTGCATGCATATTTCGTACATAGCTCCTTATAGCACATACAAAGAAATTATTATCGATGTATATTTACTATTTTTATACAGCCGCTAAAGTGTGAAAAATTTTCACCGAATAATGGGTGAACTTCCAACCCATTTGTACAAAAAAGTTTGAAAATATATTCTTATATCCTTAGTATACGCCATAGATATTTCATTTATATGCATTCATTTTTTATTATAACTCATTTGTATTTAATATCTTCTCTAAAAATTTACAGAACTGACCTTACCTTTTTAACATGAAAATTTTAACAGTTTTGTTCAAAACCAAATAGTTTTTATTTACATTTATACTGACAGAAATATCTTACATTAAAATTATAATGTATTCATTAGGTTATCTACTGTGAAAGTTGTAGCCATGTATATGTAACCGGTTTTTACATATTAATTTTTGTGTAACCCTATCTTCTCCTAGGTGTAACCCCCCCCCCCCCCCACACCTTTAATTAAAGAGATACTATAGGCACAGTACTGAAAACAAATGATGAGAAGGGATTATATTTACTTGACCGATATTAGATCCTACATGCACAATTCTGAAGACATATAATGAGAAGGGATTATATTAACTAGGCCGATATTAGATCTTACATGTACAAGTTTGGAGACATGTTAGGAAAATTTGGCCTCATCAGTCTATATTTTTAATAGTTGGTTTGATTTCCCTGACGCGGAGATAAAAAACCTGGAGCGTCTGCTGTTGTTAATTCGATCTTCGCGTAGAGAACTGAGAGCTCCTCCCCCTCCACCACCTCAAAGGGTATCCGTGGGAAGGGAATGGAAATCTCTCAGTGCGTTACGTGCAGATCAATGGATGCTACGTTGTATGCGCCTTTAGCGAAAGTTCGTTTCGTTAAATAACGTTAGAGACTAGTTCCGTAAAAAATATGCCATATCTGCTTAACATGAACCCTGGAGACATATAATGAGAAAGGATTATATTTACTTGGGTGATATTAGATCCTACATGTATAATTCTGTAGATATGTAAAGAGAAGGGATTAGATTTCCTTGGGCAATATATTACACAAAAACAGAGGTGACAATGAAGCCAAAATAAATATTCTTGAGAGTACACTCAGATTTATATCCATCATCAACTCTTTGGCAGCCTGAGAATTAAAATCTGCCCCCAAGATACACAAATGAAAGTGAATCAGTGACCCTCTATCGAGAGTAAAGGCATATGAACAGATTGAGAACAAGCCTTCATGCGTCAAAGTTTCGATTATTTACATGCATATTTGGGTGGGTGTTGGCAAGTACAAAAAAAGTGTACATAGTGAACAAAGAAAATCACGGAAATAGTCAAAATCGTCACATATGAAATCAAAATCGTCACATATGAAATCAAAATCGTCACATATGAAATCAAAATTGTCACAATTGAAATCAAAATCGTCACATATGAAATCAAAATCGTCTAATTGGCAAGTTGTGAACTCGACCAATCTCCAAATAAGACCTAACAGAAAATAAAGTAAAATCAGCCTTCTCACGTGATGTTTTTTTATATTATTGATGTGTTTTTGGTTGGTCACTATTGACATACTTTGTGTCCTCCGTGTGTTGCCTGCCAACGCCAACCAACGAAATTCACGGAAATAATCGAAAATATGACCCAAAAGGCTTCATTGAATTATGTTAGTTGACTTCTATTGATGAAAGTCAAGCTATGGCGCACCAGAGAGAGAGAACCTCTTGCTGACAGCTGAATTCATAGAGACAATCTACCGAGCTGTATAGACTCTTGAGCATAGGAAACCGCTCGTAGACGTAGAATATCCATGATGACGTTTACGTTCTCATTACTGAATCTTACTGCACTCATATTTTGCATGTCAGCAAAAATCAAGCTCTAGGTTACGAAATAATGAAGCTTAATCTTATCTAAATCTGAGAAATTCTCGAGAAGTTGATCAACAAAATAGAAAGAAGCTTTCAAATATAAGCATTATCATCATTAGGTACCGTGCCTCCTCTCTATTTTCAGTATCTTTTATCATGTTGTCATGTGACGTATTCCTTCCAGAACGTTGTCTTCCCAATGAACTCTCTGAACCTCTCTCTGTCCTGGGCGATGTGGCTTGCATTTTCTAGCGATGTATTCATGTTATCTTTAATGTCGTCAGTCCATCGTCTTCTTGGTCTGCATTCTCCTCTTCTCATGTACTCTTCCCTCCATTATTTGTCTTTCTAAACAGTTATGTCTCTTTATATGACCAAACAGGTGTAGTTTTATTTTTGTTATTGTGTTTAGCAACCAACACTCTGGAATATTCAGTGTGTTTATAATATCTGAGTTTCTGATTTTATCCTTCCGTGACATTCTAAGTATCTTCCTGTAGCATTTCAGTTCGAAGGCGTTGATCCTCTTTGCCGCTGTTTTACTTAGAGTCCATGTTTCACAGCCGTATGTTGCAACCGGAAAAATAAAAGTTCGTAACATTAGCACTTTCGTTTCTATTTTGTTGTTTTTCCATATGTTTTTCAGCCGTGTTATTTTGCAATATGCCAATATGAATTTTTTGCTATGCTATTATATCAAACTATCTAATATGTTCTCGCTCTGTCGTCCTCGGTCTTTTTTTTTTGCCTTTTATTTTACTTGTTGTAACTATACTTTTCAGATCTCCCTGTTTCATAACTTTTCAAAATAAAAATAAAGATTGTCTCTTTATGTTATTATTAAGCAACCACCGTCTCTCATTTGACTCATTCAGCACCTCCCCTCTAGTCTTTCTAGCTGTCTATGACACTCTCGGCATTCTTCTATACAACCACATCTCTGTTGCTTCAAATTTACTAATATTCTGTTTATTTATTGTCCAAGTCTCGCATCCATATATTAGAATCGGTGTTATGTAGCTCTTAAGAACGTTCTTCTTCACTTCTAATGACATAGACGTATTACACAGTATATTCTTCATTTTTATTAATGTCTTTGCCTGCCATATTCTTATTCGTATTTATTATCTCTGTTGAACTTTGTTCATCTGATATCATGGTTGTTCCTAAATACAATTTAAGCACACTGAAATTGTCTCTGAGGGCTAGTTTTGTTGAGGATATGTACCTGCTTCTTGTTTCTATTTAAGATATTAACAGAAAGAGGAATCAAAATAGACGAGTTAATTAACGTTATTGGTAATTGTGTACTTGTGATTTTGAGATTGCTTGTAATTGTCAGATTGGGTGCACGTGATAGTGAGATTGTACACTCATGATTATGAGGTTTTTTTTGTGAGTGTGAGATTCTGCATTTGTGACTATCTGATTACTTGTGATTGTGAGATTGTGCACTCGTGATTATGAGATTATTCGTTATCATGAGACTACTTCAATTTTGAGATTTCCTACGCGTAATTGTGAGATTGTGTACCCGTGATAATGAGAGCGTGCACTCCTGATTACGTGATTACTCATAATTCCGAGGTTGCGTAATCGTGATTGTAAGATTAATCGTTATTGAGAGACTACTTGTGATTGTGGTTGTCTACACTAAACAACTATGCCTCTCTAGAACTGAAAAATAAATATATAGACCATACAGTCTGTAATAAACCAAATCTAACCCCAATGGATACACAGACATTGGTCTGATAACGTCATCAAATACGCGACCAGATGCTTGGGGGGAGACAACAAACACAGACGGTATAAAATCTACATTGACGTAGTGAACCGTGACTTCTAAATGAGGACAGGCGACAATCACATTAGGTAAGGTAGATTCTATAGACATCATTTCTAAACTACAGCAAGTATTGTCACATTATTTCTTGTTATCAATCTGAAGGTTAGATATTTGTGTTAGTCAGCTAGTCGCTGGATCATCGTCATTGCACTCTGGACAAGTCCATAGGTGCTCAGATTTTTCCTTGAGTATATCCGCCATTACACGTTGACTGACGGTTCCAGTACGTCGTTGATTGACCATCATTCTTTCTCGACCACGAAACCGCTCATTTCCAGCGACACTATATTTCAAACAAAGCTCCTTTATTCTAGTCATGGAAAAAAATATATTCGTGTGGAGGTGAGTAATGAGAATGGTTGGTTGCTGATCCAGCTGTCCATGGGCTCATCCCCTTTGACCCAAAATGTGTGAAGTAGTAGATACGTAGATCGTGTTAAGTTGGTTATGTTGAAATGACATTGCCATCATAAATATCACTGAGAGACTGCCACCTGTATGTTATAGGAATCAGAAAAGGGAAGCAACGGGGTTAAATCATGTATGTAATCTGAGACGACATATGGAGATCTGGCCATGTATTGACCATCTAATGTAATAGATATCTCTGAAGAGCCAATGAAGTGTTGTGCTTGTCTGTTTCTAGTAAACACCTTCCAAAAGAATTAATTAGAGCCCCATTTGTTACGTCATTAAATTATTGTTTGGATTTCGGTTGGACTATTTACATACTTGGAATCCCATGACAAAAATAGCTAAGACGACTCCAAGTATATACATATTGACCATTCGAAAGGCAAACAATAATCAAAAACGTAACGAATGGGGTCCTAATTAATTATGTTGCAAAGTATTTTCCACCGGCGACGGTCTCGTATTGTGTCCTAATTAATTGTGTTGCTAGGTTTTTTTCTACTGCCGGCGGTCTCGTGTTGTGTCTAAACGAGACTTTTCACCAATAAAACACCTACCAACAAAATTCAATCAAGCCTTTTGGTTCATATTTTCGCTTATTACGTTAGTCTGCGTTCACATGGATACCGGCCGGCACAAAGCGTATAAATGGTGACCAATGAAAATCACAACAGTAATCGAAGACATCACTTACTAATACTGATTCTGTTTTGTTTTGATTTTTTCCATGCTGTTAGGTCTTATCTAACGATTGGTCGCGGTCTAAGGCACTCGTCTGCTGACAAAGTGACTCATGGTTTCAGTTCACTCGTCACTAGTTGTTTTTAAAATATATAACAACGGTTTAACATGGTTGGAAAGGAGTAGTTGATTGACTTTATTCTATTAATACTTCCCAATATGCACCCTGTCCCTCTTATTGAAGTAGCATGCTGAGTGCACCACTACTATCACGTAATTCCTTATTCAAGTGGCACGCCCCCAGCTGAGTGCACCCCTACTATCACGTAATTCCTTATTCAAGTGGCACGCCCCCAGCTGAGTGCACCCCTACTATCACGTAATTCCTTATTCAAGTGGCACGCCCCCAGCTGAGTGCACCCCTACTATCACGTAATTCCTTATTCAAGTGGCACGCCCCCAGCTGAGTGCACCACTACTATCACGTAATTCCTTATTCAAGTGGCACGCCCCCAGCTGAGTGCACCACTACTATCACGTAATTCCTTATTCAAGTGGCACGCCCCCAGCTGAGTGCACCCCTACTATCACGTAATTCCTTATTCAAGTGGCACGCCCCCAGCTGAGTGCACCCCTACTATCACGTAATTCCTTATTCAAGTGGCACGCCCCCAGCTGAGTGCACACCTACTATCACGTAATTCCTTATTCAAGTGACACGCCCCCAGCTGAGTGCACCACTAATATCACGTAATTCCTTATTCAAGTGGCACGCCCCCAGCTGAGTGCACCCCTACTATCACGTAATTCCTTATTCAAGTGGCACGCCCCCAGCTGAGTGCACCCCTACTATCACGTAATTCCTTATTCAAGTGGCACGCCCCCAGCTGAGTGCACCCCTACTATCACGTAATTCCTTATTCAAGTGGCACGACCCCAGCTGAGTACACCACTACTATCACGTAATTCCTTATTCAAGTGGCACGCCCCCAGCTGAGTGCACCCCTACTATCACGTAATTCCTTATTCAAGTGGCACGCCCCCAGCTGAGTGCACCCCTACTATCACGTAATTCAAGTGGCACGCCCCCAGCTGAATGCACCCCTACTATCACGTAATTCAAATGGCACGCGCCTGCTGAATGCACCACTCCTATCATGTAATTTCTTATCTTTAAGCGATAATCCCTATTAATCTTTGAAAATTTTCCACAAGACGCCGCAAGCCAGATTCGAACCTGCGACCTCTTGAGCAGAAGACTAATGACTTAACCATTGCGTCACAGGAGATACAATGATACAACAAATCCCCTGCAATCCTAAGGAAATCCCCTGACACTAACAAGTGTCTTTAAAAATCGTCTTCTGTTTTTCAACATTGCGTGAGCCAGTCTGAAGTTCACCACACAGCAGCTTTTTGGCAGTTTATTTTCTTGCATGTGGACCATTTGGCTTGCCTGTGCCGTCAGCAAGTTTGCAGGTACGCTTACATATTTAGATGTCATCAGTACCTCACTATCTGGTATTTATCCCATCTATGGATGTTGAGTATCTTACGAAGGCAGCATAGGTAAAAATTGTTTAGTCTTTTATAGTGTAGTTTTATAGTGTATTCTGTAGTATTCTGACGTATACTTTCCAATGCTTCACAAGTATGATATATATATATAGCATTGTGTGCTCAAATAAGGTACATGAAAAAAACACAGAAGGCAACCAGGAAAAGAATAGTCGGATAACATATGCCAGACAACATATGACAGCCAACATAAGACAGACAAAAAGGTATCAGTAACTGGAGTAGATGAGTGGATAAAATAAAACCAACGGTTCACATCCGACCCACCAATCTAGTTTTTCTTACCCCTCTCCATGACTGATCCTAACGTACTATATGAATTAGCCCCCCCCCCCCCCCCGAAAAACGAACAATCCCACATGGAGTTAAACATCCGCTATCTATTCGCTATCTCTCCTTTTCTTTCCTCCCTATCATACTCATGTTTATTCCCATGTAAGATTCGTTGTACTGTTATCTTTTGTTTGTCCTGATGAATGCTTTTTAGTCGAAACGTTGTCTGTTTCTGTATCTTGTTGTTATGTTGTTTTATGTCTTATTTTGGTAACACTTCTGTATATTTTCGTTCATTTTGATATTTGCCCTGCGTTACTCCAGCCACTACTTCTTGTTTAGTGTTGTTACCCTACACTGGAACATTCATCCCTCTGATTAACCAAAACGTTTTCTAATAAATGGAATTGATGGATCAGATAAAAAGTTGCCTATAAAACTTTATTTTCATTAAATCATCAAGTTGCTGACACAGTAAGAGGAAAATAGGGGTATATATATATATATAGAGAGAGAGATAATGTACAGATCCCGCAGCATAAATTCAAGGCAAACTGATAAATAAAGATGGAACATTTGGGAATGTAGAATAGATCAACCACTTGAAAATATGTAGAGATCTCAAGGAAAAACAAGATCTTAGGCCAACAGATCAAAGCAGAATTGAAAGAAGATACGGAGAAAGAAAAGTGTCAAAGAATATTATTTAAATTAAGATAGAAGACATAAAGAAATTAAATGAAACATCACAAAAGGAAATATATTCATGCATAAGGCCATAATATATGAGTTATGGAGTCTGGGTAAGAAATTGTACTTAGCAACGTGAGGATTACCAGAGAATTTTTCATTAGAGGCGCGAAAATTATTTGCATATCTTGCTCATGCCAGACAAGACTCTGACCCGAGACTCACACTGTTTTACATTTTGGCGGTATTTAATATATACAACGTGTTGTTTCTTTCTTGCAAAAATCAGTAAGCAGCAGACGAGATTTGAAATAGGACCGTTCAGCTAGCACCTGAAACTGAAATCTTCTTTGGGTACGAGGAGAATAGGTTTCAGATGGACAGACCTGGTTCAAATCCTATCTGCTGCCTTTTGTTTTTTGTCTATAGCTCCTCGATAATTCATAATTATATAATTATATTCTTAGCAGAAGCATGAATCAGGAGATAATTAACCAAAACAAATCTCGAATAAGGATCCACTATTATTATAGAAAAAAAACGTTGGAATAATATAATGAAAATATAGATATATTAAATAAATTGCCGGTTCTTGTTTAAAACTAGTGTCCCAGTGATAATTTGTTTATTCCCCTTGGCAATGTATGCCAATGGATATTTATCAATTATTAATTTTGGATATTTATTTGAGTATTAATTTTTGTAGGGTTAGTTTTCGGTTTTGGGTTAGGAAATGTTGTGTTTTACATAACTAACCCTACTCCTAACCTTGAATAAATTTATATTAAAATTAATAAGGGATAAACATAAACTGATAAACATTGCCATGGAAAATAATCACATCGGGAAAAACGGGTTCCAAACAAGAACCAAACGTACACATGGTTTCTAGTTCACTAATTCTGTCTTGTACATGGCCAGACCCACTCCGACAAAGTTTTCCTCCATTTTATTTTTCACTGTGGCATAAATACTTCATCATTATCTATGCCAAGTCTAACAGGCGGTCACAACATTATTAATTAATTGATCGATATATGTCTCTTGCAATGGAACCCTTATTATTGTAATGGAAGAAAGTTGTACTTTTGCGAATCGCGATTGAAACAACAAAACACTGATTACATCGCCATTAATTACTCAAACTTCTCTCGATGCAGAAGTTGAATCCACCGTATCGAACTATTCTAGGAAAATAATGGCGCGGAGGAGGTAATCTCGAATAGTAGGCTATAGTTCGGCCCCAGAAGTCGAACAAATATTGATATAACCAATGCAGAGACTAGAGACTCAAGCACACATTTTATCCTATTGACATTTCGTTACTATCGGAATGTTCAACACATTCAAATAATGGATGTACATCTTCGACAATCATCTCTCACTCAGACTGGATCTCCGGACTCTATCTATTGTGTCTTTCTCAGGGATTTAGCTTTGTTATACCGCTTATCTTCCAAGCTGGTGACTGTATGCCATGTATTTATTTTGTCTATCTACACACTAGATATAGTCCAAAACATGTTCCACTGTCGTCATATTCGTCAGTCCGGCTTTGCGGCGGAATGGTACAGAAGGCTCTTCGCACAGCCAAAGTACCAGGTTCAATCCTCATCAGAGAAGTATGTATCCGGACATTTCAGAAAGCAATGGCACACTACTGAATATGTATATATTGTCTAGAAAACAACTACGACAAAAAATTGATCGCTATGTCCTGAATGTTTGTTTTAGGTAAAAGTATGACAGTGTAATTAATAAGCACATTTTCAAAATGTGGAACCATTTTGTCCATATTTTATCACTATTTTCAGTTACAAAATATTAATAACATAATCGGTTAAATAGCAGCATACGGCTAAAACAGAACAAATAGGCTGATCACTTCCGATATTAGCGTATCTTGTATCAATATTAACAAAGAACAAATAGACTGCTAACTTCTACTTGATGAACGTATCTTGTAGCAATATTAACAAAGAACAAATAGACTGCTAACTTCTACTTGATGAACGTATCGTGTAGCAATATTAACAAAGAATAAATATACTGATAATGTCTAATATAGATGAGCATATCTTGTGTTAATATTAACCCAAAAAAAAACAAATTGACTAATAACATCTACTAGATGAACGTATCTTGTAGTGATATGAACAAAGAACAAATATACTGATAATGTCTACTATAGATGAGCGTATCTTGTGTCAATATTAACAAAAAACAAATTGATAACTTCAAGATGAACGTATCTTGTATCCAAGTTGACAAAGAACAAATATGCCGATCACCTCTAAATGAGCGCATCTTGTATCAAAATTAATGTAGTTCTAAAACAGCATATTTTACTATTATTCATCTCACAGACACATGCCTACATCATAAAATGGCATTGCATAGAAGGGCATGGACCGCTGGATCGGCAACCAACCAACGAACTAATATTCATAACATACTCAAATATCTCATGCAAATGGCACTCTTGAATAAATACTTCATCAATATTAACTCTTCAACCGCGCAATAGCTTGTTAATGTAATATTCTGTGAAAAACAGAAACAGGTGATTCTGACTTGAGCCATGATCGGGTTCCAGCAACGACCTGTGTACAGAAAGTAAACTTGATCCGAAAGATTTAGTTTTGATTATTTCCGTGAATTTCGTTGGTCAACCCTTGGCGTTTTTCGCATGCTACTCCAATTATGTAAATAGTAACCATTGAAAATAACGCCAATAATCAAAAACGTTAGAATAAAGGCTTGTTTTCTTTCTGTACAGAGGTATTTACCACCGACGGTCTTGTCTGAGCGCACTAAGTGTCAGGGTCGTAGAAGCGTCTTGAAATAGTATGGGGGTTACTTGTTTAAAAAATTGCCCACATTCGTGCGCAATTCTTTCATTTTCATGAGATGTTTGGTGACTTTGATTTGGAAAATCGTTAAGGGAAAGGGGTGGGGTGGTATTGTAGTATTTTACCCGCATTTTCACTAAATATATATATATCTAGTACCAAATGTCATGCTCAGATTTTCTTCTTTTTTTTAAAGTGGGATTCGAAAACCGTCCTCTAATGCCCCCTAATGTATGGGCTTGATAAGTGTTGACACCTTTGGTCTCACAACATATTTAGTCTCAAAGGTTCAAATCACAAGAGACAACAGTAGTTATAATTTTTATTATAAATTATCACCCTGGCATAGTGATTCAACCGAATGTATGTGTTTAAGAGGTCAAGATTTCGGTCCTGTGACATGACATCTTGTTTACCGATGACTTTTTTTCCAAGATTTCATTGAAAATGTGGTAGGGAGGGGTCATTGTTGCCGCTTGATGTACGGAGTTACGTGCTTTCAGTGGTGCTCTTGGTAGGCGATGTGCAGCTTCGTTGAGAAGGGTGGAATAGATATTGGAAAATCCGAGCAAACTGAAGTCAATTATCAAGTCATTATTAGTAGTTATGTTCACGTGAGAAGCAGCATGTCTGTTGCTGGTACCCGAAAGGGGGAACAAAGAATAGCAACACCATTTAACTTTCATGCATGTCGTAAGGGACGACTAAGGAGTTTATGGGGGTGGAGTTGGTCGTTCCATCCCATATAGTGTTCAAGTGATCCAGAAGGCATGCTGAAGACTAATGTGTCAGACATAAAGGCGCAGATATACCATGCAGCAAATACGTAAACCATGACACAGCGCATTCCATTTTCCGGACTACATCCTGCTAATCAGCAGGAGTTTGAGAATGAACGCAGAAGACGAGCGAACAGCGACAATTATGATGATGATGATAGTGACTACGACGAAGATGATTACCAAAAATGGCACTCTTTAATGTCGCTATATGATGTATGAATCAATATTAATAGCACTGTTGTATGTCGTTATATGACGTATGTATCAATATTTATAGCACTGTTGTATGTCGTTATATGACGTATGTATCAATATTAATGCACACTTGATCATTGTTAATGACACTCTAAAAATCTATGCCGCATCAATAGTAATGTAGCAACTTACAATGACGATAGTGAATGGCCGGCCGCTTGGATCACGTATATAATTCGGCAATAAAACACGGTTCTTGTTAACCTGCTCGAGTGAGACAGTCTCATGATTTCGAACAAAACCTGCAACGCGTTCATTATTGATTTTCAATACTGAATGTAGAAAACTTTAATAATGGAATTCCCATATTTATTCTTTCTTTTTGAATTCCGTTTCTTGTTATGTTTGTTGTGGTCGACTAATTAGCCGTTTTATGAGCATGCAGCAAACTGAATTCTGCTGTATTTTATTGATGTGATATCTGTGTGGCGTATGGCCGAGAGGTTAGAACGTTACTTTCTCATCCATGAGTTCGATAATTCAACTCCCGGGAAGGACTGGGTTTTTCTTCTGTCGGATGGTAAATTAAAATGCACACCCGGTACATGACGTGGCGACTGCCTTTATCACACAGCTACACTATCATACCCTGCAACTCCTTAACTAGAAACATACAGTACAGGTTTGTGTTGTTGTTTCTTTTAAAGAATCAGGTTCTACAGTTGACGGGTATTGAGATCGTCTCTAACCACCATATTGCCTAATTCATTTTCAGCCGCATACAATTCGGTATCCGGTCCATTCAGAAATAAATAATGGCAACACATAAATATTGTATATAACAGCACCACAGTAAAAAAAAATGCTAAGTTCTTCGTTACATTATGAATATGATATGCTAACCAACTTTAATTTTAAGGAGAAACATAATTATCTACCTGCTTTGTACCGAATAAATTTGATCACACATAATTTAGAAAAAGTGATGTATTTGATCACACATAATTTAGAAAAAGTGATGTATTTGATCACACATAATTTAGAAAAAGTGATGTATTTGATCACACATAATTTAGAAAAAGTGATGTATTTGATCACACATAATTTAGAAAAAGTGATGTATTTGATCACACATAATTTAGAAAAAGTGATGTATTTGATCACACATAATTTAGAAAAAGTGATGTATTTGATCACACATAATTTAGAAAAAGTGATGTATTTGATCACACATAATTTAGAAAAAGTGATGTATTTGATCACACATAATTTAGAAAAAGTGATGTATTTGATCACACATAATTTAGAAAAAGTGATGTATTTGATCACACATAATTTAGAAAAAGTGATGTATGTGATCACACATAATTTAGAAAAAGTGATGTATTTGATCACACATAATTTAGAAAAAGTGATGTATTTGATCACACATAATTTAGAAAAAGTGATGTATTTGATCACACATAATTTAGAAAAAGTGATGTATTTGATCACACATAATTTAGAAAAAGTGATGTATTTGATCACACATAATTTAGAAAAAGTGATGTATGTTTCCTTGTGGTAGTTTGGATCTCCGGGAATAGCAAGAAATTAAGCCTTTGTCTCATGTATGTATTTGAAAAGGGGTGTGGGCTGTTCTCTAGAGCTTTCTTTCTAGAAGAAGACTCGAACTCTCAGCGTTAACCAATACTTTTAGAGGAATCCTCTTACTGATAGAGTCGTCTTCTGTAGTTATGTTAGATTGTCAAATCTGTCGCCAGGTCAATGTCTACTCTTCTCCAGAGCGGAGACGCTACCACATAGCTTTTGCCTCAAATATGTATCTTCTGATCCGATAATTATATGTTGGACAGTCTTGAGGTATGTCTTGAGGTATGTCTTGATGTATGTCTTGAGGTATGTCTTGAGGTATGTCTTGAGGTATGTCTTGATGTATGTCTTGAGGTATGTCTTGATGTATGTCTTGAGGCATGTCTTGAGGTATGTCTTCAGCAATCTGGATATTGTATTCAAAAGGAAATTCGTTTATGTATGAGATCTTTAGTCGGTAGAGATGGCCCAACATTCTAGTGGTCTGATTTAAGACGAAATAGTGTGGTTTGTTGATGTCCTTGGAGACAATGTAATACTGCTAGTAAAACTGTATGAAAATATAGTACTCAACGTGCGAAACAGGTAATGTCGTATTACTAAATTACGACTAACACACTATCACTGTCGGATGTTTACGTGACATAATACACACAACAACACGCAGGATATAATCATACAAATAACAATGCACAGGACATAACGGTTCGAAACATCGATTACGTCCTTGTACATTGTTATTTGTATAATTATATCCTATGTTTTGTTGTGTGTGTTGTTTCACGTAAGCATCCGACAGTGATAGTGTGTTAGGCGTCATTCAATAAAACTTCATTACCTGTTTCCCACGTGAGTACTATATTTGGAGGCAATGTATTGCATCCGGTTTATCTTCGACTTTCATTTATTTCTTTCACTTTGTCGTGTAGGCCCTAAGTGCTGTGGGTTGTTGGTTTTGCTTACGCATGTGGTTGCGTCTGTGGGTCTCACCAATAGCCCACTAGGCATACCATGCATGCAACAGAAAACCTTAGTGGATGCCATGTTGTTATATTGAGGTTATCTTCTTATAGAAGCTTCATGGCATGTCATCTATACAGTTATGATTTTGATTTGTTGTTGAATGGTTTTTCATGTTTGCCTGAATATATATGTATGCACCCTCTGTGGTTGGGAGGGAGCCAGAGATGTACTGTGCAGCACTGAGGAGGAGGAAACTGACATCACTGTTTTTCCTATGGCTGAGGCCCATCATAGAGACACAGTGATTCAGGACGTGACAATCCTTTTGACTTGAACATTTGGTTGCATGCCTGGAGCAATAGAGAAGTTCGGCATAACCAGTAGTCAATTGGTGGCGGGGAATGAGCACAGTGAGCCCTGTCTTGGCTGCGGTGGCTGGGGGCAGTGCATGGGTTGAGACCTACCTTCCTGGAGGTGTGATAGTTATTCTCTGACTCTGTCCCGGGGTGGGGCGAAAATCCACAGACTTCCCAGCAATAAATTGTCATCTAATGACATTAGGTCAAAGGACATGAGCCCATGGACCGCTGGATCAGCAACCAACCAACCATCGGTTTTGCTTCTCTGTAGAACAGCTGGTGCATGTGTTGTTTCATTTTACTGTCCATTCTTGACAGAGCATTATTTTCTTATTTCCCATAATTCCACTGTGTGAGGTGTATCTATTAAATGGCAGTTGTGTCCTAGTGTTGCCGAGGCCCGAAAGGTAAGCAATTAATACCGAGAATGTTACCACCAAACATGTAGTAATAAGCGACTACGGAGGTTTTAGGTGAAGTTAACTGTGCTGTCTCATCCAATCATCATCAAGTGACATATTCTTTCCAGAACGTAGTCTTTCCTATGGATCTCTTGAATTCTCCGCGGTCTTGAGCAAGTTGTCCTGCATCTTCCAGTGACATGCACAGGCATTCTTGAATGTCTTTTGTCCAACGGCGTCTTGGTCGGACTTTGCCCCTGTTGCCTCCTATCATCCCCTCCATTAACACTCTCTCCATGCCGTCGTGTCTCTTAATATGACCGAAATAAAACTAGCTTTTTCTTAAGGGAGTCTATGTGTGCTTATAGAACGTCTATGTTATCATTTAGTATGCAGACATTCCATCACATGAAACATGTAAACATTTGGTAGTATCAATGCTACATAAATCTATAATAATGCCTATTCGTTCGAGCATATTTCCCAAAGAGGTCTGGAACACCCAAGGCTCGATTTCGACATGCAGAGGTCCATGTCAGCGAAATAAAAATTAGCGGCGAGCGAGATATACACTTTTTACTAAAGGTATGAATAAAACTTTCATTTTTTTAAAACAATTGTCCACTCTACAAAAACCCTATCAAAGTGAGCAACACTGTGCCAGCAGTCAAAAATCACATATGAAGTTAATATGTCTAAGAAAATTCAATATTAGACAGGCTACGGAAAACAAAAACAAAATTGGCAAGGGGACTACGGAGCAAAAAAGGTTTGGGACTCACTGCGTTAGAGGAACAATGACATTTTCTCCTAGTCGGTGTGTTTCTTGAAAAGGCCCGTATTCGACCATAACGTTGAAAAAGTCGGGGTTTTTTTTTCCATTGACATTTCTTTACATGTGTTTGTTTTTCTATTTATTAGTTATATTAGTAATCTTCTTTTTAGACTTTTATGAGCAACGTTGAAATTTGGCAATTTTTGTCAACAATTTGGCTATAAACGTATTCCAATCATCTGACAACCATAGTGTGAACGTCATTCTTTAGCTCCTTGCGGTATGAACTAAAATTATTTATTTTCTGAAAAGGCGATATTATTCGTCAACAAAATATTTACCATCAGACAAAGCATTTGTCACCTCGTATTTTTATCATCAGAGGTGCTTCGCAGCTACTGCTTCCCCGAGTGTCCGTTCGTTTTGAATAGGTATTCAACTTACATGATCACGTGATATAAGAAACATCTATTGGAATAATTGTTTTTCCAATTTTCAGTTCACAACAAAATAGTGTTTGGTATCATGCGAGCTCCTGGTATCTTTTTCGCAATTGTAAATTCATTATAATCACTCTATAAAGACATTAATAATGACTTGAGTGGCTGAATTTAGCTCGTGTGTTGTATCTTGCTCACACTTTGCTTAATGCTGTTGGTATTTTAATTTCACGAAGATAAATTAAGTTTAACATCTTTTACAACTTTTTTGTTAAGCTGTATAGAAGGTGTAAATTTAATCACCATCATGGCTTGAGTGGTGTATCTTTATTTACTTATGATCCATCCTGTATATTATTACATATACAATGTGTCTACAAAGTAACTGTATACCCGTTTACATTGGTTGCGACACTAAGACGTATGAATTGTGAAAATTGATGCTGATTTCTGTGACGTCAGTGCACCGCGATTTTATAGACACCCTATATTTAGTTAGAGAATGTCATTTCAAAAATGGTATTGTTACACATTCATTTGTCGAACACGACATCAAAACAAATTATTTTCCTTTGTAGAATCAGCAATGGTTCGCGATTATTAGTTTTTTGTGACCAAGAGCTAAAATAATTAGACAATGTTACTGTCTTCAGCTACACAGAAATGCCAGGACAAGAAGATTGTTATCACTTGAAAGACAAACAGAGCTAACACACTGCGAGAAATGTAAACACAATCCCCATGGTGACAGTTTCTTCCCCCCCCCCCTTCTTATCACTGCGACTGATTTCAAATATTGAAAATCAATAGTGATGACCGTTTGTTGCTAATTCATTTGCAATGTTTATCATGATAATTATGGATTTTTAAATATTCTTGACATTTTTATTGTATCGCAAACAACAGTTCGAAACTGAGTTATATTTTTAGTATGAGCAGTGTATTGAGTTAAAAAGCGAAGGGAAACAAAGACTAGTTTACAAAGAGTGATATAGTTGACGTGCAGTAACTCGACGATTGGTAAGATATTAAATCCTATTTTATAGTGAGATAAGATTCTTTCAACCTCGGACAATATTCCATTTTGGCTCTATCATAGAATAATGACATGGCATAATTTACATTTTTTGGGGCCATTTCCGTGTTCATGTATTTCTGTTACAACGACCTCACAATTCAGTTACTGCAAATCTAACCGGAAACAGCGTTTGTAGTTGTATTTGTAAGTTTCCTTGTTTATGTGTTTACACTGTTACATTTCAACGAAATTCGGCAGTGTATTGCTAAATTCCTAAAGAAATGTAAAGGATATCAACACTGTTTACATTTCAAGCATGCCATAAAAGGCGACTAAATGAAGTATTTAATGCCCCATTCCGTATAAGATCAAAGTGACCCAGACAACATGCTGTAGCAGTATCCGACAGACGCAGATATCGCATCCCTTGACACAACGTTTTCCGTTCCGCTGACTTCATCCTGCTAAACTGCAGGAGTTTCAGACCGACTGAAGAAAAAGTAGACGAATACATTATATTTTTCGGGCGTTCATTCTCAAACTCTCTCTGGATATCTCTTGTAGGAGAATGTTTGGTTCACGGGAACAAAATATAGTAGAAATCTGATTATCTGAATCAAATTAATAGAATCCCAATTATCCGAATCGAATTTGGGTGAAATAATTTTAGAGCGAGAGCGTTAGCGGACGCGGTAAAGAGGTCTCGGGGCAGTGCGCACATGCCGTTACTATGTAGTTTATTTGCAATACATAGTTGCTTACATATTAATGTACTTTTATAAATAAAACTTCATTCATTTTACTGTCTGATTGTATGTATGTTCACTGTTTTGCTTCATTCCTGAGTTATATCCAATTTTCCGAATATCCTAATCGGTCCTATCCCTAATTAATTCGGATATTCAGATTTATACTGTAGTACTGATTTCTAAAATGTGTCCAATCTGACTTAAAACATGTTTACGTAGAATGCATTGTAATTTCATTTTGGACGAAAGAAATGCATACTCTAAATATAATTGTTTTATTATCTTCTGTGACTTTTGTGCTACACATTATAAACATATTTAAGAATTGTAATTTTACCACTTCCTCATGTGAACTGCGCGGATCTGCTAGCTAACAACTGTTCAAACGACAGATAAGTTCGAGATAAATGTGTCCTTTTAAAAATACTTATTAAACGCATACATTCACATAATGAACTAGTTATTCTCTGTTCTACATAGAACAAAAACACTATGGGAAATTATTACGCCATCTGCAATGTTTTCATCGCTAATGCGTTTCGAGAAAACCCGTGTCCTATAGATTCTGTCGTATTTTACAGACCGGTATTTTTTTTTTATTTTTTTTTTATTGGCACATGAACGGAATTAAATTTGCAGCAGGAAGTAGTTCAGAGATCAACAATGCATTATGCCGCCATTTGTTATTTTATTTGGTTAACTGGTGGGTTTGCCTAATTTGACCGAGGCACGCCTTTTTTACTTAATAAAGATTTAATCAAAAAGATCCTTTTTGATTATATTAGGTTGTCGCCATTTTATTTGCGCTAATTGACCTAAACATCTAACTTCGGCGGTTGTGCAACATATATATATATATATATATATATATTCTTGTCGGTAAGCAACTTAACATGCACAGTCATATTCAGCCCAGAACCGATCTTAAATTTATTGTGTTGAATCTTGGACAAACACTCAACTTCATCTCGTATTAACAAAATAGTATGCAGGTCATCTGTCTTTAATTCTTCCTATAGTTGGTTTGGGAATCGTGGTACTGTAATATTAAGACACGCATTCGCTTGTTCCCCATCGAGATCAACTCCGTGAAGTGAAGATGGGGTTTAGATCAGCCAACAAAGGCTGGAAAATACAATTTGTCGGGCTATCCATGACATCGAGTAGGACCACAGTCATGCTCAAACACTCACTGATGTTGAAGTCGGAGATACCAGGCTGAGAGGCGCACCAGCAACCATGGTATCACGTAACACGTCTAGATAACATGTCTTCACAACAACAACAAAGCAGGTTGGTTCATAACTCAGTACCTTCACCTTAATAAGGTGGCTTCATATCCTATTCAGGACGTAGCAATCAATCCAGCATTAGTTGCTCGTGCTGATGTTCTTGGCAATATAATTTCTATGTTGGTTGCCATTGCTTTATGGGTTATCTGTATTCATAGTTGTTTATGACGGAGTTTTCATGTGATATCTTTATCTTTTGAGATGCGCTCTGTACTACCCCGACATAGAACCGGACAAATTTGTGTACACTCAGTTTAAAACCACTTTTTCTAACTTCCTGATAAGACGGGAAAACGAAGAGAACAATTCGCTTGGAATAGACAGAACTGTGTCAACTGCTGTGCCTACATAATATACGTCCTGTATAGTGAGAGTTAAAATATTAGTCAGGTCATCTGGTGCTAAACTCGTAGTTTCACTTAGCACTAACAGACTAACCGACTAACCGACACGAAAACAATATTGATAATAGTATACCATCCATCTATTGTCATTTCACTGCTTTTACTGTATGGCGTCGCAGGCTTGATCTGCAATAATATTGTGACGTCTCAGAATGTCGGCTCAAGCCACCTTCTTCTTGGTGTTCTTCTGAATCTTGTTATTTCCATTTTCATGTTGTATGCTCTTGCCGCTGGCCAGTAAGGGGTTATTTCAATTAAGTGGCCGAGCCATTCCAGTCTGTTTTTCAATATATTTGACTGCAGATGTTGTTCCAGCAGTTCTTGTAATCTCTTAATTCCTCACGTGACATCTTCTTTGTCTGTTTGCTGCTCTTCTTAAACATCTCATTTCACATTTAATAATTTTTCTCTCTTGCTCTTTTGTTATTGTACATGATACTGTAATGACATTGATAACACAATTTGGGTAATGAAATTTAATTTATGATTTGTCTTTATGTTTCCATCGGAATAGATGTGTGTTTCAAGATTGGTGTAAGTTCATAATTTACTTAACTAGCATTTTAATTCTTGTCTGGGGCCCTCCGTGCATTCTTCCGTCGTAAGCAATAATTACCCCCCCCCCCCAAGATATTAAAATTCCTGCACTTATTTCAGTAATTGATCATGTATCTTTATGTTAATTGTATTGGGTTCTCTGAATATAAACATTACTTCTGTATTTTCTGTGTGGATCTTCATGTTGTGATTGATGCAATTTTTGTTGAGTTGGTTTATGTCATCGGGCAGCTCTTCGCTTCAACTGTGGAGTAGGCACTGGCCGTCAGTAAAGTTAACAGTATATATAGACATATTAAGTCAATGTTTCAACTATCAGGTCTTTATCAAGAAAAACAGGAAGATAAAAACATTGAAAATAATAGTAAAATCACACATAGACAAGACTACAGACATTTAACAACAAACATATCCAAGGTCAAATTACGTCAAGGCCGTAGATAAGGGTGGGATTTTTGGAGAATTGAATCCCCCCCCCCCCAATCAAATCAGAAAAGGACATTTATTACTATTAATTTGGCCGAAATCCAACTCCCCTGATCCACTCTTAACGATTTTTCACCCCCAAAAAATCATCAAATCATTCATCAGATAGTAGATCAGACATACGAAAATGCAGGAATTACTTTTTTTCGAATTTTTCTATCGAAACCCACCCCCTCTTGAGGAGAACATATCTACGACCCTGAATGACGTATGTACACACATATATCACGTCTTATTGTACAGACGCATATTAAAACATGGGAAATGATAACGAAATAATGTAACGAACAGAAACAACTGGAATGACAAAACAACAAAGGCCCCACTTTCAATCTATAGAAATAGATTATTTCTATTCAGACCGGTTCTGTCATATGTCCGGCTCTGTGGTGGCGTCGTACACAGCGAATCTGTGAGGTGCATCCGGACAGTTCAGAAAGCAATGGCAAACTAATAAACGTATTATATTGCCTATAAAATCACTACAGCCAAGAAATGCTGATTTGATGGCTACGTCCTGAATAGGATATGCTACCATTATTTATTAAGACTAGGGTTACCATACGTCAGGGTTTCCCCGGATACGTCCTCTTTTTATGCCCCTGTCCGGGCGTCCGGTCGACTTTCCAGAAAAATGGTTTTTGTCCGGGTTTATCTCCGTCCCCGATCGTTCGATACTTTCTTACTTACTTATCTGTGCTATATACTTTAATCTATTATGTATCGTGAAATAAACACGCGCGCCAGCTATATTTAGCGCAATGTTAACACGGAACGAGTGTTGTCTCTGATGCAAAGACACTGGACACAGGAAAGAGATAAGTTGGTCATTGAATCTGTCACAGGAATTCTGTTTTTGCAGCATAACTTCAAGCATATGTCATGCAAAGAATTTCACACATATCTCAGCAGCCAGACTAACTTGTTGAAGGCCATCATTTCTTCGGAGAAATACTCTTGGGCTCAGCCACAGGCGCAATCTATGATTCCAACGTCAATTTCCTCAAATGCGGACGATTTTGATGATAATGACTCAGAATGAGATACTTTCACTACTGTTTGGTAAACTTTAGTAATTTAGTTACTAGCTTACTGTTTTTTTTCGTCAGCTAGTGTAGTGCACTGAACACTCAGTTAATACAAGTTTATAATTAAATAAGAACAATATTTTATGTAGTTTAACTTTAATTTTATTTGTGCAACACTTAATATTGGCCATATTTGATGAAAATTTTGCGTATCCTAGTTTTCCATCTGACACTTGTGGTAACCCTACAATAAGGGTGCACTGGATTTAAAGGCACACGTCGAAACGTCCTCTATTTCCATCTGACAATTATGGTAACCCCAATTAAGACTAACTGGCCTATAGGTACCATACTGCAACATATAACGATTTTCAATATCATATCTAATTATATCGTCAATGGAACAAGATTTTGCTGCAGTTACCTGAATGACCAAGATGATCAGCGCCATTGAAATGCACAGCAAACGCGTCACTGCAAGAGCTATGCACTGCAATGCATGCACTGTGTGCTATTTCGCTAGCCACACGGAAGTCTCCTCTCGCAGTGATGTTGGAAAATGTCCCTGTCCATATGTCACAAAATAGCCTACGGGAAACGGATGTTTATCGCTAGAGTCTGGCATTCTTTTCTATATACGCATGTCATTCAGGACATGTGTCAGTAAAAATAGATAATATGTACTCACGGCAGAAAAATTGAAATCCAACAGGCAAAAATTTGGAATAGGGTAATGAAGGTTTACTAATCACTGGAAATACACATAATATCACACAATTTTGCATAATTGCCTCCAAGGAAATAATGACTTCGCACCGTAATAATAACACGTGTGTGTTATTGCGTGTGTTTCCAGTGATTCTCAGAATAACATTACCCTGTTTCATTCCAAGTTTCGTTCATTAGAAATAGTCAGGTCATATGTCGCTGTAGCAATCAGATGATTATATCATTAAAATAATAGATCCGATCACCAGTCATTAAAATAACATAATTAACATCAATTATAATTGAAATAGTCGGGTCATCTATCATTAAAATAGTCATCTCACCTGTCATTAAAATAATCATATCATGTCATCAAAATAATCATCTCATCTGTCACTGAAACAATGATATCATCTGTCATTAAAATAATCATCTCAAGTGTCATTAAAATAATCATCTCAAGTAACATTAAAATAATCATCTCAAGTGTCATTAAAATAATCACCTCAAATGTCATTAAAATAACCATATTATGTCATTACAAAAATCATAGCATTTGTCATTACAATAATCATTTCATCTGTCATTATAATAATGATTTCATCTGTCATTAAAATAATCATCTCAGTTGTCATTAAAATAATCATGTCATCTGTCACTAAAGCAATCATATCATCTGTCACTAAAATAATCATATAATCTGTCACTAAAATAATCATATCATCTGTCACTAAAATAATCATATCATCTGTCACTAAAATAATCATATCATCTGTCACTAAAATAATCATCTCATCTGTCACTGAAACAATGATATCATCTGTCATTAAAATAATCATCTCAAGTGTCATTAAAATAATCATCTCAAGTGTCATTAAAATAATCATCTCAAGTGTCATTAAAATAATCACCTCAAATGTCATTAAAATAACCATATTATGTCATTACAAAAATCATAGCATTTGTCATTACAATAATCATTTCATCTGTCATTATAATAATGATTTCATCTGTCATTAAAATAATCATCTCAGTTGTCATTAAAATAATCATGTCATCTGTCACTAAAATAATCATCTCAAACTGTCATTAAAATAATCATTGTATATGTCACTAAAATAATCATAACATTTGTCATTACAATAATCATTTCATCTGTAATTAAAATAAACATTCATCTGTCACTAAAATAAGCATCTCATCTGTCATTAAAATAGTCCAGTTATCTCATTAAAGTAGTCAGATCACATGTCATTTTTTAAAATGTTGATGTCATCTCTCATTAAAATAGTCAAACTATCGGTCCTTCAAATAATATATTAGACCATGTCATTAAAACAGGATGAGTCATGCCGAACCTGCACACCCAACAGGCTATAATCGATAATTTAGGCATCTTATCTGTAGCTTTGCTCTTCAATTCCGTTTCTCTGTTTCCGGTTGATAACTTTATTATCATATTTTTGTATGCTGTATTGATTTCCTAGAAAAATGACGTCATATTGCCACCAGAGCAACATTACATGGACCTGTAGAGTTGTCGCTCATGTGATCCGGCTAAACATCTCGAAACCGTGCATCAGTGGTTCTTAAATTTGCCCTAGGGGTCATGCAGGGCAGTGCGAAGTTAGCGTTCATAGATAGACGACCACAAACTATAACTGTAGCTAGCAACAAGACAGGAATAAATCTAGTTGTCCGAAGCTACAGGGAGTTGACGATTTAGTTCACTTAAGTAAACTGGTCTTGGGTAAAAAACAGTTTGAGAACCTATTATATAGAGGGAATACTATTAGAAAAATGGGCTAGAGAAATAAAAGAAGCGAGTGGTTTGTGAATGAGACTGGGAAAGTCGATGGTAGGGAGGGGAGAATGTGTAGGCAAGAGATGAGAATCGATATGGTAATCACTGCTGCATGCAGAGGAGAGGATGTGTACTATAGATCGGTTGTATTCGAACTGCAAACGTGAGTTATGTACATATATAAGCAGAAGGATGTCCAGAAATGGCCGTGTGATGTGTATCAGCTTGTGTTGAGTGTGTTAAAGTGTGTGTAAATGGGTGAGTTCGTTAAGTGTGCAGTTTGAGATGTGTAGACTGCCCACTTACAATGAAGTTAAGTGAATCCTTTATTAATGTTTCACATTCGCACAAAGAGTTTATTCAAGCAAACTATTGTGTGCCATTCATTACACTTTCAAAATAATAACACATTTCACAGCACATCCCTCTGTAGTCTTCCCGCAAGTAAATGTAATATCCATTTATAAAGTTCAGGATCTCCGTGGCAAAGTGGTTAGGATATTTGTATTGTCCACGAAGTTGAAGTTCGAAACTGGAACACAATGTCATTTTGTATTAGAGCATTTTTGAAAATCTTTGGAAGATTTGGAAGAATATTCGCAAATATTTATCAATGGATGAGTGCGTAAAATTTGAGGCTTTTCTTCTTGTTCATCTCCATTTATTTTCAAATTCTTATAGATTAGGAGGATGTATTACTGAGGACGGAATGCACTGTGTCATGGTTTACAGCTTAGCTGTGATCTTTCGGCCTGATACATATGACTTCAACATGGCTTCTGGGTCACTTTAACTGTATATGGAATGGGACAGCCAACTTTACCACACAACCTCTTTAGTCGCCTCTTACGACATTCGTGACAGGTAAACTGTGTTGCTATTCTTTACTCCCATTTCAGGCGCTCTCAACACACGGGAGGAAGGTTTCAAATGGTATAGTAAGATTACAAATGATAAACTCATGCAAAGTTCAGAAGAAACTCCAGTGGAGTCTGAAGACAAGACATACATTAAGAAGATCGACCACATTATAAAACAATCGTTCCAGCATTATTATTCCGAAATGCACAGAGAAAATGGGTAAGAGGAAGACCAAGAAATAGGCCTACATGAAAAAAAAAGTAATTCGATGCAGTGATAAAAAGGCTGGGTCGGGTATGAAAGAGCGGGAAGCGAAAGCCAAATATAATATAAGAGGCTCCGCAGTGAATTAAAATGTGTATAGCTTATCGTTTGAGATACGAAATTACGTGCTCTATCGATACTCTCGGCAAACAGTGTGCTGCTCTGTTTAGAGAAACGGAGTGGAGGAAATTCTAGTAAATTGAAGTCAATTATATGTTCCTTTTGAGCTATTTTAAGTAATCACTGCGCCGAATTCAGATGTTTCGGGCTATTGGTGCAAATACAACTGCGACACACCGCATCTTATTCTCTGGGCAACATCTTACTGGAAATCTCATAAGACCATACTCCTGCTACAATAGAGATCCAGCAGGAGTTTGAAACTAAACGCCAACAAAAGCTAACAGTCATAAACTCGAAACTAACAAACTAAAGTACTTAGTCTCGAGTGAATAATTGTGTTGAAAGCACACTGATATCTCTGGAGGGTCAATTGTGCTGTCAATTGTGCATTGCTTTCTCCAGCCGTCCTGGACCAATTTTCAGTTGAAGGAATTAACGTTTTCCAACCATATATGCATCGAAGTAAAATCAATACTGTATTATACTTCAGGGAAACGGGTACCAAAACTATTATTTAAATGAAATGTGGCAGAAGTAACTTAGACAACATCACGCAAAATGTGCAGTTATCACGGAAATAGTGTGTTTAGACACCGTATTCCTTATACATATTCCTCATACTTATTGAGTTAAAGGGATTTAATATTCTACTATTTCTACCGCTGCTACTACTACTATGTCTACTATTACTACTACTACTACTACTACTACTACTACTACTACTACTACTAATACCAATACTAATACTACTTCTACTACCACTACTACTATTACTACTACTGCGCCTGAATCGATATCTACTCTTATCATCTGCGTACACTGCGAACATCGTCATCAAATGCATAACCAATATATTCTCTCATGTGCGCGGATGAGCGGGAGCGCATGTAATAAGAAAGTACCGCTCACAAAATGTACCATCCGCATATATAAAGAAAGACCAAATGACATAATTTTGGTAGTATGTGCTTTCACACGGAAATATTCACTGCTCAGACATCTTCAGATTTCCTCATATGAGAAAAAAATTAAAGGAAGTATTGCTCATAACACTTTAGTGTCGACGTGTTTCCCCTTTGGAAACATCAACACAAAAATGTCACTATACCTCTCTATTATCGGTTCCTTGTTCTAGCATGGAGCGTCTTAATCATACCTAGTCTTTTATATTTTCCATCCATACTTTTCTTTTATCTTCTTCTTTTCCAGGCTCCAAATATTCTGTGCATGATAGTTTCGAAAAGAGAATCATGCCTCATCATATGACCAAATTACATGAGTTTGCGGTGTTATAACACCGTTAGGCGAAACTGGGAAACACAGTGATGAGGTTTTGCTAATCACTGGAAACACAAATGATAACACATGAAGATCGACGTTTCGCCAAATGGATATTTATCGAGAACACATTCACAACATAATAAACGACGATTAAGAATAGTACTGTCCACGTTCATGTGACAGAGCTAAATATGGGTATTACCGGAGAGTAATAACTAGAAGTTTAACGATGAAACACAACACACAGAAAATTAATAGAACACAATCAAATAATCTATAAAACAAAACAAACAAGTCATTTTTCTGTTGTATTTTTTAACATCTAATCTTCTAGTCTTTACTTCTCTGATAACACATCGGTCGTAGACTTGGAATTCATCTTGTTTTCTTTCATAGAACCTTATTCTAAATAAATAATCCTTCAAACCCAGAGTTTTTCATATGTCGACACAATGTTGGCTTGTGTTTTTTTTTAATTAGTTTTGAAATGAGAAAACAGTACAGAGATACAAAATACATGCAATAAAACATACCAGATCTTAGGACAGATGACACATATTTTTAAGAACAAATATGTAAACATAGACACTAAAGTTGCATTATACAAGACTATTATTATCCCATCACTGTTCTACAAGTGCCAAACATTGATAATGACAGCAGAAGACAAAATAAAAATAGTGACAGCAGAAATGACATGTCTAAGAAGAATACTCGGAGTGTCATTAAGAGATATAATTTGAAAATTAACATTAGCCAGACAACCAAAACAATATAAGTATTGTAACACATCAAAAAGACAACAGATCAAGTGGTTGTCACACACTTCCAGACTACCAACAGACAGCATGCCACAGATGCCCATGACACATAGACATCACAGCTATAAAGCCATAGGCAGACCGACCATGTAAAAGATGGCTCACATAATTAAGAAAAGCCACAGGAACAAGCTTACAAACAGTACACAGGAAGGCCATCTCCAGAGTTCTTCTACTCCTGAAGCCGCAAGGCAAACAAGGGCCACAGCGTATAGATAGATAGAATGATGTAGATTCCCCACTTTCATACATCTGTATGCGTTCTGGTGACTTTGTGTGCACGGTTTGAAAGGCTTGATGAAATCGCATCTTTTTTTGGAGATGCGGTTAGTCAAGTACGGAAAAACGCGTGTTCAATAGTTGCTAGGCGATTTGGTGCCGTTGACCGGACTGGTTCAATTCCCGTTAGTCTCAAGAATTTTTACATCTGTATGACAGAGCTAGTATTTATTCTCTACTTCTGATAACTTATTCTCGTGGTCAGGAAATTGAAGGTACTCTGCTCAAACATACTTCTTCTTCTTCTTCTTCTGCGTTCATTCTCAAACTCCTGCAAATTAGCAAGATGTAGTCCGGAGAACGGAATGCGTTGTGTCATGGTTTACAGCATTGCCGCGATATCTGTGCCTTTCGGCCTTACACATCAGACTTCAGCATGGCTTTGGCTCACTGACCCTATATGGGATGGGACAGTCAACTCCATCCCATAACCTTATTAGTCGCCTTTTACGACATGCGTGGAAGGTAAACAGTGTTGCTATTCTTTGTATTTCGGGCCCCGGCAACACACGGGCGGAGTTACATCTAAATTCATAATTCGTAGATTTTAACAAAAGTAAACTCATGATGTTGACAGTGGCGTCCCTGGTCAAACTGTTTTAATCCATCGCCAATCCCGTAGATAAGGGAATGTAGATCTGTTGTGTGTTAAACAACACTTTGGAAATCAGAGTATCTTCTCGTTCGCAGTTTAACTTGTCTACACAGCAAGTCCGGTTTTATTAATGAAAGCTACTGTATTTGAAAGCTCCTCAGTGCTGCCATACAGTGTAACATGTCTACACAGCAAGTCCGGTTTTATTAATGAATGCTGCTGTATTTGAAAGCTCCTCAGGGCTATCATATATTTGTACGTTGATATCCGTCTCTATGGTGCCAATGCTGTTCCCTTAACTAGTGTAGTGCAATGCAGTCTTGCAAAATATGTTCCACGGTCTGTTTGTTATTTTGTTATATTATTATATTGTAACATATGCCTGCCCACATGAACACAGAGATAATGGAACTAGTCTTAGTCTATTTAAGTGACTGTTTAGTCTGTTGAGTCATGTTCTGATGAGGAAGATAATAACCTGCTTAGCTCAAATCAGAACATGACGTTTAATAGTAGTAATTTTGAAGTAGTAATGTAGCCAAAATGAGGGTAAACCTCCACCACCTAATGAATGTTTTCTCAAAAAGGTTATCAAATTTCTCATGATAAAGAGTGATTTAAAAGCAAAAATTTTCCAATATCTCTCTATTTTTACAAACCCTGTAACAGGCAATTTGAAGAGCAAGAGAGGTAGGGGAAGACCAAGGCAGAAGACTCTTGACAACCTAACATTGTGTCATGGGAGAACATCGTTATCAGAAATGATTCACAGCACACAAAATAGAAGACTAGAAATACAACATGATAACCGATACCACACAGCATGGACCATAAGAAGAATATATATATATATATAATCATGATACGGCATCACAAAAACAGTTGTTTGTTAAAGAACTGTTGTCAGGTTGTCTCGTCTTGAACCATTTTTTCGCGAATATACCTGAAAAATGTATGAGTATCGTGTATACAACGTCCTTCTCTAGGATAGACCTGCAGTTCTGATCTTACGCAGCTTCACCCATATTTGTTTATCCAACTTTTGATGTGTCTTTTTTTGTAATAGGCTGGTGATACAAAGTACACGCAAAGCGACCAATTATATTCATTGCATCGGCCAAGATGAGTGACGCTGTATGAAATTTGCGTGCAGAACTATTCTGAAGAAAGACCTTGTATTTACTGTATGCCTGAGGGAAATCTCATCTATTTATTGGTAACAATCAACTGTTTTGTGGCGACATTGCATAACCTCAGACATCTAGATCAAAGGTTCCCTAAGTGTGCGCCCGGGAACGCCGCAAAAAGTCTCCAGGAGCGCCGTGGCAGCCTCACCAAAACGGAAAAAAAAGTTTAAATAGGCTTGAAATCAGGTCTCTAGTTTTGCTTCATATTAAGGGCACCGCCGGAAATAATCTGAATGTTAAGGGCGCCATGGGTTGGGAACCCCTGTTTGGGGACCCCTGATCTAGATGACCGTGTGTAAACATGATGATGTCATGTTTCTTGCCGAGTTCAGTATCAAGAACAGCCTTCTACATTTCAGCTGTATCTGTTCAAGTGTGCAATCGGTTATTGTACTCATGACACTCCATTGGATTCAGTAGTGGAATAAACAGGGGTCAATTCCTAGTAAGTTGATTCCTTAAACTAGAGAGTTAAAATTGGTGACATTGGTGATGGAGGTGGGGAGGAATTCGAAGTACCCAAACAGCTAGTGCGTTATTATTTATTTTTTTCTTTAAATTCAAGAAGCTAAAGGTTAAGGTCATGAACCGATATCATTGCTCTCTGTTCTAACCTATATCTCCTCTGTCTTTCAAACAGATGTAGAAGGGCATACAAGCCGGTAGTCCTTATGGTTCCCTGGTTGAATGCTCAAGCCAACAGATTTGATCTCAGTTATGTGTAGGTGTAACAACAGAAAGACTTCATTGTGTATCAATAGGAAGATTATTTCACTTAGACCTATAGAAAATGTAATAATGTACTTGAATATAGTCCGCAGAAAAAATTATACTACATGTTAATAATAGGATATAGTACGTAAACGTGAATAATTTAGATGATTGTACTTAAATGTGTACCAATTAGATGATTGTACTTAAATGTGTACCAATTAGATGATTGTACTTAAATGTGTACCAATTAGATGATTGTACTTAAATGTGTACCAAATTAGACGATTGTACTTAAATGTGTACCAATTGGACGATTATACTTAAATGTGTACCAATTAGATGATTGTACTTAAATGTGTACCAATTAGATGATTGTACTTAAATGTGTACCAATTAGATGATTGTACTTAAATGTGTACCTGTCAACAACTTCCTAAGACTGGTTGTGTTGACACTAGAAATGAAGACCAATAAGGTCTTTCATACCAATTAGACAATTGTAATAAATGTGTACCAACTAGACAGTTGTACTTGAATGTTTACCAATTAGATAATTCTACATAAATGTGTACCAATTAGACAATTGTACTAAATGTGTAGCAATTAGATAATTGTACATAAATGTGTACCAATTAGACAAGTGTACTTAAATGTGTACCAATTACACATGTGTAAGCCTACTTAACTGTGTACCAATTACACATGTGTAAGCCTACTTAACTGTGTACCAATTACACATGTGTAAGCCTACTTAACTGTGTACCAATTACACATGTGTACTTAAATGTGTATCAATAAAATAGATGCACGTAAATATGTAAGAATAAGAGGAATGTACTGAAATGTATTCTATAATTTAACTTATTTAGGCCCAATGTGCACTAATAGAATGAATGTGCTTGTTTATGAGTACTAATAGGACAACTACATCAACTGTTTACTAATATATTACAACATATCTCTTTCTTGTGCTCACTTGTAAAATTGTATTTTAAGTATTCATGCATTTGGTGTCATTTACACACCATGCTAGTTGCTTTGAACAACAACACAAAATAAACAAATAATTAAAATGTTTTCTTACCATGTTAAATGCACCACGATCATAAATATCATGGGCACTACCAAATCGTCCGAACCAACTGACCAACGTCGTCTGAAAATCACAATCCCAGGCATGATTTTATTATCCGATTCAAATATTATAGAGTTTTGTCCACAAACGAGAGTTGATTCATGAGCGCACTAGATAGTGCTACATATTAGGAACTCGCATTTGCTGATCTTTCTCAATCAAGATTTAAACCATGGATTTACAGTGTGATCTCGCAATTGCATATCAACGTTTGATTCTACATATCGCGAAATAATGTTGACTATGCTAACAGATAGGCCTGTATATGCCGTGCAGAATATTGAATTTCATCAATTGTGGCACTTACTATCCATAATCGCACAGAATAGGCTATATGTACACAGTAAAGTAGCAGCGAACACTGAATGCGACTAAAACTGGTAAGCAGCGTAAAAATGAAACTATTTTTACACCTATCTACAGAACACACGTTCGCCTAAATAATATCAGTGATCCATATATTGAGAAGAAATATCTTTGTGCGCGGATATAAATAATGGGAGCATTGCCAGGTGTTGAAATAAAGCAGGTCGTAGCTATCTAAATATCGCTAGGTTTCCTGAATATTGTTTACGTTTTGTACTTCACTAGTCAGAGATTGCTACGCATTGCATCGATGAAGAACTGGGATGTACATAAAAGATACGGCTCTATAATGATTGGTTGGTTTATTGGGAATAAAATTATTGCCTTTCGTTTATTGGTTGGTAAATTTGGATGGCTCCTACTGTCTCGCGAAATAACTGGTGATAATGTGATACATTTTGTCAAGTTTGGGTTACGTACCTTTCAAGATAACTTTTATGCACACACAAAAAAAAAACATTCTGCGGAAGGTGATATTTTGTGCTAGAGTGTTTTCAGTGCCCGAATAGACAATCAAAAGCACAGAGACAATTGACACTGTCACCATGCTAGTTGAAAGAGACGACTAATGAGGTTTTGTATGTGGGAGTGACTAATCATCCCAAGGAAGGAAAGTCAAATTGTTCCAGAATACATGATGACGTCTGATGATCCAGGCCGGAATTGCAGTGAATCTGTAAACCTGTAAACGATGGCACAACGCATTCCGTTCTCTGGGATCATAGAGTTAAAACGCGTTGCACTGCATCCTGCTAATCTGTAGAAATTTGAGAACTACCGCATTTTATTTTTTGTAATTTTTTGTTGTCCTTTTTTTCGCAGAGAAGTTAGCGTTTAAATGGTTAGCTGAGACTTTGATGGCCTTACTAAGTCAGTTACTCAATGGTGCTATGAGAAGTCGTACGAAATACTCAATTATCGCATCTAAACTGTAAGCCTCCACATAATGCACTGACAATTTCTTGCTAACCGTCAAATGTTTGTTATTAGCGCCTTCGATTTGTTGCCAGTCAAGCCCAAGGAAAAAAGGGACCGGGGGTTGTAATGAGTGAACATGACTTTCTCTACTCTTACACAACTAAATTAGAGAATAGCCCTCTACTCTTACACAACTAAATTAGAGAATAGCCCTCTACTCTTACACAACTAAATTAGAGAATAACCCCCCCCCCCCGGCCCACTTTTTTTTCAAGAAACCCTACACAGCATCTATGCCCACGTTAAATACTTGTGTATTTATTTGTATTTCCATATTGTTATTTTTATATCTATATTTCTTTATTTTCCTTAAACACAATATCTTCTTGACATGTAATTTCGCATATTCCAATTGTATTCTCCTGCTCCGTTATTTGCCAGTTTGAAATAGTATAGTACTCGTATATGCTAGTATTTTTTATTTTTTGTTTGTGTTTGTTCTTATATTGAAAATGGGCTGCTGATCAAAAAGTCTATTTTGTGTATCTGTTTAGAATAAAATTGCATTTTAGCCCTTCTTTACTGCTTATATGAAGCCGCGTAGCGCAGTGGTTAGCACACTGGCTTCGCATATGAGCGATGCTGGGTTCATTCTCAAGTTGAGACGGAAATGTTTTTCAGATCGCATCGGCCCCCGAGTCTACCCAGCATATCTTAAATGGGTACCGGATTAATCCGGGAAGTAAAGACTGCGAGGAAGAGGAGATGGCTACCGCCATCTTTGCAGAGCCACTGAAAAGTGAGATCGCTAACATCTCACACCCCTACCGCATTAATAAATGTTATCGGTTACTCTACTTTTTTTTTTACTTACTGCTTATATTAATTTTTCATATCTTCTTCTTCTTCTGCGTTCGTTCTCAAACTCCTGCAGATTAGCAGGATGTAGTCCGGAGAACGAAATGCGTTGTATCATGGTTTACAGCATTGATGCGATATCTGCGCCTTTCGGCCTGATACATCCGACTTCAGTATGGCTTTGGGTCACTGACCCTATATGGAATGGGACAGCCAACTGCATCCCATAACCTCCTTAATCGCCTTTTACGACATGCGTGGAAGGTAAACAGTGTTGCTATTCTTTGCTCCCCTTTCGGGCCCCGGCAACACACAGGCGAATTTTTCATATGATGCACACTATTACTGCAATATCACTTTCTATCAAGAAGATGAAAAGTACATATCAACGTTATAGCCGTTCGATCAATAGCACTGCATAGAAAATTCTTTTGCTCCTTAATTTTCAGGCTTGTTCCTGTATTTATTCACGTTAGTCAATGAAAAAATAGAGAACTAGCACTATATTCCTCAATACGGTTCAATGGTGTGGAAAAGGGACAACTTTACCTACTGCTGTTAGTTGAGGAACTGCTTCAGACAATTTCACTTTATATGCATAATCGGTCTTATTTTCTTAAATTTACTTGATTTTTTACGGTTTTAAGAAAGTCTTTACAATATTTCTTCAGCAGAATCTGTTATGGTAACAAGCTTTATTATTTGAATTTGAAATATACGAGGTAGCTTCAAAAAGTTCCCGGAATTAGTGGATTATATAGAAATAAGTAACAATAGAATTATATACACTACATTTCCTTCACAGTAGTTCCTTTCGGCAACTACACACTTTTGCCAACGTGCATAAAGCTACTGAAAACATTCATGGAACCCATTCTTTGACACCTCTTTTATTTGTCTTGTCGCATTGGTGACAGTCATCTGCTTTATTGAATCACTGTCCTTTCTTGAATCACTGTCATTTCTTGAATCACTGTCCTTTCTTGAATCACTGTCCTTTCTTGAATCACTGTCCTTTCTTGAATCACTGTCCTTTCTTGAATCACTGTCCTTTCGGTGCCTATTCCAGAAGAAGGAACAAGAAAAAAATCAGCCGGCTAAGGTCGGGAGAATATGGAGGCTGTTCTAATATAATAACATTGTGTTTTGCGGTGTACAGCTTAACCAGTAGCGATCGATGTGCCGGCACATTGTCATGCAGAATAGTCATCTAACTGTTGTCTATTTTTGTTAGTCGATTTCTTCTGATTGGGTCTCTTAGGCGTCGAGGATATCAACGTACATTGTCAGTGTCTGATAGTGACTTCTCAAACAAAACACAGAATTTGACATTTATAGGTTGTTCAAACACGGACCTTTTCAACCATGACGATGCAACTAGCACAACACACAAACAAACGTCTGTATGTTCTCTTTGAAAGTATGTGTGGAAGTCACGTCTGCCATGTCCTTTAGTCGAGGTCATCAACTTCTCCAACTTCTAAACATATAATCTCCAAAACATCATCTTTCATTCAAACACTAGTCGACGATTCCAGGACATTTTTTAAAGTAACATCTTATTTGTAATGTTCTTTGAAGAATTTCCTGCATGGAACATTGCTTCTAAACAATTGCTGATTTCTTAGGAAGCGTTAATACATTTAATGGTATTTTCGGTACAATATGAATGATCGTCACTAATACAAGTAATCATATTGTCGGTACAATATGAATGATAGTCACTAATATATTCACTGGTACGATACTAATACAATATGGGTTAACGGTTTTCGAAACGAGCAAGTTTGGCAGTTATGTTCATGAGACATGTCAACTGTCTGTGTGTTTATTTGCTACTCCAGGAATTGATAGCAACCTGCTCTTACTTCCACACAATACTTATGAAGGCGCAGGCACGCTGGGCAGGCCATCTTGTGCGTATGGAGAACTCGCGTTTGCCAAAACAAATATACTATGGAGAACTCAAGGCAGGATTTCGAAAAGCTGGTGGACAGAAAAAGCGTTTCAAAGACACGCTCAAGTCATCCTTGAAACATCTTAACATTGACGTAGGCGCTTGGGAGAGCCTCGCTCAGGATAGAACAGCATGGCGTTACAGCATTAGAACGGGAGCACTAGCGGCGGAAGAATTCATACAAGAAACTGCAAGACAGAAGCGGACACGTAGAAAAGAAAAAAACATCTCAACCTCACACAGATACTTTCTATTGTTGTCAATTCTGTAAAAGAACATTTTGTGCGCGCATTGGACTTGCTAGTCATATAAAAACGCACTATTAACTTTATTATTTTATTATTTATTGTTATTATTATTATGGTTGAGTTTTTGGTCATCGTCGATCACGACGTACGAACATCATCATCATCATGTACAGTGGTGTGGTTTCTGGGAGATTTCTTGCATGGAATATTGCTTTTAAACAATTACTGTTTTGTTATGTGACACTAATATATTCAATGGTATTGTTGGTACAATATAGATGAGCAGTTTGTCGAATATGAGCAAGTTATCAGGTCAATTGTCTGTGTGTTTATTTGTTTTCTATCCACAGAAATTGCCAGCAACTCGCTCTTACTTCCTATGTGCTGTGGGGTGGTTTCTCTGAGTTTTCTTTCATACCCTGGAGACTTCAGATTTTGGCTTAGTGCGATGCCTATTGAAGAAGCCTTCTACTCGGATAGACGATGTCGGAGTTATAATTACTCGCAGTAATAATGTCACGGGACGAGCTGATAATTTTGCCTGGGTCACGCATTGTGCATCTTTCCTTTGAAGAGGCGCTTCGCAACCAGCGAACTATTCCTCGCGTAGCAAGACCACCTCATTACCACTCTCAGTGTCCCTATTCCCAGACCGTCTGCCAAAACAAATATATTATGGAGCACTCAAGACAGGAATTCGAGAAGCTGGTGGACAGAAAATGCACTTGAAAGACACGCTCACGTCATCACTGAAACATCTTAAAATTGCTCAGGATAGAACAGCATGGGGTTACAGGCTTAGAACGGGAGCACTAGCGGCGGAAGAGATCCAGGCAAGATACTGCAAGACAGAAGCGGGCACGTAGAAAAGAAAAAACATCTCACCGTCCCATAGACACCCTCTACAGCTGTCGATTTTGTAGAAAAACTTTTTGTGCTCGCATTGGACTTGTTAGTCATTTAAAAACGCACTTTTAACTTTATTTGTTATTACTTATTGTTATTATTATTATGGTTAAATTTTTGTCCAGCGTCGATTACGACGGACGAACATCATCATCATCATTCCCAGGCCTAATTTCTTATGTATGAGCCGTGTTAGGCAACGGCTACAGTCAAATTAGATTCAGGGTTGATGCACCTTCCTAGGCGAGGTACTGCTTCGCCAAATACGTCGGGGGTATAAGTTTTGACCTGTACATTTCTCACACCTCGTCTCGTCCGCTTGTGATGGCATTCCAATCAATCGCAAGTAGCGGCCTGCGTTTTGACTCCCTGCCATGCATTATCACCCAAAGAAGTAGGTAGATTGCACTATCTCGGGCGAGGAGCTTCGCAGTCGGTAACTAAATCTCACGTAATAAAGACATTACTTCCTCCTCTGTGCCCTTGGGTACTGAACCCAATTCTCTCTGTATGAGCCGTATTGTCAACGGCGACAATCGAGTTAGACTATGTTTGCTATGTCCTCATAGGGAATTACTTGCTCTCCTTGTCTACGTTGTACAGCATCCAGAGTCCGCGTATCAACACTGCTTTGATCAGAAACATAAACAGTATGTGCTCCCCAACATTTGTTTAATGCTTTTCATTTGTTCAATGGAAAGCTGTATTCAGAGCTTTTTTCTATACCCAGGAGCATATGTTCAAGTTGACGTATCCAATACCTGAGTCATGACTCCTAGTTTGAACGAGGTCAATTGTAATGGGACATGTGGGCTTCTGTGTGTTCTCGCGCATGAAAAGCACTTCCGCCGACTGGTTTCGTGTTAAACAATTGTGACTTCATTGTCACGTTATCGTTTTACCTACACAACGCTGTCATCTAACGCTTCTGGCCTTTTCCAGATTCAATGTTCACGCATTGCAATATCGTAGCGAAACATACCCATGTCGGGGACATGGACATTGGTCGCCCCTCCAGTGCTTCTGCATTTCGGCTACCGAACCGCAATACACTGATGCCTTGCGTCATTACATGTCGACAGAGCTGCTGGATATGTTGACGCAGAGGTGTCAGAAATATTGCTTGTCTTTTGCAGTCAATTCACATTCCTTGATTCTTGATTAGGAACAAGCGTCACAACACTTGGGGTATACCCATATATGCTCTGCTTGCCGTTCCGTCAGCCATCTAAAAGTGTATAAGCTCAGTGTCGCAGTCAGTTGTAGATTACGCGTTCTTCTGATCTTTCCGGAGAGGGAGCATTTTCTCCTACCACCTCTAGTCACTCCCATTTCTACCATTCTATGAATATGTACATTGTCACGTTCGACTTCCTGCTCGTCTTCTCGTAGGTTACCCATGATTGCTCCAATCAATTTAATCCTGTCCCTTCTTATCTCGGTGCCGTTCACCAAAGCCCTACCAACCAACATATCGGCTCTTTCGTTTCCCCTGACCCGAGCATGACAAGGACAGTAAATCCACGTAATGCTCTACGCATTGTCGAGAAGAGTGATCTATTCAGTTCTGATTCCATCTACAGCATTTACATCCATGATCCCTAAAAGATTGGCCAGAATCACAGTACAAGCCGACGTATTTCAGTTTCCATGGTGCATCACAAGCATGTACTTTTAGGATCTTGGTTATCTGCCAACTGTCGGTCCCCTCAAGAGCAACGCGGAATCCTTTGCACCCCGACGGGCCAAATAATCGCACTACTACAAGCATATGTGGTGGCGGTAGCACAAAAGGGGAGCACAGTGTAGCAACACTGTTTTCCGTCCATGCATACTGTAAGAGGCAACAAAAGATGTTATGGAGTATAGTTGGTTGTCCCATCCCATATAGGAACGAAATGACCCAACGCTCTGCTGATGTCCGATGTGTAAGGCGGAAAGGCGTAGATATCGTAACAAAGTGACTACATACTGCTAATCTGCAGGAGTTTGAGAACGAATTCAGAAGTCGAAGACATTACCACGGAGCCAACAATGCGAGACTGATGTATATAAAGTACCAACATTTCATTTTATGACCGTTTTCTTCACAACTAGTTGCCTATTTTCTTTAATATTATGATCACTGGCTTAAAAATACTGAGCCTAAATGTGAAAGGTGTGGTTGTTTTTATGACAAAATACTCTGCACCCAATTTAATTGGAGAACTATGATTTTCATCATCATCATGTTGGAATATTCTTTCCAGAACGTAATCCTCCGTATGGATCTATTTGAATTCTCCTCCTTGAGCAAGCTGTCCCGCAGGCATTCCTGTGTGTCTTCTGTCCACCGGCTTCTTGGTAGGGCTTTACCCCTGTTACCTTCTGTCATCCCCTCAAATATCACTCTCTCCATATCTCTTAATGTGACCGGAAAAATAACCTAGCTTTTTCTTTAATATGGTGTTCAGAAGCCAGTCCTCTTTGACACTGATTGTGTTCAGCACCTCCTGGTTTGTTTTCCTTGCTGTCTATGGTATTCTCAGAACTCTTCTGTAGCAATTTAATTCAAATGATGTTATTTTCTTGGACAATGTTTTATTTAGTGTCCATGTCTCGACCCATATGTCGCCGCTGGAAACACACATGTTCGCAATAAACACAATTTGGTTCTAAGGTTAATACACTGCCATAATTTCTTTATATGACCTATGTTTTAATTTTGTCAGCGACATTGCTGTTCTCTTAATCTCAATTGCGCAGCTTTCAGATTTGTTGACTCTTTTGCAGCGATATGAAATTTATTTGTATATTAATATTATGATATCAGAGTACTATTTCGGCTTTCTCTTTTCTTCTTTAGCCAGTGTCCACGCTTGACTCTGATGCACATTGTTGGTATGATTATTATTTTCCTTTGTACCAACATTGTGCTTCAGGGTACAATTGATCACGCTTTCATTTACTACCCATTGTTTACAAATTTGTACTATCAAAAACTACACAAGTTTCCTTCAACTTTCCAGCCAATGAAAATTGAAATCGCAATCTTGGTTATCCAATGGATGTTGAACTTTCATATTGGAGAAGGAAAGCAAAAGATTCAAATATACGTTCACATAAGTTAAGCAGAATGGATGTGGTAAGTTTTGGGGGAATTACCCAATTTTCAAATATTAAATCATATACAAATTAAAGCTAGAACACCGGATGTTGTAGTTTAAATTAGTGATATATTTTGGCAAATAATACTTGGAGGAGGAGTTGTATTTGTATATTCAATTGTTACAAGGTAACAAGTGCAGGGCTGGTGTGCCTCGCTCCTCTAGGTCTCTATTCAGTATTTGCGCCTTCCTAATGATCGATAATGACCCATATAATCAATAGGCCTAATCAAAACGTGTTGTTGCTTGTACTTGGATTTTATTTCAAATGTTATGGAATGCTCAATTAGTACAATATCTTACAAAACATTTTTTCCAATGTAGTTTGAAGTTTCTATATAATTTTGCAGCCACCTCTAAACTAAACTGAAGAAGTAGTCCTAGAATTGAACCCTGCCTACTTTTTACTTACCTACTACTGCCTCGAGTGTCCAGTAAGTTGAGTAAGTAGTCTAGCAGTAGGTTCCTTACTTGGACAAAAATTTTTAAATAGTGCTACATCATAAAAAGTACGGTAGTTAGATGATAGTTAAGATAGTCCTTGAAAATTGCAATTCAATGATTGATACCTCAACCAACCCTGTACCTCTATGATCTATCCTGAAAAAAATATTACAAATAATTTAATTTGGGTAAAACTACGGATAAAACTCTTCACTGTGCTATAAATAGCACACACAGTTTACATTTTTAACTAAAAGTAGGCATTAGGAAATCGTAAGGGGACGTGAAAGTCAATGTGGCTTAAATTACTTCCCTTGTTTTGGTAGCGTCCAAGAATCCATTTTTTGCATCACGTGAAACACTGACCACAGCAATTGTCTTTAGACAACGCGACGCAACTTTATTGTTTATAAAAGACAACTGTTTAATTTTTCTCATTCATTTGTGCATCGAATTACGTAACTAGAAGTTGGAAATACGCTGTGTACATTTTTCACCAAGCAATTAAATAAGCCTAGGTAAGTGATTTTTCTCTTTGCACACGTATATGCATTAATTTGAATAAAATACAATGTTGTAACCATGTCTAACAAATGAAACAACCATTTTTCTCTTTATATACAAAATTTCATTAATTTTGGAAGTTGCCTGTAATTATTATCGAATTTTAAACAAACGCACTGCAGATCGGTCACGCATTCCTCAGCCGCCATCTTGAATACCGCTAATCTTTACTGCCGCGTCGATAATTCTGAAATGTCTCTTATTTAAAGAAATTGACGTTTAACAACTACAATTCCTGCCTCTTTTAATTTCTTTAATTCATTTTTAAATGCTACTAGTAAAAAATCTAAGTTTTATATGTAAAATAATTGAAATTATTGGTACAAGACCATGCCGAGTGCGCGTACTTATGTACTATCATGCGTCCGTCGCCATGACGACTGAAGTGTTTTCTTAGTCACATCGGTCTGTTTCATGTTGATAATTTTACAAGAAACACATTTCAAATTAAATATATATTATTTATATTGTTTATGAAGTCCAATTTCTTATAATTCTCTCATGAATATTTCGTAAAATTCACTTTTTATTGAGACATGCTTTCTCCTTTCAGTAGGCCTAATAAATCAAATCATCAATGCAGACAACGTAAACTGCAGCATCTTCCAAACGTTCTCACTCTTTTTGATATCTTTGTCTCTTGTTGTTCATTATCAATTTTGCTCAATGTTCTACATAAGCCTATCTACTGAATAATGTAATAAAGTATTTAATTATATAGGGCTAATTAGGTATCACTATAATAGGAAAAACGAAATGGAAATTTTGCAAATTTGGTGCACATACCTACCTGGTAATTTATTCATACCTTTGACATAGAATTGTTTATGTACATGTGTACCAAATGCCAATAATAATAATAATCAAATATTATATTTCAGATACAAAGAGGGCTGAGGTTACAGATTGCCAGCCACATGCATGTTGCCATAAAGGGAAGCATAGAAGAGAATTTAATTATGCTAATTAGACACAATTATTAATTGGCTATGGTTGCATCGGAAAATTAACACAATGTACTAAACAGGTGCGTCTTGTCTTACCGAACAAGAAAATGTATAATTTGTTATATTTTTTATCCTAAATAATTAAAAAATGTGAAAACTGTTTATGATACATTCAATTTCAATTATGCTAATTAGACGTCATTTTTAATTATTAATTAATTCTGGCTGCGTCAGAAAATTAGCATAATGTAATCAACAGGTGCGTCTTGTCTTCACAAACACAAAAACATACAGTTTGCTATATATTTTATCCTAAATAATTAAAAAATGTGGAAAATGTATATGATACATTCAATTGCAATTATGCTAATTAGACGCAATTGTTAATTATTTATTAACTCTGCATGCGTCGGAAAATTAGCATAATGTAATCAAGAGGTGCGTCTTGTCTTCCCGAACAAGAAAATGTATAATTTGTCATATTTTTTTATGCAAATAACTATGATATTCATAAATTAGTGGCTCGGTTCTAAGGCAGGGCCGCAACTTTTTGACAACTGTCATTTCATATTTCCTTATATGTTCCATGTAATTATCTTGAGGCAAAAATTAATACGAAAAAAATTTGTAACTTTTTTCAGAATTGACGTAGAGACTTGGTTGAGGTATCGTTGGATTGCAATTTTCAAGGGCTATCTAACTGTGGTATTTAAAATGCTGTACACCCATTTTGAAAATTTTGTCCTAATGCCTACTAAAAGATGTCATGGATTTCCGTGTAACACCAATGAAATTAATGGTTAAAATTAATAGATGCTGTGACGTCACATCTCCTGTCGCAAACAATATCAACCACACTTACTAACTTATAATTATAACTTTTATTTTTATAACTAATTCATTTTTTAATTTATAACAGATCCGAACCCTTATCCCCCTCCCTAATGTAAATGCTAATGCCAAATTAGTATTCCATTTCTAATAAAACACTTTAATGTTAATTACAACTTCTGCAATCACACTGCAAAGGTTAGGTAACACCTCGAAACTAGAACAAAGGTCACAGTGAAGAGATGATCCATAGTTGCGCCTTAATTTGGCATCAAAATAATGTACCGGTATTTAAATTTATATGACATGAAACTAAACTTGTGACCACTCAAAATATATCATCAGAGATAATTTCTAAATTATCTTAGTTATTTTCGGTAAAAATGTTGTTTCGTCAACCACCATGCTTAAAATAGCACACTGTTTACATTTTCAACTAGCCGACGTCATAAATTTCCGAGCAAAACCTCCCAATATAAACTGGTTTTTGTGCGGATTACTTTTTGTGTCGCCGTGCTTTGCTATCCTGTATTCCACATCTCTGCATCCTTCAATTTCATTATTTTAAAACTGAAATCTTATGTGGCTAATTAAAAATGTAAACAGTGTTACCTTAATATGAAATACTTACCTTATTCTAGGTACTTGGACAAAATTTTCAAAATAATGCTACATAATTACAAACAATATAGTCGATAGCTCTTAAAAATTGCAATTCAACGATACCTCAACCAAGTCTGTACGTCAACCCTGAAAAAAGTTATTAATTTTTTTCAAATTAATTTGACATCAAAATAATTTACATGAAACATATAGGAAAATATAAATAAAACTAGTGACCACAAAATGTAGCTGAGCTGATAATTTCTGAATTATCTTTGTTATTTTCAGTAATACAATACATAAACTATACATTTTTGTGTTTGTGAAGACAAGACGCCTATGTTGATCACATTTCTGGAATGTTCAGATGGACACAGAACTAATTTATATTAAAAATGGCTGCTAATTTGCATAATTATAATAAATTATATATTTATTAAACATAATAAAATACCACAGAAACTATTTGTGTAATTGCAAAGACATACCACATCTGTTGATCACATTGCTGTGATTCTCAGATGCAAGTACAACTAAATAATATTCAAAATGTTGGCTGATTTGCATAATTTAAACAAATGTTGATGTTTTAAAAACATAATTGCTGTTTTGAACATGCCCAGCACTCTTAAAAGTTACATATATAAAAAGAAAAATGGTTAAAAAACTTAATAAATCTAGTTTCAAACATGAAAAACCATTTAATCACTAAATATAAACCCTGACACAATTAATTTATAGCCTAAGCAAAATTTTCCAAACACTCTAATCTCAGATATCCAAGTACCTACTTATTCATCATTAGGGGTACCCATCATTCTGTGAAATCACAAGAAATCTATGAACATATCTGGCGATATCAATGTTTTTTACTCACAAATAGTGCACTTTTATCTCCACCAGTACGCAAATTAATAAAATAACTGTTAACTAAGATCATATCTCACAGGGTCGACCATTTCTTCTGCCCATGTGTGTGTCCACTAGTATGTTGCAATAGTCCCCTGGAACTAGTTTTTCTGCCTGATTTCCCACCATCAATTTGAGCATGCGCAGTTTACCAGATCAATTCTTGATGTAGATTTGAGATTTATTTGTTTTCCAATAAATACAAAAATAATTAGCAAATGTACAATAATTTTGAGGGGAGGGGGGGTAGCATTCCCCCCCCCCCCCCCCCCCCTTTTCTTTTTTTTGTTCTTTTTTTTTTAACATTAAAATATAACATTTCCCCACTGCGACAAAACAACAACCGCTATCAGCAATTCTCAATTACAACAGATGTCCGCACTAACCGTGATGTCACAACCCTTGAACAATCTACCTTGCAAAGGTTAGGCAATACCTCAAAAGTGGGACAAAGGTCACAGTGTTGGATGAAATGGCAGATGCGTCTTATTTTCAATACAACACCCCACAAGACAAACCATGTCCTACATTTTTGTGTGTTTCTGAAGACAGGATGCTTATGTTCATCATCATTTCTGGAATTTTCAGATGGACACAACTAATTGATATTCATAATGGTGACTAATTAACAAATTATGGTGGGGCATTAGGACTAAATTTTCAAAATGGGTTTATCAATAAAAAAAAAACTACAGTTAGCTAAGCCTTGAAATTTGTAATTCCACGGTACCTCAACCAAGTCTGTATGTCAATTCTGAGAAATGTAATTTTTGTAATTTTGTAAAGTTATACATTTTTAATTACTGCATGTTTTCCTGTGAAGGAGTGCACAGACGTTTTCTATGGGCTGTGGAAATAAAGGTCGCTTTGCCATAGGTGCCGCGACATGTACAGGAAGGATTTTGATTGCACCTCCAAAAGAAAAAAATCCTGCCCCAACTGTGGATCTAACCTAATGGCCACGCACTCCACCTTTTTTTGTTGTAAAGTTATGATTTTTTTGGTCTAAATTTAACGAAAAGATAGTTACATGGGAACATATAAGAAAATATGAACTGACTGGTGAAGAAAGTTGTGACCAAGAATTACAGCCGAGTTATTAATTTATTAAATATTTGTTATTTACTATAAAGTATCCAATACTCTATAATATAGGCCTACATTTTTGGTTTTTGTGTTCAAAAGGCTAAGAAGAATCTGTTGATTACATTTGGCTATTTATGAGATGCAATTTAGGCTAATTAACATTCAAAATGGCAGCTAATTTGCATAATTAACTTTGCTTTTTGAGCAATCTCATTATTAAATATTTCAGTTGTTTATGATAAACTATGCAACAAACTATACATTTTTATGTTCACAAAGGCAAGACAAAACCATTGTATATTGTGCTAATTTTCAGATGCAATTTGGCTAATTAATATTCAAAATGGCGAATAATTTGCATAATTAAAATTGAATTGAAGTCTTAATAATAAATATTTCAGTTATTTATGATAAAATATCCAACTAAAACATTTTTATATTCTGGAAAACAAGACTACATTCCTATATATATCCACTGCTCATATGCAGATTGACTTATATTTGGAAATATATGGTAGTAGCATTCACTCTCTAAACGCGATCACCTGGATGTAATACAGAGAAAGGAGTGCATTAAGTCATTGTTTAATAGCCTGCATATAAGATACTTTCATATACTATCATATGAATGCGAAAGTTGGAAAGCCACAAAAGCCACAGATAAGAGACTAGACTCCTTTGAAAACAAATACCTACATACCATTCTGAATGTTAAGTGGAGTGACTTTAAATCTAACACTACTGCAAGAGAGGAAAGCAAACAAACCTATATATTTTCCTTCATTAGACAAAGGCGTTGGACTTACATCAGCCATGTTCTCAGAAGGAAAAGCCTAAGAATTCCCCAGCAGTCACTATATTGGGTGCCACCTGGAGTAAGAAGAAGAGGGAGACCTAGAGAAACTCTACAAAGAACCATTAATAGAGAAGGCATGTCAATGAACCTAAACAACATGCAACAATTGAAAGACCTGGCAACACAAAGACAGAAATGGAAAGCTATGGTTTCTGCCCTATGTGCCGCCTATGGCCCTGGAGAAACATAACATATAAGATACTTGCAGAAAATTTGGCCGAAAACATCTGACTTATTGACAACTTACAACTTTATTATTTATTATCAGCACTTGTCCTTAAAATGGCTACTAGATCTTCTAGGAATGAAAGTAAAGGTTCAGGCTTAATGCTGATCTTGCAGGACCATAGATATGTCTTCAATTTTTTTGTTTACCTTTTTAAAAAAGGTAATTCTGCCATTTGAAATGGATTATTGTTGAGTTTTTTTTTTTTTTTTTTGCAGAAAATTGTTATAGGGGTTTAACCATCTTTTTGTCTAAGTTCCTAGTACTAAAGGTCATGTTCTGGGGAGGGAGGGGGGGATAACACACCACTCTTCTCCCCCCCCTCCTCTCATGAATGAATCCCCCTCATCTATGGGCTTATGACCACATCATCCCAGGTATGCCATTAGACAATAAAAACTATAGGCCTAAGGCAGTATTCCCTAACCTGCCTGGTGACATGGAAAACCTTACCTTTTTTTCTTTATGTCCTAAGATCTTGTATATATAATATTTGATCAGTTAAAATTAGTTCTTACAAAATGTACTACATAAGTAAAGTATGAAATATAACACTGGTGAAATATAACACTGATGAAATATAATGATAATTTATCCTTTCTTACCTCTAGAGGAAGCCATTGGCTTCCTACAGCAATATGAGCAGACTACCAGTGCCTGGTAAGCGGATGAAGCGAGAACGCAGTCCAGATGACAGTGACGTATGTTTTCCTTTCGTAAAATAAAGTATATCAATGTTTTAGATATGAAATTCATCTATGAGATATCTTCAGGGCTGCCAACATACATTGTTATTTTGAGCTAAAACCTCCATTGAAAACGGCTAGAAATTGGTTAAAATTTTCTAATTTAAGCAGAAACATAACTGTTTGTTTGTTTTCCATACCCAGGAATTGCAAGCAATTTGCTCTTACTTCCTATTTGTAGCGAGGTAGTTTCTCTTAGCTTTCTTTCATATCCAGGAGATTTCATCTTAGTTTAATTCCTTTTGAAGAATTCTTCTACTTAGAGGGGGTATAAACTTATATCTAAAGAAACATACATCATCAACATCAAGTGCAATGTCAGCTGGCGTAGGCGATCATGGCTCTCCACAGCTCTATCTCCAGTATTATGTATCAAGATCATTGTTGTTCCCCTGCTGTGCCAGGTTGTAAAACTGTCTAATATTTTCTCACTGTCGCCCTGTCTCTGTTGCCTTAAATCCTGCCTGTTGTGACTAAGTTCTCCAAACCTCCTTGTACTTATCGTTGGTCTTTTTTGCCACTGTTTTACTTAGGGTCCATGTTAATATTTGTTACAGATACCAAACCAATTACTGGTATTGTAAACTTTTGAATACTAATTTTGGTCCAGAGGTAGTTTATTAACAAAGAATGCACTTTAAATATATTAATCGCCCGTGTGTTGCCTGGGTCCGAAAGGGGAGCAAAGAATAGCAACACTGTTTACCTTCCACGCATGTCGTAATAAGTGACTAAGGAGGTTATGGGATGCAGTTGGCTGTTCCATCCCATATAGGGTCAGTGACCCAAAGCCATGCTGAAGTCTGATGTGTCAGGCCGAAGGGCGCAGATATCGCAGCAATGCTGTAAACCATGACACAACACATTCCGTTCTCCGGACTGACATCCTGCTAATCTGCAGGAGTATGAGAACGAACGCAGAAGAAGAAGAAATATATTAATGAATTAACAAGTGGTGCAGTTTCAAGTGCATAAAAACAAATAATGAATTTTCTGCTCCTTTTTAAAAAAAATCTACTAAATTTTCAGCTGTCACCTGTTAAAAAATATGTTGACAAGAAGCTTTTGACATTGTAAACATTCATATTGTATTTTTTGCAATGCTATGGTTAGGGGGTGTGTCATCTAGTCAGTATTGCCTACTCCAGCACCTTGTCAGTGGAAGAGTGTGCTAATTTATGTAGCAGCTTTAAAATTATCTATCTGTAAAAATGAATGTTAGCAAACAGAACAGATTTGAAATTTTGACAATATTTAATAAGATATATACTGTTATAGTAAGTCATGAAGTAAGTTTACTGTTTTTAGACCCAAGATGACAGGGAAAAAATAAGTACAGAAGAGAGACTATGAATGAAAAGAGGTTGAGAACCAGTGAATTGAAGTGTCCCTTTTTTCTGTGCTATGAGGGCGTATAGGGGAATGTGGCATTGGATCAGTTTTTAAAAATTTACTTGTGACATATCTAGTGATGATAGAGTCTCAACCTCTCAGTCAAAGGAGAAATTCAACAGCGGACATTAGCTAAAAAGACACAATAAGATCAAACACAATCTAAAGTTACCATACAATGCCTGATTTGTCCAAAGACTTTTGAGGACAGTATAGTGCTTATTAGCCATCTACGAAATTGTAGATAAGAACATAACTAACGGAATTTCTTAAAGTTAACCCCTTGGCTGCATGGGGTAAAAACGTCATATCGTAATTGTAGTGCAGAGAAATTTTAAGGGTTGTTGAATCTTTTTTCCCTAACCCATTTGCCCACTGCATTCTCACGTTCAACAATTTGAGTGTATTATTACTGTATACTCTAATTTATAAATTTGCAAGCACAGTGCTTCTTTATATTATGGAGAAAGCGTAAAAACCTTTATATACATTCGTCTCGCCAAAGGAAACATTATTTCAAACAAATGATCATAAGAATTCATTTTATTCTGGGCGAAAATTTTTCCTAACAGTAATATGCTTGTCAACATATTTTTTTGTCTTATCACAAATATGTTGTATAATAATATCATGTGATACACATTCAAAAATTCTTAAAACGTTTGCATGATGAATGTTTTGAATTACTGCACCTTTATGCCAGAAATGAAAGTGTGGATCTTACCATATCACGTCTAGAATTTAAAACACATGTGCTGCATGTATCATCTAAATTATCTATATCTCCCAATCAGTACTAGTATCACAATGGAAATTAACACTTTCTAAATCACTTCCTGAATAAGATAAATTAATGCTAGAATTATCAGAGAAACTTTCAAATGTTTATTTCCGATTCATTGACTCTGAGCTTTGCCATATTTATAGGCCAAGGAAAAATGGCTACACAAAGAAAGGTCAGCTGTGTCAACAAACAGAAGTAGAAATTACTCTTACAAATGTCTACAATTACATAATCTCAATTGTTAGGTGACCTTTAGACAGCTTCAACTAGCCAGTTAGAGAACAACAATTTGAGGTGCTTTCAGGAATAAATTAAACGAATATATGGCCCATTGCTCCTTACAGAGATGTCAGCATAATAGAAATAACTTTTCATCGTATCCCTTAGGATGCTTCCAGAGTCAATGGGTTAATGTAACAAATGGCCATCATTACTTGTGATGGATGAGTCTTTAGGTGAATTTCTTAGATTGAGTTGACCTAGAAGCCGGCGATATATTTATATATTTCCAATTTATATATTTTCAGTTGATATGTTTCTAATTTGTATACTATTTCCAAAGGAACTGAAAATTGAACCAAATGTGCAGTGCCTTTCCAGATAAAAAGTTAATTTTTAAAAACTATAGCTTCCCTTATTCATGTCTGAGGTGTAATCAGGAATACAGTGTTGGGCCCATATTTTTCATTAATCAACGGCATATCAACTTATGATGTTAGTATTATGCCCGCTACCTTTACTTTCTCACATCTGGTACCCATTTTCTTAGGCTAGGTTGACCTTGGAGCAGTTTGTGATTTTAAACTATTTCCAGTTGAACTATAAATTGAACTGTGGATCGCCTGACTAATCTAGATTAAAGGTGCACATAATTGTAAATAAAATGATGTAGAGTTCAACAACTTAATTTCGTCAGGAACAATATTATAATTCTCTTTCTTTTTTCCCCAAAATTTAACAGGATATCGTGATGAGTAAAAAGACACGTATGGTTGGTAACGATGACAGAACTGGTACAGCGCAAAAAGTGTCTACAAAATCGGCATCGTCATCATCCTTGACATCAGTTGCCTCAAAACAGTTATCAATGAATAGAAAGATTGGAAAGTCAATATCAGCATCACACTTAAAGAAACCAGTTGGTGGAACATCTGCAATCAAAACTATTAGCACAGTCATGGCTCCACGAAATACACAACCTCTGACTAGGGGAATTTCAAGTACTGTTGCTAAACCAAGTAAGCCTTTGAATAGCACAGATTAGTATAAGGGTGACTTCAATGAAAACATAAAATATTTTTTTTGGTAAATATATTCTGAAAAAGTTAACCACAACTGCATTATTTTTTGACATCATTGTGTATGATGTAGGAATTTCAGCACCTCTAAAATGTTTAGATTTCTGTAGAAAGAAAATTGACTTGACGCATGTCTAACCAGTCATGCACCACTAGTTGTACCACTTCATCGGATCTAAACGGTTTTTTTCCTGACTTAACGTACTGAATTGACGGACACACATCACCATGCTGGACCTTATTGATGTTGAATTTTTTTTTTAAGTGTCTCCCCTTCAATCATCAAAAATCAAATAACAGAAGGCTTCCCATCTTTGGTGTATGTCAATAACGGGACAGTCATCTTTAAACTGTAATAATGACATGTTGTTTATCTGTGTTGTGGTGGCATGTACAAGACACTTTTGACATCCTAAACAACAATATTGACATATTACATGACAAACTCATGGTGATTATAATTTCTATCACACTTTTATGCCAGTGTAGCAACCGGGACCTGGACATCTAGTTCACGGTTTAAAGGATATTGCCACTTTCTACCTCCCAAGCGTGTTATAGACGGTAACTAAAGAAAGTAGGGTAATATGCTGACAACCTGTCACATTGATCACTGCGGATGGATCAACAGATCTAACAGAAGAATGATGAACTAGTTGGCCCAAAAGTGTGTGCTGCATTACTGGCAATACTCTGCTGTACTGGAATGCCTCCCAGCGCGGAGTAGGAGTGCCAAGAGGTTTAGTGAGTTTTTGTTTATTCATTCGCAAGTACCCATCAATTAGCAGGTTGTAGTTTGGAAGGAGGCGAACCAAATCAGACATCCACAAAGACCTGAACATAGAAGAAGAATGACTCCTCAAAACTATCAAAAAATGCATGCTTACTTAATTTGGACATATAAATAGACAATGGTTTAGAAAGATTAATCATGGAGGGAAAAGTTCCAGGGAAGAGAACAAGAGGCAAAGCAAGACCACAATTACCACAGAAGATCGAAGACCTTCTGAACATGACACCAGAAGAAGGTTGCACAGATCTGAGGCTTACAGAGTGTCAGTGAGAACAATGTTGTGTAAAGTAGACATCACATAAATAGATAGTCTGGAGAATGGAATACATTGCATCTTATGATTTTTGTTTGATTGTTTCGATTCTTGGAATAGTGAGCAACAGAGTTCTTGTCTTTTATGCAAATTAGAGAGTTCTGCATGACTTTGAGTCATTTGCAATGTGTGACCTTCCACTGTACTTATAAGACCTCTGCACAGAATTAATTAGGACTTCATTCATTTTTTTTATTATTGTCGTGTTTTTGTTGGTCACTATTTATATACTTACCTTGGCTATTTTTTGGAGTTGCCTCGGCTATTTGACTCCAAGTATATAGTGTCCAACGAAACTCACAACAATAATCAAAAACGTAACGAACGAAATTAATTCTGTGCAGAGGTTTTCTATACTGCCGACAGTCTCGTTGCAGTGCATTTGGGAAGAAGCCTCTTGGGTACAAATATAGTTGTTCAGATACAGTGCAGTGGAGCTTGCTAATTTTTTAAAGCTGAACTATTTAAGTGTGTCACTACTATAGACTTGCTGTTGAATGGTGTACGGTCTGGTGAGACCTGCAGATATGCATGTGGTTTGCTGTGATATATGTACCTTTCTTCCAGACACATCCAACTTATCATTTTTTGATCTTTTACCAGATGTGGGTTGCTATCCCTACTCCAGACCCTCAGTGACCTCTTATAAGGTGCATTGTAAGTCATAGTGCTACTATTCTTTGCTCCCTTTTCTGTCCATGGTTGTACATCATGAGTGGCCCAGAGCAGTGCATTCTTGTAAAACCTTGGAGGATGGAAGCATATATATATATATATATATCATCCATTTGCACATAATAATTGCCCCAGTAACTGAAGCATGAAAAGGTACAACCTCAAGCTTCATTCTCATACTGGAAGTAACTTTTCATGAAATTAAAATTGTTTAAAAAAAATAATTACTGTATACTTTTCAAAATTTAATGAAAGACGTCACCAATTTTCAGAACCAACTACAGCTGTTACAGAAAAATCTTTAAACAACAGTAACCTCAACGCAACTGTAACAAGTACAGGTGAGTACATGAGAAAGTAACAAGTACAGGTGAGTTGAAGGGAAATTGACAAGTGCATGTGAGTAAATTAGAAAGTAACAAGTACAGATGAGTAGAAGGAAATTTGAAAGTAACAGAACGGTGCCATAGCTAGAGAGCAAGTGCGACAAGCAACTCTAGTCAGGTGGTTTTTTTTTATCAACGTTGACTAAGCAGCTGAAAACATTGAGAAACAGTATGCTGGTTTGTCACTCAGTTTACCTAAGATGTACCTATTTCAGCTTCATCATTATAACACTTCACAGAAAACTGGCCATCTGACAGCTCTGCCTCGGAGCTGGTGACCACAGTATAATTCATAGAAGAAATCCACATCAATGTGACTCCAACAGGAGAACGAGGATGGAATACACATATCACTGTTGTCTCATATCATATATGTATGAGGTAGCTTCAAAAAAGTTCCCGGAATAGTTTACTAATGTTTGAATGAAAGATACTGTTATGGAGATTGTATATTTAGAAGTTGGTAATGACCTTGACAAAAGGTCAATATTTACATATACTCTCAAAGAGAAGATACAGATATTTGTCTGTTGTGCTAGTTGCGTCATCAGAGTTGAAAATGTCCAAATATTGAACAACGTACAAATGTCAAGTTTTGTGTTTTGCTTGAGAAGTCATCCTCAGAAACATTAAAACTGCTTAATAAAGCATATGGGGATACTGCAGTTAAGAAATTACAAGTATTTGTCATTTACGAGATGCAATAAAAAGAACAATTGAGAACAAACAGTTGAATTATGCTGCATGACAGTGCGCAGGCACATTGATCCCTTCTGGTAAAGTAGTACCAGTCAATGCACAATGTGATTAACTTGGAACAGCCTCTATATTCTCCCGACTGCACTGGCTGAATTTTTTTCATGTTCCCTTGACTGAAATCAGCAATGAAAGAACAGCGATTCAAGGATGCAGATGATATCACCAATGCGACAAGACATCTGAGAGAGATATCAAAGAATGTGTTCAACTAATGTTTCCAGCAGCTGTATACAAGTTGGTAAAAGTGTGTAGTTGCCAAAGGGAACTACTTTGAAGGAAATGTAGTGTAGATAATTCTACTGTTACTTATTTCTTTATAATCCACAAATTTTGGCTACTTTTTGAAACTTCCTCATACTATGCTGTAGATGGAAACTTACTGTATGCAAGTTCCTCTGTATAAATCCTTTTCACATTTTTCATTGAAGGTGCTCCCAAGAAGCGGCCAGTTTGGGATTTGAAGGGCAGAATTCAGGATATGGAAGCCCATATTCAGCAGCAAAATAAAGATAAAACAAGTTTTATGGTAACTTATGTTTTATCAATGTATATATTTAATCTCAAGCCAAAATGATAAAATATGGTGTATATTTCCTGTTATTAAAAAATAGGAACCATTCTATACCTGGTTGACAAGTCTGCAATTTTATGTTTACATACATATAATTTGTTGTGAAATGTCTGCATACATATAATTTGTTGTGAAATGTCTGCATACATATAATTTGTTGTGGAATCTCTACATACATATAATTTGTTGTCAAATATCTACATATAATTTGTTGTCAAATGCTTAGATTTTTGGCACTTAGTAAAGAAAATCTGATCCTGGTGGAAACCAAATGGCAAATCATAAATTAAATCTTTATAAATAACATTGTGTTATCATGTCAGACATGGACACTAACTAAAGAATAAAAGAGAAAGCTTACTACATATGAAATGAGATGTCTGAAAAACAGCAAACAAAACAAGAGATCATTTGAGAAACGAAGATATTACAAGAACTGTTGGAACAATGGCTTGTGGTCAAATATATTGAAAACCAGATACTGAAATGGTTCGACCACTTAATGAGAATTAATCCATATTGACCAGCAAAAAGAGCATACGACATGAGAATGGTAAGAGCAAGAGGCAGTGGAAGACCAACAAGAATGTAGATTGAAGGTGTTAACCAACATTCTTAAACATCACAATATTATTGAATATCAAGCGATCAAAAATGCAATAGCCCGAAAACCGAGTCATTCATTCATGCAACACCTTACAGCAAAAGTAGAGAAAAGACAATAGATTGCATGTAAAGTAAATGTAACCTTAAAATTGTAACTGTTTGCTTGTCAATCTATTCACATTTCAGCTCCATGTGGAGCATAGGTTTCCAATAAATTTCTTCCTTCATTTACTTTCAGCATGTAGAAAGTTGTTGCTAAATGATAAACTGGATTGTCCATTCTCTAAGGACTGTTGCCAATGTTAAAGTGTCCATGCATCTGTGCCGAAAACTTACTGTCTGTCCTTTATCTTCTTTTGGTATTGATGTCATATATTTTTTTTTTTAAATTGAAGTGTGTTAACGTTTGCTAAACTGGCAGTGATGCTGACTTGCCCAAAAGTATATAGTAGATCAACATTTCAAGTCTTCCATTTTGAAAGTTGAATACTTGTGTGTTGCCAGGCCTGACAGGGAAGCACAGAATAGCAAAAACTTTGGCCTACCATGCATGTTATAAGAAGAGACTAGTGAGACTACTTCAGTAGCCTATGGAGTCAGTAAGGTTAATATCCATAATTGTGCTGTATAGCTGCTCCATGTTATGAATGTGCTATAAAGTAAATCATTGTTCACTGTTTCAGAGCCAGTTTACAGTATATAACGAGCGAATTGGCCAGCTGGAGTTAAAGAATCATCAGTTGAATCAGCAGGCTGCACAACAAGAAAATGATAGTGAATCTTCACGGAAAGAGATTCAAAATTTAAAAAACAAGCTGAGGTACGGTTATTTTCATGTTTTTTTTCCTGTTCTCATTTTGTTTTCATTGTGTAGGAAATTAAAATGTTGTAAACAAGGTTTTCTGATATAAGTTATGAAATAAAACAGCAACGTTAAAACATGTAGTCACGTGTGTGTTGCCGGGACCCAAATGTGTAGCACAGAATATCAACACTGACCAGCCTTGCATATCAATGTAAGAGATGATTAAAGGTGACTGTCTCATTTTATAAAATTAAAGTAAACCTTGACAGCTTATACTAAATCCTGCTAATCAGCAGAAGTTTGGGAACAAACTCAGAGGAAGGAATATGACAACATAAAATGAGCCAAACAGACAACACAAGAACATTACAAGTTTCTTTAATAGTACTATTTTGTCATCTTTCATTCACTTTTAACATGCTTATATCTGAATTTGTCTTTCCCATAAACTTGACTGAGCTTTATAACTCATAGGTAAATCCAGGAACAGAGTAATGAAGTTCTGTGAATCACTCAAGAGACACATAACACAAGCAAATCAACATTTCAACCAAAAGGCCTTTCTTTAAGACAAAAATTAAAACACAATGTAAACATGCAACAGAAAACGGACAGTAAGAATTATGGATGTTCACATGGTGAACATTTTTTTAAAATAAACGGTTTTTTTGCAGTAATTATGAATGACAAACTGATTTGTTACTTATTTCCCAAATGCAGCCAAAAAGAAGAAGAGTTGAGCGCAACAACAAAAAAGTGTCAAATAGACATTGACAATCTGGAGTTTCAGAAATCATCCCTTGAAAGGCATAAATTAACTTTGGAAGCTGAACTGAGTGCTTCTGTGAAGGAAGTATCTGCTCTTAAATTGGCAATTGCAGAACTGGTGGCTTCTCAGAGTACTTTGCAAAGTTGTTTGGATGCTACAAAGGTTGGTCATACACTGATTCTATTCATTTGTTCATCTATCTTTGCATATATGGTTCTTCAGCGCTGAAGCTGAAACCAGTTCAAGCAATGTGATACTGCTATGTGTAATTCTTGTATTTCTTTATACCTAGCCATGCTCTCTTAGACAGTTGTTCTACAAAGACTATTGGTTGTCCTTTTTTTTCATCCTTTTCTTCTGCCTAGTATTTTCATTTTAATACTTGCAGTAGCAGTTATATTCCACTAAGTATACGTGGCATGTAAAAAGGTATGTCACTGAAAAATTATAATAGTCAATGCTAAGTTAAGAAATGCCTGTGTATTGCCATGCCCAAAAGAGGAGTAAAGGTACTGCTTACCTTTCATGCATGATGTAAGAGGTAACTAAGGAGGTTTTGAAGTGGGAGTTGATTTCCATCCTATATAGAGTCATATATAGAGATTTTAGAACAAACAAGCAAATATAATCAACATAGACAATATACAACTAGAATGTGTAAACAAATTTGAATATCTGGGAGCAAATATAAACAGTTCCAGAGATTGTTCAGTCGAGATTAGAAGACTTGCAATTGCAACACTCAAATTAACACAAATGAGAAAGCTATGACAAAATAGTAATAATGACACTAAGTTAACCATTTTAAGATCATGTGTTTTCCCAGTGGCAACATATGGATGCGAGACCTGGACTTTAACCTTTAGCAAGCCAGATTAAAAAATACGAAACGTCTCCCTGCCACCGGATTCTTTTTTGAAAATTTGCGTTATTGATGGTGACTGTTTTGAAAATGTGATAATTTTTGGTTGTTAGAGATATTTAAATAATATTTGCACATATAAATAAAGAATTGAATTATGCATATATTGGTGTAATTTATGTGTGTGTGTGTGATACCAGACGTATGAGAAAGTGGTAAAGACGTTTTTCACAAAAAACATATATTTTATAACAAATAAAGAGGAAAAAAATTAATAAAAAAATAACTTACCATAGTTATCGAATTCCTTCGCAACACTGTAAACTAAATCACGCAAATTTGTTGTATTTATGTTCTTTCACTGCAAAATTATCAAAATATAGCCGGGAGAACTGTATAAAACATGTAGATTTGCAGTAAAATCGTTCTTTGAGATTAGGTCTAGAGCCATTTTTTGTGCTTCTTCCACATATTCGATATCAAACGTCTACAAGTCTCCAAACCAACGCTGCATTCTGTATATTCACTGCTGTATAACTAAATAATTCATGATTCAAGCCACGATTCAATGTTATTTTATTCAAAATACGATGAAAGAAAGGTCTATAAAATCGGTCGGCCATCATGGCATCGTACCGGTGTGCAGATGTGGTCAGATTAATTGCTATAAAATTTGTATCTTCTGGCTAGCCATTGTTACAACGATCATGTCGGACGCAGGAATGAACCGGCTTCAATAGCGCATGTTCCCGAGTAACCAATCAGGCTGTGGGGCGTCTATTATAACGATATCTCATTGGATGGGGTATGTCGCCAACGGCGTTAGCCGCCATTTTGTTTTTCGGCGGCCAGAGTTGATATAGGCTCGGTGAAGGTTAAACAAGACAATATCTAAAAGAATAAATTCCTTTGAAATGACGTGCTACAGAAAGATCCTATGAATATCATGGACAGAGAAAAAGAAGAACATTGAAATTACTGAAACTAAACGAATGGTGGCTTCTAAATACCATCATATAAAGGAAGTTACAGTATTTTGGACACTTAAAGCGACTTGATGGTATCCACCATTAGCTGATTCTAGAGGGCAGAGTGTCGGGTAAGAGAAGACTAGGGAGACCAAGAAGACAATGGATCAGCGACATCTAAGAATGTATGCACATCTTTAGCCAATGCAGCCCTGCTTGCCAGGAACAGAGGCGTTCAGAGTATCCACGACGAAGACAACGTTCTGGGAAGAATATGTCACTTGATATATATATATATATATATATATATATATATATATATATATAGTCAAATGATCTAGAAGGCATGCTGAAGTTAGATGTGTCTGATCAGAAGTCATAGATAATGTAGTTAGGCTTTAAACCATGACAGCACATTCTGTTCTTCATATGACAACATCCTGCTAATTTGTAGGGGTTTGAGAATGACTGCATTAGTTAAGAATCTTTAACCTGTAGCAACCCTTAGTCGACAAATGTCTACATCGAGGTAGCCATCTTGCTAATAAAGTAAGTGTGTGCTAGAGTGAAATTTATTTGACTTTTCACATTTGGAAACCAAACTGCCTAGACCTAGCTTCAGTGCCGACATTTTTCATTATTTCTTCATGGATTATGATTCGGAAAATGACGAATTTTAAAGCTTTAGTGTTTCAGTTACTGTAGATCAACGTATGGTGTTTGAGAGAGATGTTTATAATATTTAAAAGTGATGTAATCAATGTCATTTATGACGAGAAATTTGAGAATCATGTTTTCTACAACTAGGTCTATATGTGACCTTGGCGTGGTAAGTTCTTTGTGTGCATTTTTCCACAATCTCGATTTTGATTGTACACAACATAACACTGACACACACAAGCAAATAACACCTCCAAATCATATCCAGCATCCATTTATCTCTATTGTCTCAGAATTTGAAATCAATAACTCAATAAATAAAAACGTTACACCAAAAAAGCAAACATGTGCCTAAAAGCTATGTCATAAAAAATGTCAGGTGATGCAATATGCGCTATTTTAGCAGGGCTACTACAGGTTAATGGGTATTTTTATATGGGTCAGAATAAACACTACACTAATTGACAAGTCAGTAACCAAGGCAACAAACCAGAACACTCTAAAGTCCATTGCAATAGAGATTATTGACTCTTAACCAAGGATTAGATTTAAGCATAGACAGATGGGTCAGCCTTCAAAACCAACATCAATCCAGGATATTCAAACAGTTCACAGTATTGTTAGAAGTAATTATTCATCCTGCAGGAACAAAGTAGCGCATGATATTCAAATGACATAGAGTATATATTTCATTGTACTCGGTATACCCCATATGTATTCTGTCCCTCTTAAGTGAGCAACATGCTGCCGACCAAAAGTAACACTCTGAGCTCTTAACATCATAGCATATAGCAATAATTTCTGAGGTCCTCAATGACTTCAGAAAAGAATGCATTATAAACAAGGTGTCACTGTTCTGTATCAAATCCATGACTTCGTGGATATGAGGCTAACCACTACCCCAGGGATCACACGGTATAACATTTTTTGGTAACTTACAAAACCACACTGATTTTTGCTAATGCCTCTTTTTACTGAAGTTTCAATGCCGCTGGATCATTTGATTTAAAAAAACACACTCAGAGCTTATCATTTTAAACTATTTTCACCGCTCTGTGGTACAGAGTTAGGGTTACCATAATTGTCATATGGAAAAAGAGGACGTTTTGACGTGCGCCTTTCAATCAAGTGCACCCTTATTGTAGGGTTACCATAATTGTCAGATAGAAAAAGAGGATACGCAAAATAATCATCAAATATGGCCAATATTAAGTGTTGTACAAATAAAATTAAAGTTAAACTACATAAAATATTGTTATTTAATTATAAACTTGTATTAACTAAGTTTCGGTTTTTTAAATCTTATTTTTTATATTCAAGTTACCCGCCGAAGACGGATGTGTCGGGCCAATGGCACAAATAAAACGGCGACACAACGCATTTCCATTCTCTGGACTACATCCTTCTGGAAATCTAATAGGACCATGGTCCTGATACAAGAGATATCCAGTGGCAGTTTGAGAATGAACGCTGAAGAAGAAGAAGAATATTCAAGTTAAATCTTCAATTCAAAAATTAATTAATTAATAATTATCACTAACGAACTCGCGTTACCGTCTGCTATGCGAAATGTGTTATGTTTAAGAAAAATTGAAAATGACTAACGGAACCAGAAGTTCTGATGGCTAATGTTAATATTGAGCTAAATATAGCTGGCGCGCGTGTTTATTTCACTATACATAATAGATTAAAGTATATAGCACAGAAAAGTAAATAAGAAAGTATCGATCAATCGCGGACGGTCGGAGATGGAGAAAAACCCGGACAAAAGCCATTTTTCTGGAAAGTCGCCCGGACATGGGCATAAAAAGAGGGCGTGTCTGGGGAAACCCGGACGTATGGTAACCCTAACAGAGTGTTGTTTTTTTTGGCAGCCAATATGTCAGGTTAAATTTCTGCTACAGGCAATTCTGCATCCAGAAAACAATTATAATATACTGAATGATAAATTTTGTCTAGAAAATCATTGCAGTCTAAAAGTGCTGCATTGACCGCTCTACCCTGAATATGATATGCTACTAACAACAGAATGTCCTGTAATATATAGATGTGAGTAGACTACCAATATAGAGGTATATTGGTAGTGGTTTAGTGGTTAGGCTATTCGTTTTTTCCTCAAGAGATTGTGGATGTAAATTCTGCTTACAATCTTGTTTATAATGTGTAATTTCTTCAGAAATGCTTAAGATTATTGCTTGAAGCTATGGTGGTACTCTTAGTGGCATGATGCTTCAGTGAGAGAGATGGGATAACTAAGCAATGTTCCCTCTAATTTTATTCTCGCTTGAGCAAGTCAGAAATCTGAGTAGTGAATATTTTCATGTGAACGGGAGAGCTGTAGACACTGGTCTGTGGTGTGTTACATTTCATGGGCAGTACCTTCTAATTATGTGTGGGGGCCACTCATCCACACAAGCAAGGAGGGAACATTGAACCCAAGTACAATGAAGTCAATCATCTACTACTTTTGAACCTTTTTTAAACCTACCAATATTATTAGAATTCATTTGTCCTTCTAGTGAACATTATTTTTTGTTTTCTAGCTGCAACTGAAGAATGCCATGAATGATATTACTGAAAAGAACCATATTATTGCTGAGAAAACAGATGCAATCATAGAAAGGGATACCAGCATAGAACTCTACCAGCAGAGAGAGCAGGATCATGAGACAGAAAGAAGAAAATTGCATAACACAATACAAGAACTGAAGGTATGACACATAGTTTAGAGCTCAGTTCTTGTAATTATCAAATCCACTGTTTCCTGTGCTTCTTGTAATTATAATGCCACTGTTTCCCCTTTAGTTCTTGTAATTATAAAGTCTACCTTTTCCTGTCTTTCTTATAATTATAAGACCACTTATTGATCAATTTTTATGCTTTCCTCCACTTAGGGCAACATCCGAGTGTTTTGCAGAGTTCGGCCACTACTTGGGGATGAGCAGTTAGGAAATGATAACATTATTCCACACATGAATTTCCCAGATGTGGACATGAAAGTTCTGGAGCTAGATAAGCTTTCAGACATGTCTGTCAATGAGGTATGAACACGTCTGCAGATCAGATTTGTTATATGAAAACTGCTAGCAATCATATATTGGAAATTTTTGTAACTCAGTTGTAAGTTTGCTACATTTGAACATTGACTTATCAGTGGTTCTACTTCAGGTACAGTCTGACTCCACAGATCATGCAGTTAAAAATGTTGATCTGACTGATAGTGATATATCCCCAAGGAAGTGCAAGCTTGTCATTCTTTTTACTCTATGCCAGGCAGTGGAATTTTCTAAGCTCCAGATTTATGCATTTCTGGCATTCCTTTTCAGTAGAAAGTTAATCTGAGCTTTTTTTTATGTCTCGGATTACTATATTACTCAATTTGGTTTTATGGTGCAACCATTGAATTGACAGTTTTCTACACCAGAAAAGACTTTCCTGTGACTTTCTTACAATTTCGAGGCATTCTATAGATTTCCCTTCACAGCAGCCAGGGCATGAGTCTTTAACAGAATTCATCAGTGGAGACCGCTGGGTGAGACAGATTGGTCTCATACCCAACATCTTTAGTCGCCTCTTACGACATGCATGGTAGCAGTATTACTTTATTTGTTCATTCTCAAACTCCCACTGTATCTCTTATAGCAGGATAATGGTCCTACAATTTTTCTGCTGGATGCAGTCCAGAGGATGAAAATGCATTGTGTCGCCGCTTTATTTGTGCCAATGACAGGATACATCCAACTTCGGCATTAGTAACTAATATGTTCAGTGTTTTTAACCATTCCCACTGAACAGTGGACGTCTTTAACCATATCAGTAGTATAGCCATTCAGCCGTACATGAGAACTGGTTCCCACACTCAAAGCTAACTGTGTTCACGGATGCTTGACCTTCAGCTGCTATCTTGCGTCTCTATTGCCACAGACACCTACAGCAGTATTACTATTCTTTGCTTCCAGTTTGGGGCCCTGCAACACAGAAGCAAACTTGGCTGAGCGTCAACTTATAGTGCTTATTGTAGCAAGCAGACACCCACCACCACCCTCTGTATCCAACTTCAGCATGAGGGAATTTCTGTTAAAAACACTAAATCGATCCAGTTGTGGGCACTATATCATGTCCCTAGTAACACGGCAATGTGTACATGTGGACAGGCAGCACAGAGTGCCAAACATATACTTCAAGAGTGTTCTGAGCATGAAGCGCTGAGGCAGACATATTGGCCAGAGGAAACAAGACTGGAATCAAAGCTCTATGGGACACTGTATGAGCTACAAAAGACAGTGAGTTTTATTAAGGAGACAGAATTACAGATATAGACATGTTTCATGTGAACGAAAGAAGAAGAAGAAGAATGTCCCTAGTCCTACTCATACTACACTGAATTCCAAATTCTCCAAATCTTATTTATCCTAGATAATTCACCTATAGTAGTGTCTTTCTGCAAGTTCTCACCAAGCAACCACTAAATGTCTCCCTTATGCATTCTCAATCCACAGCCTATAGCATATAGATGTATTCAATACAAGCCTATCTACTCTCTCATTTCCCTGGATGCCAGAATGGCCTGGACAGTAAATCAATGACACCCAAAAGAGAAGGTTGAAACAAGCTACAGAGGTCATCCTCTCATTTTGAATCATTGGCTGAGAATTAGGCACTATATCTATCCTTGTAAAATGAGTGTCAAGAGCCATTGGAGAGCTGCAGTAACAACCTCCATTCTCATACTAGAAATAGTTGTCCTATATGCTCCATTGCTTTTGACAGTTTATTTGTTGCTATAAACATGTTATGGTGTGCAGGGACTATTTTTAGCTGTGGTCATAAAGGTGGCTGTGCCATAGCAGTCACCACAATGTGGGAAAGAGTGCATTTTTAGTTTTAATTTTGAAAGATAAAAATCTCCTGTGATGTCAGTGTAGACAACAACAAAGTGGTCAAATAATATTGACCATGACTCTATTCGAATATGTGATAAATTGAGTGCTGTGTAAGCGAAATTGATAAGTAGATTGAGACTCACATACTGTATACTAGCCATATGACCATGGGTGTCTACATGGTAAAACTCTGAACATACACGCACACTGCAGAAGTTGGATACATCAAGCTATTTTCACAAATAAATCCTCAACACATCACATATAATTTGTATGGGCTATATCCTGTTGGAAATGTAAGGCCATTGTCCTGCGCAAGAGAGCTCCAGCAGGAGTTTGAAAATGGACACTATGAGTGGGAAAAAAATCCCATCCTTACCATGGTTTGAACCTATTCCATCACGATTGTAAAACCATTACTCTTCTCAAACCTTAACTAATCTGCAATATGCTACACCAACATTAATCAGTGTTGAAATGTTTATGAAAATAATTGTTGTTTTTATTATATAAGTAACTCTAAAAATTCTGTTCTGAAGAAATTGTAAATGTCTGATTCTTCAGAGTGTCCATAATGCTACAAAGAGTTCCAGGAGTATTTCCAAATATGAATTCTCATTTGATCGAGTATTCCAACCCGACTCAACACAAGCGGAAGTCTTTGATGAAATTTCCCAGCTGATTCAGGTAAACTATATTCATATTAATACTTTGTATTTTCTCTGACCTAGTTATGTAGTGTTGTATCAATCAAGTCCTTGTGCTCTCTGGTTTGTTTACACATCCTAATGTGCACAGGCCACAGACAAGTATTTCTATTTGTTTCCATCCTTTGAAATGTTCTTAGCCTCATTCCATGTGATCTTCATCTCTGTCAAGTCCTTCATGGTTCTTTTCTCCGTGTATTCCTAAATCTTCTCAGTTTCTTTTTCTCTACGAGTTCAATTTAATTGATCTTTTAGCTATACCTTTTATTGGTTTTCTGAGCACATACCCAATCCATCTCAATTTTCTGTTTTATCCATCAGATCTTGGTCTGTTCATCTTCATTTCTCATCTTGTCCTTCCAATTATTGTTTAATATTTTTTTTAATTTACAAATGTCTGCTGCTTTAGTATTTTAGTCATATGCCAGGTTTTCTAGCTATACAACATTAGTTTCCAGGCCATACAGTTGTAGTCTCTAGGATTCTGAGTCATACAACAGTAGTCTTCAGGTTTCTGAGCCATACAACTGTAGTCTCCATGTTTCTGAGCCATACAAGAGTAGTATCCAGGTTTCTTTGCCCTTCAACATTTTTTCCAGGTTTCTGAGCCATACAACTAGTATCCAGGTTTCCTTGCCTTCAATATTTTCTCCAGGTTTCTGAGCCATACAACAGTAGTCTCCATGTTTCTGAGCCATACAAGAGTAGTATCCATGTTTCTTTGCCCTTCAACATTTTCTCCAGGTTTCTGAGCCATACAACTAGTATCCAGGTTTCCTTGCCCTTCAACATTTTCTCCAAGTTTCTGAGCCATACAACAGTAGTCTCCATGTTTCTGAGCCATACAAGAGTAGTATCCAGGTTTCTTTGCCCTTCAACATTTTCTCCAGGTTTCTGAGCCATACAACTAGTATCCAGGTTTCCTTGCCCTTCAACATAATCTCCAGGTTTCTGAGCCATACAACTGTAGTATCCAGGTTTCCTTGCCCTTCAACATAATCTCCAGGTTTCTGAGCCATACAACTGTAGTCTCCAGGTTTCCTTGCCCTTCAACATTGTTCTCAAGGTTTCTAGCCATACAGTAGTAGTCTCCATGTGTCTGAGCCATACAACTGTAGTATCCAGGTTTCCTTGCCCTTCAACATAATCTTGCCCTTCAACATTGTTCTCAAGGTTTCTAGCCATACAGTAGTAGTCTCCATGTTTCTGAGCCATACAAGAGTAGTATCCAGGTTTCCTTGCCCTTCAACATTTTCTCCAAGTTTCTGAGCCATACAACTGTAGTATCCAGGTTTCCTTGCCCTTCAACATAATCTCCAAGTTTCTGAGCCATACAACTGTAGTATCCAGGTTTCTGAGCCATACAACTGTAGTCTCCAGGTTTCCTTGCCCTTCAACATTGTTCTCAAGGTTTCTAGCCATACAGGAGTAGTCTCCAGGTTTCTGAGCCATACAACAGTAGTTTTCACATTTGTATTCAAGATGCTGAGTTTTATTCTTCACTCTCCAAATAATATATGCCTTATAATTGTTGAATCTTTATAACCCTATACTGGTTTGCCTGTCCTGTGTAGTGTAGTCCTGTGAAAAAAGGATTTATTTTTTGCAGAGTGCTCTTGATGGCTACAATGTCTGTATTTTTGCCTATGGGCAAACTGGATCTGGCAAGACATTTACAATGGAAGGTGCTCTAAATGATGACACAATGTTAGGAATGATCCCAAGGACTGTTCAACAAATCTTTAGAACAACTGCAGAAATTCAGAGAAAAGGCTGGGAAGTGAGTATCCATATGTGTTAATCCAGTTCTCCTGTTTATATTTGTTCCCTAATTAATTTTCTTAAATGCTGCACACAGCAATTCTGACACTCAAGTCCTGGCCATAGTTTTAAGGGAGTTGGTTTTTAAGTTATTTGACATTGCTACTAAAACGTATGACCTCCGAAAAATAACTTGTTAACAATATCTATACAGTCATCCCTCAGTTATCACGGTTAATAGAGACCAGAACCGGTCGCGATAAGTTAAAAACCGCGAAGTAGTGTCATCCTCTCATTTTTAACACACATACATTTTTTGTGTATGTATAATATCAATAAGTGTATATGAAACCATATAAGTGCATATGTTATCATTAGAACATTAAAGAATAGTTTCAAACATGTAAATAAAATATTAATATTATAAATAACATACATAAAATAATTTATAAATATGATACATATGTGTGTAACATGAAGAGCAGTCCATGAAGAGGACGACCTTCCACAATGTACTGCAACTTCTGCAAACAATCCGCGATGTACTGAGGCCGTGATAAATGAACCGCGAAGTAGCGAGGGATGACTGTACTGAACTCATAGTATGTTATTTCCTGATACATGTTTGTATTACATTTTTGTAGTATGTAAATTGTTACCAGTGGTAGTAACACTGCTGCTGCTACTATCCAACTACGCCTAGTAAACCCACACCTAAACTCATTCAAACATTAAACTATATCCAATCAATTAATACCAACTGGAATTGACATTCATTATTTAACAAGCATCACAGCAATCATACAGAAATCCTTTTTTTTTAAAAAGCTACTGAAATCAACTTAAAAACACAGTATACATAGCAATCCCTGCTTATTTTTTATTGTGCAATCTGCATTATAGGATTCCCGAAATTTATGTCATCTATAGTATATGGTAGTATAAAGTATAGGATGAATCATATTCTACGCTGAATCTTGGTTGCTAGGGAACAAATATGCATGTGCTGAATTATGAGTGATGCGATGCACTGTCTAAGGAATTATGCACCGAAGAACGAATGTTGTGTCATATGACTTAGAGAATTACTGGTCTAGAGCAACTTGGAGAAAAGATTAGGATATTTTTAGTCAATTCTGTTCTTCTGCATATGTTTTTAAACTCCTGCAGGATGTAGTCAGCAGAACGGAATGTATTGTGTCTGGGTTTGCAGCCTGGCTATATTTGTGCCTTTCAGCCTGAAACATCTAACCTCAGCTTGACTTCTAGGTACCTTGACCACCTATGGATGGGACAACCATTTCTACCCTTAAACCTCCTTAGTCGTCTCTTACTATGAGCATGGCGGGTAACATTGTCACTATTTTTTGCTCTCCTTTCAAGCCAGTAACACACATGCGAATGTCTTTTCTGTATTTATGGAAGGTGCGATTCTCCTCTTTCTTTCATATGAGTTAACACTTTGTAATTTTTCTCCCAATATCTGTAGAATATCACTTTTATGACTTTTTAAACGAAGTAACAATAGTACTTAAGTAAAACACAAGGTTGATCAGCTTTACAATGAACGCAGACTGTAGGGTATGGGTATGAAAAAAATACAAATAACGGTTTCAACCTTTAAGTCTTTTTCAAGTAAATATAAGACTGAACAAATAGTAGAAATAATGGCGATATCACAAAAGCAGTCGATAGCAGACTTTTAACAGCAGAGACATCAATGGTAACAATGATGTACGTATAACGCAATTGTTGTCATAGAGACACACTTTTTTAAAGTATGGGTAATTTGAACAAAATAAAACAACTGTGCCTGAAAACAAAATGAATGGCAACATAACAAAGGTCCACCCCAAAATCTAAATAAGTGAATGATCGGTATCAAGACCTAATGGCTTAATGGTACCAAACTGCATTATATGACGATTTTCAAGGTAGCTCTACCATCTGTGGTGCAAGATCTTAATGCAGTGTGACCTGAATACAACAATGATCAACGCCATTGAAATGTATAGCGAAAGGAGTAGGTGTTCTGTGGTTAATGAGTTGAAGCAGTTGGCAGAAACTGTAACACTTAGTCTAGTCTTTTGCTAGTTTCTACTATATATTTCTTGTAACATTGTTTCTTCATACCCATACTCTATTGTCTGATAGTCTGTGTGTTCATTATAGAGCTGATCGACCTAATGTTTTGTAAAAATACTATTATAATTTTATGGCAGTCTCACTTATTAACAAAATCACATGTTCACAGTACACATTTCAAGTTTCCATTCTGGAAATCTACAACGAGACAATCCGAGACCTCCTAGGCAAAGGAAAGAACGACAAGCTTGAAATCAAAATCCAAGGAAAAGGGGACAGCGAAGTCTATATTCCAAATTTGACTATCGTTGATGTCAAATCAGAAAACAAAGTAAGTTAAAATTATGAATGCACTAATATTAATGCTAAATCAGAGTACTTATGCATGATTGCATAATGCGCCCTCAAATCCAAAAATTGTCCAAATGGGTTTATGTATATGGAGATTTCCTAGATGTCACTGTGCGATAAATATGGGTAGTGTTCTTTACGTAAATCATTTCATTAATTTTGTAGAACCAGAGGCAAGAGACATATACACAAACAATTGGTTTAGGATTAGGGTTACATTACAAATAACCATCATCTATGTTTGTCATGTTAATATACTTTCTAGTGAACAATAAATTTCACGCCTACCGATAATATTCTTTCTATTGAAGGGTTCTTTTTCATGGCCACATTCTTTCTAGTGGGCTGTCCTTTTTTTCATGGCTACATTCTTTCTAGTGAACTGTCCTTTTTTCATGGCCACATTCTTTCTAGTGGACAATCCTTTTTCATGGCCACATTCTCTCTAGTGAATATTCTTTCTTTTTAATGTCACATACTTTCTATTGAACAATTTTTTTTCAGGTCACAGGATTACAATTTAGAAACCTTAATTACTAAAATGAACGGTGGTTTGACAAGTTTTTGCAAAATATTCACACCACTACTACTACAGCAAACTTCACTTTTCTGTATTAGTGTGCTAAATGATGAAACTTTACAGCTTTGATGTGATCTAGGAGAAATGTCATCTAAAGAAACCCACTTGAGAGAACAATTTTTTGATTTGGGGATATTCTACATAAGAATCCAAAATGAGAAAAACATAATCAGCTTGAGATAATGTTGTAGATGTCAAATTAGATAACAGGACAATGTTAGTTGAAGCTATTTGTTCTGTAGGCTGATAACTGACAGAATAAAAATAAAGAAACAGTGTGTATCATACTTTTTTTTCAACTTTGTTCTTATAACTGATGTCTGGCTCTAGAGAGGTTTAGAGCGTGTGGACCATTCAGAAAGCACACCATATTAAAATGCTATTTGATCCAGAATTTGTTTATACTTTTTAGCGATCATTCTCAAACTCCCAACTCTCTTGCAGAAGGACAAAAGTCCTACTAGATTTCCAGCAAGAGGTGATCAAGAAAATGGAAAATGCATTGTGTCACCATTTTATTTGTGCCAATTTTTGCACAAAAGCCAATTCTGACATATTTGGCTTTGGCAGTTGATCCAGAATAGGAAATGCTATTGATATGATTGATGTAAGAAAGTTGAAGTTTCTTCTTGTGTTCATTCTCAAACTCCTTCAGATTAGGAGGATGTAGTCCAGAGAATGGAATACATCATGTCATGGTTTACATCTTTGATGCGGCTTTCAGCCGGACACATTTAACTAAGCATGGCTGCTGTATTCCCATTGTTTTGTAGGATGTGACAGCCAATACCTCCTTAGTCTATCCCATGCATAGAAGGTAACAGTGTCACTAAACTTTTCTATCTTTCGGACCTGACAACACACTCATATTTCAGAAGCGAACCCAGTGTACCTTTGCTCATTAATTTCTTATGCAAATAAATCATATTCCAAAGATTTTGAGTGTTAGCATGAACATTTCTTTGATAACTAAGCTGGTGTATCTACCTATAACTTTATTATGCAGGTTTTCAGTTTGCTGAAAATGGCGAGTAAGAACAGAGCAGTAGCTGAAACCAAATGCAATGACAGGTCGTCAAGAAGTCACTCTGTTTTCCAGTTGCGACTGACTGGGGCAAACAGCATCACTGGGCAGTCTTGTAAAGGTAGACTGTAGTCAATCATAAAACTCTTTATCTGTAGAATAATTTACATTATGTACATACTTTATCTCTTCATAATGTTTTTCAATTCATAATATAATAAATTATTGTACATTAGTTAACATCTGTACCAATGACTGAACACTCCTTACATTTCCATATGAGTTCCATCTCTTTCTATTGTAAAAGGTATTTGATAGGGTTTTTAATAGCTATTTTGTTTGGGTGTGAGTGAACAAATTCTCTTTTTTTCTTTTACATCAGCACATTTGAAGATGCCTGAATGGTGAATATTTCTGTGTGACGGTTCATTCGCTCACACTTTCTTTATGTGTGTGTGGGTGTTAATAATTTTGTGAGCTATACCTTCCAATTACTGAGAATGTATGTGTTCTCAGTAGGTCATAATTAATCCGATGTTTCTCGAAAAACTACATCACTATTGCGAAATTCGCGATGTCACAATTAGTACCACACATGTCCATCTCTTTGTCAGAAATATTAGGCCTATCTAACAAGGAACGTCACTTTCCATGTTATATTTGATACGCAAATTACCTACATCGTGCATATTTCCATCATAACTACGGCTGTCATCATCAGTGTACATATGAATAATATCTTCCATTTCCAAAACTTGGTCTAATACTTCGCTAATTAAAAGAAAAAATTGTAATAAATCAGTCTTACGTCCGATTGCTTCAATTAAAATATAAAACAGGAAGCTAAACCACGGATCTACATAATGGTCATGGTTCCTAATAGACCCGGCACACAAAATAAATGTCATATCGATCGCAACGACACAAGTTTTTTAGAAACCACTGTAAGGGGTGAGTAATAACGGCAATGTGCGACGACTCTAATTGCAATCTGGTTAATATCCAGAAGACTAACTCTCAGCAATTTTCAATGCTTTGAGAAGTCTCCTACTCAGAGGTGGTAAATTCCAGGGGATTTGTGGCTTTTTCTAATTTTCCATAATATACGTTGGGAGTCATGAGATTCACCTCTCCTGCTTAGCATCCTTTCTTGTTAGAGATGTCCATAACAACCCAGCTCTAAGCCATTGTCACTGAGATTGGTCAGACAGCCAACATTTCTTGCAATGTAAGGTGCTCTCCAATTATGCAGGGCTCAAATGTGTCTGATTTTAGGCTCTACCAGGAAATTGTCACATACTGTACGGAGCTGCTTTTCACCACACCCAGTGTGTGCCACCTGTTCTTAGCTGAGACACCACTTACATGTTGGCAGCTAGGACCAAGGTCCCAGCTCATCTGCTTTCCCCAGCATGCTGCTTGGCTTCCACAAGAGGAAGACCTCACTATATTGTGATATCATTTTACTGAGAGTTTACTGTTGCATAATGGTTGATCTGACAGTCCAATAGTCAGACCTACCACATTTGGTGATGCATAATTTATGAATTTGTAATTTTTACCTTGTAATTTTGTTTACTTCTGCATCTGTTCTCGAACACCTGCGTATTGGCAGAATGTAGTCTGGAGAATTGTTAGATCGAAATGTGGTTTACAATCTGCTTGCGATGTCTGCCCAACACATCCGACTTCAACATGCTTATGTTTGTTTGAAGTCTACCTCCATTTATAATGTTTTCTTGTATATTTTACAGGCTGTCTCTTGTAGACTGGATATTTTGGGTTCAGTTCGTGTTTCTTGTAATGCATACAGAGATATGTATAGCTTTGCTTCCATTGTTGTTTCTCTGGGGCAGTGGGTTTGCCTCTGCGTTTTATTCTTGAGACATTTATTTAATATATTTTTTTAATAGGGGTGCCCTTTGGTATAATGAATGGTTGAATTGTAAATCTTGAATTTTGTTTAGATATGATTGTGGAGTCTGTTTTAACTTGTTCATTAACAGGATAGCAACTTGTAAATTTCTGTGCATAATTTTATAGCTCTGTGTATGTTGTAGCTTTCTGATTTTCATATTTTTTCTTCTAGTAGTAAGTTATGGTATATCTTGTCATCAATAGCACTAGTACCTGCTGTCTTATTTCCTGATATTCCACAGTGAGAAGGGGTCTTTCTGGCATAGTGTTAACCTTTAGCAAGCCAGATTAAAAAATACGAAACATATCCCTGCCACCGGATTCTTTTTTGAAAATTTGCATTATTGATGGTGACTGTTTTGAAAATGTGATAATATTTTGGTTGTTAGAGATATTTAAATAATATTTGCACATATAAATAAAGAATTGAATTATGCATATATTGGTGTAATTTATGTACGTGTGTGTGTGATACCAGACGTATGAGAAAGTGGTAAAGACGTTTTTCACAAAAAACATATATTTTATAACAAATAAAGAGGAAAAAAATAAGAAAAAAAAATAACTTACCTTACATATCGAATTCCTTGGCAACACTGTAAACTAAATCACGCAAATCTGTTGTATTTATGTTATTTCACTGCGAAATTATCAAAATATAGCCAGGGGAACTGTATAAAACATGTAGATTTGCAGTAAAATCGTTCTTTGAGCTTAGGCCTAGAGTTATTTTTTCTGCCACTTCAAAATATTCGATATCAAACGTACAAGTCCCCAAACCAACACAGCATTCTGTATATTCACTGCTGTGAAACTAAATAACCTAATAATCCATGATTCAAGCCACGATTCAATGTTATTTTATTCGAAACACGATGAAATAAAGGTCTATAAAACCGATCCATCATCATGGCATCGTACCGGTGTACAGATGTGGTCAGATTAATTGCTCTTAAACTTTTACGAATAGCTAGCCATTTTCAAAAACGATCATTTCGGAAGTGGAGGATGTACCGGCTTCGATTGCGCATGTCTCCAGCTATGTGCACGGGCTGTGGTACGTGTAAATCTCACGATAATCTCGCTGGGTGGGACGGCTCGCCATCAGCGCGCGCGGCCATTTTGTTTTTCGGCGGCTGCGATTGATATAGGCTCGGTGAAGGTTAAGCTGTTCACTTTGTGCTTAATAGGTTGCTGGTTAAACGGTAAACATCTTGTTAACAAATTTTTTAATTTGTTTTTGAGATCCCTGATGATTACAGTTTGAAGCTATGTGGTTACTTGCTATGAGTGTGTTTCGTTGAAAGAGACTACATATGGTATAGCTGGACTACAGTGACACCAATCCTTTAGACCGTTTCAACCATAGTAAAACTACATTTTTTACAAAGTCGTAGACTGGCAGCTTTCTTGACAGGAGAGTTTTGTTGCATGTGTCAGAAATACTGCACGATATGGACTAATATTGACTCAACAATTTTTATTACCTTGATTCTCAGATTTCCTGCTTCATAATTATGAAAATATTTCTGTGATATTTTTTAGTGTTTTCTACACAAACTTGTTACTCCATTTTAAATTCTTGATTAGAAACCAGTAGCATAGCACACTGGACATTCTCATAAATGCACAACTCTATAATCCAACTGTTATAATCAGGTTTATGAATCAGTTCTGTACACTGAGTCCATGCTACGTGAACTGGATATTTTGAAGAAAATTGAATGAATGATTTGTTGTGTGAATGATAAATTGAATATTGCAATGAATACATTTGATTTTTTTTAAAGGTGTATTGAATCTTGTTGACCTGGCTGGGAGTGAAAGAATCAAAGAGTCTGGGTCAGAAGGTCAGAGGTTAGTTGAAGCACAAAGCATCAATAAAAGTCTTAGTAACCTCGGAAATGTCATCATGGCCTTGGCAAAAAAGGTGAGGTTTGTTTTAAACGGGTAAAGAGTATGAAGGAGCTGTGGCTGATTGCTTAGAATGCAGGTCTTAAATCATGATGACACATGCTCAAATCATATGTGTGTGTGTGGGGGGGGGGGACAACTTATTTTTAAAGGTGTATTTAAGAAAACTGAAACAGAAATTAACTCTTTGTTGACAAAAAAAACAGCTAGAAAATGTCAGCAGCTTTGAATATTTCTGGTCAACCATCAACACCACAGGAGATTGCTTAGCAGAGATTTAAAAAATTTGACAATTTCATGTTGAAGAATGCACAGGATCAACATTTCAATCAAAAGTTCTGCAGTCTTCTAATTACTCAATATCAGAGACTAGATGCATAGTATGTGATTGCAGAAGTTGTGTAGCATCAGGAACCTAAAACAATCTGCTCTATACATGATCAATATCAGACTTCATCATGATTGATCACAGAAAATAACTGTCAGAATTGCAGTTGTCTATTATTTAGGTAGATCTTAAGTAATTTGTTTTGGTCTCATCAATCACGGGAAGAATCCGATGCAATCAATCAATCAATAAACCCGTAACCCTTCAGGGTTGTAGGGGTACCACATTGAATGTTTCAGCACACAGAGTCCTCCATCAAATTCTATCCTCAACGATGCGGATGATCAGATGTGATAGCCAACACCAAATCTCTTTTAAATTGTCCCCTGTTTATTATATGTTGACTGAGAGGTATAGACAGTAAATGTATCGAGTTCAATTTCTGTCACAGACAGTTGTATATTCAGACCGTTCAGAAAACTATGGCAATCTACTGAGCGTATATATTGCCTGGAAAATCACTACAGCCAAAAATACTGGGTTGATCGTTATGTCCTGAATAGGATATGCTATAAACATATTACATATATGGGACTTCTAATAGGTATATGTTAGGTCACAGTATTAATATATTTTATTTCCGTTTAAAACCTCTAATATATAAACCATCATTTACTATACAACATCCTTCCCTGTAAATGTCATAATCATACATTCATTTCTAATGGAATTGTATATCAAATTTCAGGACAAGCATATCCCTTATCGAGACTCAAAGCTGACTTATCTGCTGCAGAATTCTCTTGGAGGGAACAGCAAAACATTGATGTTTGTCAATGTATCTCCAAAGGAGGAATCTTTTTCAGAAACATTGAACTCACTTCGCTTTGCTACCAAGGTAAATATATCTATGTGATGTGTCCTTTACAGAACGTTGTCCACACTGCCATTCTATAAGCTACTCGGTTTTGTCCAAGCTGTCTAGCATCTTTGAATGTCCTGTTTAGAAAGTCTTTGATCACAATCTTGGTCTGTCTCTTGTTCTCTTTCCTGAAGCTATTCCCTCCCATGATTAATCTTTCTTCTTCTTCTTCTTTCGTTCGCTAATAATGTCTATATCTGCAGTGTTGTTTCTTGTATAAATTGAACAGTGTTTTCCATTTCTTGTTTTGTACCATAAAGTTTAACATTCATTGGTGTATCAGAAGGCCAGTATGTGCATCTTAATGTGTCATTGTTTGCACATTCTTGAAGGATATGTTCTGAAGTCTGGTTGACTTGTCCACAATTACACTTTGCTGTTGTGCCAATTTTAAATTTTGTATACATATGGCTGTTTAGTCTATTGTGTCCAGTTCTCAGTCGAAATATGATGACCTGTTCTTGTCTGTTAAGTAGGTGGTAGTCATCCCGTGGAGGTAAGTTAGGCTTTCGTTGTGCCTTTATCATGGATTTCTTTTGGTGATAGCTGATTGGTATATCCGGTTGCTGCATGTTAGCACCTTCCTTGGCGAGTTGATCAGCTCTCTCATTTCCTGCTATTCCACAGTGTGATGGAATCCATTGCAGTATAACTCTACACCTATTTTGTACTATGGACAATACCTCTTTTAACTCTGGAAGTTTATTGGATTGTAATGCCTCTAGTACTGACCTTGCATCTGTAAGTATTACAATAGGGTGTGAGGTCCTGTCCAATGTTAACAGTTTCTCTGCAGCTGTATAAATAGCTTTGACTTCAGAGTCATAGTTGTTGCAGTAATTCCCTGTTGGTATACAAGTGGTATCAGTGGTGCCATCTGGGTATTCTACATATACACCACTTCCTCCATTTTTTACTGCATTCTGTGCTGATCCATCTGTATATACTCTGGTCCATAGATCACTTGGGTAAACATCATCAAGGAAACTTAGAGCTGCTACTCTTTTCTGCAGATTATTCTGATGTTCATCCCCATGCACACCTGCTACTGTTGTTTGGATGGTCACTGGTAGGCATGTCCGTTTTTCCCATGGGGTGTGTTCTGGTTGAGATGTCAGTGGTATTGTTACCTCTGGTAGATCCGATACCTGTCTACGTAGACGCTTGGCCTGGTGTATGAAGCTGCTTCTTTTAAGCCGTCCTTGTGATAGATTCTGGAATCTTTCCTTCATTGGGTGACTATGGTGGGAAAGAAACTTTTCTCCATGAATTATAATTTTAGTATCTCTACGCTCTTTCAATGACTGCATCCCTTCGATATTCTGCATTTCTATGATTGGTGTGGATCTCATTGCACCTGTAATGATTCTAAGTGCTTGGTTCTGTACTCTATCTAGGTTTTGTAGTGTAGTGTTTGATGATGAACTCCATGCTGTAGAACCATATTCCAAGTGTGGTCGAATGGCTTGTTGGTATACATTTTTTAGAATTCTTTCATTAGCTCCCCAAGTTGTCCCACTCAGTTTTCTTAGTATAGCTATCTTCCTTCTAGCCTTTGTTTCTGCTTTGCTGATATGATGTTTCCATGTCATTTTGGCATCAAATGTTACACCAAGATATGTGGGTTGGTCATCTACCTTTAAGATAGTTTTATTTACATAGATGTTTCCTGCTCTTTGTTTTGGTGAAAGTGTAAAAAGGGTTGTTGCTGACTTCTCTATATTGATACTTACACACCATTTATCAGCCCAATTAGTCAAAATGTCCATGGCTCTCTGAAGCATTTTTGTGGTAACCATGGCGCTCTCATGTGTGCACCAGAGAACCAAGTCATCTGCATATAGTGCTGCCTTAGTTCCACAGGGTATTTCTTCAATTAGATCATTGATAAATATGAGAAAAAGAGTGGGTGATAGAACTCCTCCCTGAGGCACTCCATGGCGTAGTAATACTTTCCTACTTTTTTTGCCATTTACTTGTACTCTGGCTCTTCTATTGTGAAGAAAGGCTTTCGTCCATCTATACATATTTCCACATATCTTGTAGTTTCTCATTTTTTGAAGCAATCCTTCTTTCCATACTTTATCAAAGGCCTTCTGTAAATCAATCCATGCCACTAAAACTGATTTTTTGTCTTGGAAAGCATCCTCAATTTCCTGTGAGAGGTATGTGGTTTGATCCTCTGTGGAGTAGCATTGCCTGAAACCTGCCTGCTGTGGTGCAAGGAATTTTCTACTTTCCAGGTGAAATTTTAGTCTTAGGTTTATGATGCGCTCCATTGTTTTGCACAGGCAACTTGTAAGACTAATTGGTCTGTAGCTAGTTGGTGTTGTTCCATCTTTTCCAGGTTTAAGCAGAGGGACCATAATTGATTCTCTCCAGATTTGTGGTATTTTCCCAGTAGACCAGCTAATATTTAGGATGTCCAATAGTTTCCTTCTGGCTGTTGTTCCTAGATTCTTTATCATTTCATTTGATATTTCATCAATTCCTGGAGACTTATTTAGCTTTAGTTTAGAGACTGCTAATTCCAATTCACTATATGTGAACAATGTATCCATAATTTCATCTGCACTGTTTTCATCACTGATTCTAGTCTGAGCATGTTCCAATTTACTTTTTTGGTCGCTCCGCACTGTATGCTGTTTCTCTGGACTAATTTCAATATTGCAGTCTTGAGCAAATATCCTAGCGAAATTATCTACTGCTTGCTTTCCTGTAATCATTTTGCCATTCTGTACGAGTGTTATGTTTGTGCTTCTTCCTGTTCCCTCATCATTTAGTTGTTTGACCAGTTTCCACAGTTTTCTTCCATCCTTTTCAAAATTTAAGGATTCTGTTTTCTCTTTCCAGCTCTTTCTTCTAGCTTCTAGTTTGGCTCTTTGGAATTTAGCTTTTGCGTGTTGATGTTTGTTGTGATGTTCCTGGCTTGGGTTATTTTCCACTTCCGTCCGTGCTTTTTCTAATTCCTCTTGCAGCAGTTCTAGTTGTTCACTCCAGTATGGCTTGTATTGTTTGCGTGCTCCTCTTGGTATTGCTTCCTTAGCAGCTTGATGAATACATTTATTGAACTCTTTGACTATGGCGTTTATGTCTTTTCCTTCCATGTCTATTTGTCCAGCTAAAACACTACTGCGGTGTTTAAACAGTCCCCAATTTGCTTTTTTATAATTCCATCTTGGAAGGCTACATGCATTTCCTGTGAGTTCATTTTTAATACTAAGGAGGACTGGTCGATGGTCGCTACCTCCAAGTTGCTTCCCCACTGTTCTATTGATTTCCCAGTTTAGGTCTGCTGAGTACAATGCCAAGTCTGGCGTGGAAGTGGTTTGCCATGCTCTTGAGTAGTATGTTGGAGGATCTTTTGGCTTATTAAGCAATAGAAGACATTTATCGTCTTGCCAGCTTTCAAGTTCTTCTCCTCTTTTATCCATGTGGTCATAACCCCAGCTTTGTGAGTGACTATTAAAATCTCCACATACTATCAGTCTTCCTCTGTACGGTATTGTGTCCAGGGAAAGGGACTGGTCATTTGGACAATAATAATTTAATAGGTTGAAGTCTGTGTTCTTGATCTTTAGTTGAAGGACCTGATATTCTGCTCCTTCCATGTATAGCTCAGTTTGATGTGCGCTGATATTATTTTTGACTAGAGTTAGTATACCTCCTTTTCTTCTGTCTACTCGATCAGCTCTAAAGCACTGATAACCTGCAATTTTAAAGGCTACATCTTTGCTGAGGTGTGTCTCTTGTATGCAACAAATGCTGACCTGTTCCTTGTGAAGGGTGTTTTCTAATTCTAATTTCTTGCTAAAGCCATCTTTTTTGCTATTTACACCCTCAGCATTCCAGTGCATTATTGTAAGTGATGTCTCATTGGTTGGTAATATTTGTTGGTCAGTGATATTACTCTTGTGCCTCCTGGCTCCACAAGGCAATTGAAGAGGACCTCCAGTCGTATGGGGTGGGCCCTTTCGAGGTATAGGGCCCGGTGCTACTCCTGCCTGGTGAGTCGTCACAGGGTTAGCACCATAACGGGGTAATGCAGATATAGACATTCATGTGCGATAATGCATGACATTCTGATTGTTGCGGTGCGCCTTCTGGCCAAATGTCGCTGACTTCAGCACCTTTACTTGCTAGGCAAGACTGTGGTCCTGCCCGAATGTGGGAGGGCCCGGCCAGTCTTAGTTTCCAGCCTCTGCTGGCTGGACTAAGCCCCATCTCCACGCCAAGGAGCTGGCCTCGATGGGGATTAATCTTTCTAAACCATTGCCTCTTTATACATGCAAAATATGTTAGCTTGTGTTTTTTTATAGTTTTGAGGAGCTATAAGGAGCATCTTCTTCTATGTTCATGTCTTTGCAGATTTCTACATTGGTTCATCTTTCTGTCCATGATATTCTTAGGATCTCTATACCATTTCATTTTGAATGGCAATGGTTTCTTTTCCATTGCAAATGTCATTGCTCGCGTCTCACAACCAAATGTTGCCATTGGAAAATATAGCTTCTTAATAGTTGTAACTTTGTTTTTCTGTTTGCCCTTTGACCAAGGTAAATATAAATCATTAATACATGCATGACAGGTCACAGTTTTGCTATTCTTTGCTCTAACACTATTCCTTGCCCTGCACATGTGTAAGACCGTACTATATTACTATTCCTTGCCTTTACTTACGTGTAAGACAATGCTCTACTACTATTCTTTGCTCTAACACATGTGTGAGACAATGCTCTACTTCTGTTGAAGACTTGCTCCACATCTAAGACTATGCTCTACTTGTGAGGGTCAATATTTTTTGGGGGGTTCATTCTCAAACTCCCACTTGATCACCATAGCGAGACTATTGTCCTGCTACCACTTTCACTAAATGGTGAACGTCTAGCAACATTGATAGTTGATGCCTGCCATAAGAGACAACTGGTTCACATATTATGCACAGAATACTATTCTGAAAGCCAACCACAGTGAATCATGCTTGACATTTCCACAGCTGTAAGCATCGTTATCGGCATAGACACAGGCATCCACAGTTAGTTACTATGTTCCGTGTAGATCTATGCTTTTTTTATTTCATTTATTGATTTAGCATCCAGGAGTGATATCAGAATCGTGCTGTAGTATGTGGTCTTAAATATTATTTACAATGTTTTACATCTGGTTTTATTTTTCATTTGCTTCTCAGGTGAATCAGTGCAACATAGGAACTGCTCAGAAAAAGAATTAGAGCACTTTGGGAATATTGAGACCAGATTTGACCCACTGACGGACATGTATATAGTGTAATGATTTTAATGCTGTCATAGTTTAATCAATCATCAAATGGTGCATGTGGCCATGTTTCTCCACAACTCTTGTATTGTTAACCTTTAGTACGCTTGTGTTTACAATTACGTAATTTATCTCCTGCTGCGGAATTGGTTTTTGAAAATTTTACGCTTCCATTGGTGGCTGTTTTGAAATCACGACAACTATTTTGTTGTTACAGATATTTAAATAATATTTGCACATATAAGTAAAGAATTAAATTCTGTATATATTGGTATGAGTTTTGTTTGTGTGTGTGATACGAGACGTGTGAGAAAGTGATAAAGACAGATTTATACCTATCTAGATCTAGGCCTATTGTAGTTTTGATCCATCGAAAGCTGTTGAATATTATATATTTTACATAATGAAAACCTTGTGGTACCTCGTGGTCTAATTTATTTAACCTATTAGAAGTACTTACCTCCACTTTAAATTCCGAATAAATAATGATTTCACTGAATATATAATGAAATAAAAGTATATAAAACTTGATTCACTGTCATGTCGCTTTGACTCTATGCAGATGGCTAAAGATTGTTTGATTTCAAAATCGTAATCACATGATATCTCCTGCAGCCATTTTAACAGCAGAAAAGGAAGTTAAATAATATAGCTTAGTGCCAGTTGCCAAAACATCCTCTAAAAAATTTTGCACATCTGGCTTTTTTGTTTGGATTCGGGTTTACGAAATGACGTAATTCGCTGTCTGAAATCAAGAAATGACACAATTTTGCTAAATGTGTCGCCCGAATTGTAAACACAGCGTGCTAAAGGTTAATAAGTTTAGTTGATAACATTCTTTCATGCTATTATGTTAATCCATTCAACAGCTATCTTTGTTTTCCTCTGTCTCTTCTCCCCTTGATCTTTTCGGTGATTACCGAATTTTCCATCATTGCTCTTCCCATCACAAGCCGTATGAATCTTGACTCTCTGTTTCTAATTTTTGCTATAACTAAGTATCAAGTCATGCATTTAACCCATAAGATCTACCTGCTCATAGCTAAAGGAATTACTTCATCATCATCATACACTTCTCTTTGAGGTTGACCTGCTGTGCTTTTATCAGAAACGCTATGGACTGTCATGAGCTACAAGCTCACAGTTTAAGGGATTACTTCATCATCATCATACACTTCTCTTTGAGGTTGACCTGCTGTGCTTTTATCAGAAACGCTATGGACTGTCAAGAGCTACAAGCTCACAGTTTAAGGGATAACTTCATCATCATCATACACTTCTCATTCATGCCATAGTTACTGTAGCCATGTTAACATGTGAGCAAACCATCATACACTTCTCATTCATGCCATAGTTACTGTAGCCATGTTAACATGTGAGCAAACCATCATACACTTCTCATTCATGCCATAGTTACTGTAGCCATGTTAACATGTGAGCAAACCATCATACACTTCTCATTCATGCCATAGTTACTGTAGCCATGTTAACATGTGAGCAAACCATCATACACTTCTCATTCATGCCATAGTTACTGTAGCCATGTTAACATGTGAGCAAACCATCATACACTTCTCATTCATGCCATAGTTACTGTAGCCATGTTAACATGTGAGCAAACCATCATACACTTCTCATTCATGCCATAGTTACTGTAGCCATGTTAACATGTGAGCAAACCATCATACACTTCTCATTCATGCCATAGTTACTGTAGCCATGTTAACATGTGAGCAAACCATCATACACTTCTCATTCATGCCATAGTTACTGTAGCCATGTTAACATGTGAGCAAACCATCATACACTTCTCATTCATGCCATAGTTACTGTAGCCATGTTAACATGTGAGCAAACCATCATACACTTCTCATTCATGCCATAGTTACTGTAGCCATGTTAACATGTGAGCAAACCATCATACACTTCTCATTCATGCCATAGTTACTGTAGCCATGTTAACATGTGAGCAAACCATCATACACTTCTCATTCATGCCATAGTTACTGTAGCCATGTTAACATGTGAGCAAACCATCATACACTTCTCATTCATGCCATAGTTACTGTAGCCATGTTAACATGTGAGCAAACCATCATACACTTCTCATTCATGCCATAGTTACTGTAGCCATGTTAACATGTGAGCAAACCATCATACACTTCTCATTCATGCCATAGTTACTGTAGCCATGTTAACATGTGAGCAAACCATCATACACTTCTCATTCATGCCATAGTTACTGTAGCCATGTTAACATGTGAGCAAACCATCATACACTTCTCATTCATGCCATAGTTACTGTAGCCATGTTAACATGTGAGCAAACCATCATACACTTCTCATTCATGCCATAGTTACTGTAGCCATGTTAACATGTGAGCAAACCATCATACACTTCTCATTCATGCCATAGTTACTGTAGCCATGTTAACATGTGAGCAAACCATCATACACTTCTCATTCATGCCATAGTTACTGTAGCCATGTTAACATGTGAGCAAACCATCATACACTTCTCATTCATGCCATAGTTACTGTAGCCATGTTAACATGTGAGCAAACCATCATACACTTCTCATTCATGCCATAGTTACTGTAGCCATGTTAACATGTGAGCAAACCATCATACACTTCTCATTCATGCCATAGTTACTGTAGCCATGTTAACATGTGAGCAAACCATCATACACTTCTCATTCATGCCATAGTTACTGTAGCCATGTTAACATGTGAGCAAACCATCATACACTTCTCATTCATGCCATAGTTACTGTAGCCATGTTAACATGTGAGCAAACCATCATACACTTCTCATTCATGCCATAGTTACTGTAGCCATGTTAACATGTGAGCAAACCATCATACACTTCTCATTCATGCCATAGTTACTGTAGCCATGTTAACATGTGAGCAAACCATCATACACTTCTCATTCATGCCATAGTTACTGTAGCCATGTTAACATGTGAGCAAACCATCATACACTTCTCATTCATGCCATAGTTACTGTAGCCATGTTAACATGTGAGCAAACCATCATACACTTCTCATTCATGCCATAGTTACTGTAGCCATGTTAACATGTGAGCAAACCATCATACACTTCTCATTCATGCCATAGTTACTGTAGCCATGTTAACATGTGAGCAAACCATCATACACTTCTCATTCATGCCATAGTTACTGTAGCCATGTTAACATGTGAGCAAACCATCATACACTTCTCATTCATGCCATAGTTACTGTAGCCATGTTAACATGTGAGCAAACCATCATACACTTCTCATTCATGCCATAGTTACTGTAGCCATGTTAACATGTGAGCAAACAACCAGTTGAAGATCTGTTGAAGCCAAATTTCATTGTTGAAATTAACAATTAATCCGTCATATTTTCTGCCAAACTGACCTTGTTGATATTTTTATATACTCTTTTGTTCATGATATACAATATATAATATTGTACAGATATTGTTGTCTCAAATACATAGAGGATTTGATTTCCCAGGCATAGTAGTTAAGAATATTTGCCTCCTGCTCAGGAGGTTGTAGATTTAGACCCATGTTGTGACATCTTGTTTACAAGAGCATTTTTTATTTAGATTACTGATTGAAGATATGAAGTTACCTGCTATTAGTTGTACTCTTGCCACTCAATGTGCCACTTTGTTGAGAGCGTGGGGTACATATGTGATAATCTGAGTGCAGTGATGGCAGTCCTCTACTGCCTTTTGAGCCTTTGTTATCTTAAAGCTAGCATAATGTATCCCATTTGTATATTTAATTGTGAATTATGAAAAGAGATTAGGCCGCAATAGTCAGACTGAGAACTAAACAATGTAGACTTCTAGTCAGAGAGAACTGAACATTAAATCGATAATAGGTAGCAACAGCAAAAACTAATCCAACAGGTTGACACTTGATGTTTCAACCAAAAGGCTTTTATCAAGAACACATTCACAACATAATATGACAAGTAAGAATTGTGAACTGAACTTAATGATGTGGTGAATTTCAAGCCTATCACCTTTACTTTTCCAGAAGATCTGGTACCCAATTCCCTAGGCCTGGTCGACCTGTTGGTGATTTAAAATATTTCCTGGAAATTGAAGTATGCGGATGAATCTGCAATAAAGACTATTAAAAACTGAGGCGGGCTATACGCAAAGCTAAAATATAAAGATTTCAAGGAAATACATCAATATCTGACATCTTAAAATCAGTGTAAATACACTTCATCTATTACATCCAGATCTCAATAAGGGAAAAGGCTCCAAAGAGACAGATCGTGGTTGGGACAGGCAGAAGATATCACCAGACAAGTATGTACACCCTACTTGCATTGATCCTGAGGACATTATGGTACTGTTTTCTGTAGTCATCGCACTCAATAGAAGTTGCAGAGAAAAACATCCTGTGGTGTTGGATGTAGAAGCCAGGGCGATAACACGGTAGAAAAAGAAGTAATAATCTACACTGATTGATCACTCATTCGTCAATGCTGTACATGGGCTTTTTCCGCATGGTCTGGTAGGAATACTGTTAAAGAGCCCAGCGGTAGCACAAAGTTGAAGAAGGAGTTGTCCACCGTTAATGGATAGGTTATTGACACAATCTATAACAGGATATATTACCTGTATAATATATATACATTGTTTTCTGAAATACATTGAACTCCACCCCAACCTCAAGGCCGCTTGACGGGTAACAGTGTTGCTATTCTGTGCTCTTCTTTCGGGCTCCTGCAGCATATGGGCATATCAGTAATCTAGATAATCAGAGACACTAATAAAGACAAGTAGTTATTTCAGCAAAGTAAACTTTCAGTGATTCTAGTCCACTGCAACATACATGGTAGTGAAGGGGCAGATAAACTGGCTAAAGATGGCAGTGGAAAATGTCAAATTGAGGATAGTGCCTCCTACAATGAAATAAAGATGCTACAGTGAAAATGGCTAATAGAAGATCCACAAAATGACCCGAGATATACATACTGCTCACTGCCAATAAGAGACCATGTTACACTCTTCTGAATTGGAACTTGTCATTGTAGACTCAATTCACACAGTCATTGAAACATCATCACTGCAAACTAGACACGTTCATTGTTGCTCCAATCTCTCCCTGAATTTATCCGCCATTACACTTCTATTGGCAGTATCGGTGCTAAGGTTGTTGACCATCGTTCTTCTGCGCCCTCCAAAATGTTCACTTCTAGCAACACCGCATTTTAAACCCTGATCTTTAATCCTGACCATTGAAAAGGAATCATCATCCACATTAGTCTCACTCTCGCGTGCTATATCTCTTAAGGAGTTCAAAACGTCAGCTCGATTCATTTCCCCATCGCCCTGTGCCACAATTGCGCATGACGCCATTTGATCTGCTCTTAATTCACATATATTATGTGCTATAACTTGGCTAAGCAGGCATGTGTAGAAGATAAGCAGACAGTAAAATATATAAACCATGACTGCTGTCTTCATGAAAGAAGAGCAGAGATGGGCCTTGACAAACCAGAAGAAATAACTACAGCATATACTAATTTATAAAAATTTTGTAAGAAGACAAAATGTGCTGTGCGCACACCTCGTTTGCCGATTTTGCAAGGAGAAAAAACAAAACAGTGTTCACCTGATCATATGCCGACACCCTGAGCACACCTCTCCCCGCCAATTTTGGAAGCAGAAAAAGTTATAAAAGTGCTCACCCGATCATAAACTGACACCCTGCGCCGATTTTGAAAGTGGAAAACCAGAAAAAAAAACAAAAAAATATGTCACTCCTATCATTGTTGCCTTTCAATTACAGTACCTACTAATGGTACAAAAAATTACTGTAGGCCTACTTGCTGGTAGCTAAAATCCTTCACAGTCTGATTCATTTGAGTTTCCAAACAATACGTGAAACTCTTGTTTTAACATTGTCCATTACCGAAGGAGCACACAAAATTTATACATTCACATCACTGTCTTTAAAAATTCATATAAAATTGATCTAGCGCTAGAGAGCCTTGAAACTTTCTATGTGTCGCAACGACTATTTGCACTTTCCGAATGAATTTGAATTTGCCTCAGAGTTATTTAAAGTGCAAAATTGCTATTTATTATAATGCTAGGCCTAGATTTACATTACTTTCTATATATCATACAATATCACTTTCAAAAACTCTGATTTATTCATAATAAACACTCATGAATAATGTTTATTTCTGTATTTTGCACTTGCCGCCATTTTGGAACTATGTAGTTTCCTGGACGAGCTATTTTTAGTAACACAATGGCAACGGGGGTTCTCGTATTTCCTAAGTATAGCGGTTTTGCCACTCACGAAGATTCTATAACAGAAATTTGACGTTAATCGAAATTGGATAGTTAAGTTTTAAATAATGGATCATAAGATCACTTTCTTTTACATTGAACTATTTCACTATTCATTTTCAAGATTACAGGATAATATTTTTACTTATGTTCATTCTTTCATAAACAATGACGGTAAACATTTGGCGAGCTAGTGCACATTATATCTGCTCAGAAGCAGGAATAAACCGGTATGTTAGCGCTCCCAGAATAACATCAGAATATCACAATCAGCTGTTGTACGCTGTAAAAATTAGCAGTATATATATTGTCAACTATCAGACAATAAGCTCACCCGTTCATAAGCGCCGTTTTTTCTTCCCATTCCAAAATCCCTTTTCCCTAAAATGTTTTCCAAAAAAGTCGGCTTTAGAACAAGTATATGGCACTATGATAGGCTTGAGACAGATTGCCACCTTTATTTTATAAGAGAATTCAATGTAGTTGTATGAACGAATAGCAAAGATGAAGGAATGTTTTCGGAAAAGAACCATCTTGTATCAGGATTTGTGTTTGTCTCATTATTTGTTGTGTTGTATTATTAGTACTACATACCATTTGATTTAGGCAAAACCACAAATGACCCATTCTGTTATGTTATTCAATGCATATAAATAAATTTGATTGCATTTTTTATTATATTTTTCACATTTTTTAAACCGCAGGTTTTACTTTCTTTCTTCTAAGATTTTGTTTCTGTCCGTGTGGCAACCTAGACCTGGATTTGTATTTCAGGATGGGTGCAAATAGTAGGGCCACATTCTACTTTCCAGGAACGTCGTAGTTAGAGAGTAAGGAAAATTTAGGGATAGGCTGACAACCTGTCATTTGTGAAAAAAATCATTGACACATCTTATCTCAATTTCTTAATCTATCAAATAATCCCTATGGATGACCAAGAAATACAGGCTAGAGTGCATTGCACCTCTATCCTTTTGTGGCATACTTCTAAGTGACAGGTAGTTCTAGATGTGCCATCAATGTGGGCGAGTCAACACATCTGATAGAAGAATGAGTTAGGGTAGTTGGCCCAGAGTGTGTGCTGTGTTTCTGGCAGGATATGGGGGTACTGGCGCACTGGAATTCCTCCCTTTGAGAGCTAAACATACATTCTTAAACATCCATGTCTTTGGGACCTTATATGAGTCCCCAACTGAAGATGTATGTTTTGGGCCATTGACGCAAATAAAACACTGACGCAATGCATTTCCATTCTCTGGACTACATCTTGCTGGAAATCTAGCGCAACAAGGAAGATCCAGCGGGAGTTTGAGAATGAATACTGAAGAAGAATATGAGACCAGGTGTCGCCTCAGTTGCACAACTGAGAAGAACCTGTGCTCTTGTCAGAAAGACTATGAGCTGTCAAAAGCTACCTGCTCACAGATAAAGGGATTATTTAATCATCATCTAGTTTTAATTTATTGTTAGTTAGTCGTTGGATCATCGTCACTGCACTCCGGACAAGTCCATAGGTGCTCACATATTTCCTTGAGTGTATCCACCAGTACACGTTGACTGACAGTCCCAGTACGTTGTTGATTGACCATCATTCTTTCTCGGCCACGAAACCGCTCCTTTCTAGCAACACTAGAAAGGAGCTTCTAATCTTTCTAATTTATTGTGAATAGTTTTTAAATGTTTTTGCAAACGTTCACCCTTTGACAGGAGATATAATGTTGCATTAATTCAATCGCCCACCGATTATATTGAGTAGATAGATGGTATATAGATCAGTATATCGAGTTCACATATTTGTGGTTTGAAATAATAATTACCAGTGGTGTACCAGATTTCGGCTCCGGCAAATCCAGTATCTGGCCATTTTTACAAATCCGGCCCCGGTCCAATTTTGCCGGATTTGTGTTGCCCAGTCACGTGAATTTTCTGTACATGTTTCATGAGGCAAAACTAAATTTTATGATGAAAACTATGAAAGCAGCCCTGTTTGAAGCTGCTAGCAGCAGATATTGAATCTAACAGTATTTACACCTGTTCCACACTACTGGAGCCTCGATTCCAGCTGTGCTTCTCCAAACGTGGCAGAAGTGATGCACGAGCCCATCTGATGTTAGCAGCTAACTCCATTATTGATTTAGCAAACACAATCAGTGAACAGGATCCATCAGCTACTAGTAGTAGTACTAGTGTTTTGACTTCTGTGAGCACTGCCACACAGTACGAGTTCAGCCTATGGAGCTGTTTTGACATAATTGTCGAGGAAAGTTCCACCACAGATTGTTCTGCAAGTGCCGAAGGCAACAGCATTAACACTGAGGTGACATAGTACCTGTCGGAGCCACTTCAGACTGGACAGTCAGATCCAGTTTCATAGTGTCATGCTAATAAGCAAAGATTTCCTAGACTGGCGCAGACATTTCTTGCACCACCATCTACACGTGTGCCATCGGAAAGGCTGTTCAGTGCTGCAGGACACATTATCACTGGCCACCATAGTAGCCTTGTACCACAAAATACGGAGACGTTGAAAAATCCTGAAATACAACTCGTCCCTTCTTGACTGAGAGTTCAACTTCACAGCCATAATGAAGACTGACTGACTGAAATAGGGAAAGTACTGAATGAATGTATTTCATTAAATTCAATCTGTTCAATGTACTGTTGTGACTGAGCTGCCAATTTGCAAACTTAAAACAATGTGAAAAATAAAAATTACTAAATTAGCATTATGTGCTTATGTATTATGTTTCATCTTGAACTTATGGAACTCAGTTTACCTTGGACATTGACAGAAATTAGATGAGTGGATAGCCCAGTTCCTTTAACTCATCTGATGCGTTGGTGTCCATCTCATGTTTCTCTCAATTGTATTCCTTTTTGCCTCTTGCTCATTGCTCTTACTTTCAACAAGACAGGTCTAAAATATTATCGCGGAACATGAAATTAAATAAATTACAAGGGGCAGGCAAATCTCTTCTTTGTAATTATTATTTCTCTTGGTTATAATTACCCATAAGTGGTGAAAGGGTCAAGATATTTAATTGAAGAGGGTTGTATGTGTGGGGCTCTTAGTGCGTGGCTTGCACATGGGGGGGGTCTCAGTGTGTACTAGTATTATGCGATGTCTTGTAAGGGCACCACTGTATCATTTTGGCCCTACTTGGCTAGTACCCTGTACCATTTGGATCCTGAACGCCTGGTAACGCACCCCGTACCAGACTTCCTTTAGACCCTATTTGATCTTCTGGAACTAGTATGAGAAGTATACCTTAGTGAGCTTCTCTCACTGTCTAGTTCTAACCTTCAAGTGTACCTTAACTGAGTGAATTCACACAGTCTGCATATATGAGAAGTTTATTACTTGATCATCTGTTTCTTTTTCATGGTACATTATTGGCACATCTGGTTGATCATCTGTTTCTTTTTCATAGTATGTTTTTAGCACATCTGGTTGATCATCAGCTCTTTCTGCTGTTACCATATTATAAGTTTGCATGTGACAAGACATACTCAGGGCACATTTTATGTGACGAAACATACTCGGAACACATTTTATGTGACAAAACATACTTCTTATTCCACGATCTTGACATAAAACATACATAGAATATAGTAAACATTGACACATTTTGTACTCCTAATAAAATAGCATACATTTATTTTCAATATTACCAACAGATTGTTTATCATCACATATGACTAACCAATAATACCAATGTGTGGAAAATGTCGGTTTGGGGAAGACAGGTAACTTGAGTCACCAACTGGAATTTTTCCAATTCTGTAATTAGCTCCCTGCGCACCGGTGAAGTCTAGCTTGCCATTATGAAAAAGCTGTGCTCTTTCTGTGACATAGTACAGGCTAGTGTTGTCTGGGTTACCGAACCCAAGTCCATCTGGCCACTGCATGGTCTCCCAGTTCTGTGCCAGCGGTGTTTCTGTTACTAATTTGACTTCACCCTCGAGTACTCCCTGTTCTAACAAGTCCTTTTCAATCTCCCATCTGAAATAATAGTGGAACATGAAACCAGACACCTCAACTTGTTTGACAATATATTGTATGGGGAATATCTGATGATGATGTTCCTCCTTCACACGCGAAGATGAACATGACATGAAAAACAAATGAATGCGATGAAAAAAATAATTAATAACAATAAACTGGCAATTGTCTAATTTGGCTTGTGAGTTCGGGGAATATCTATGTGAATATCACAAACTAAGATGAATCTATACTTCTTCTTAAATCTTAATTTAACCTTATCTATTTTACTTGCTACCACACCTTATCCATTTTCGCTCTTCACCTCCTTCCGTGCACTTTCCCTCCTCACTTCTTCTCCCCATACTCTCTTCCATATGCCGCTCCCTATTTACTTCCTCCACTATCTATTCACTATCTCTCCTCCTCTTTCCTCCCTATCAACCACGTTTGTTTTCATGTAAGATTCGTTGTCTTTCGTTTGTCCTGATGAAGGCTTAATAGTCGAAACGTCGTCTGTCCCTGTATCTCGTTGTTAGGTTGTGTTATGTTTTATTTTGGTAACACATCTACCTATTTTTGTTTATCTTCACACTAACGTGATCTGGAGTGTTAAAATGTGAACATGAAACAATGTGACCATCCTACCTGTAAATAGCATCATATTCCAAAGCCCCATAGTACAAGCCTCTATGTCCAAACAGAAGAGCATCAGAATTGGACTTCTTGCTTCCAACAAGTCTGCGGTTTCCTAGAAAATCTGCATTCTTATTTCGCAGAACCCACGTTGGGACTTGCCACAATTTTTTGGATCCAATAGCAGAATAGTAGACGTAGTTGAAGGTTGGTGACAGGGCTATACCGTTGATCCCTAGTGAAAAGTTGTAGGATACTCCATTGATTGAAAATACACTGCGGAATACAATTAATTGACTATAAGATCAGTATATACTGTGAGAATTAACAGATAATTTTTAAAATATAAAGGATCGAGAGTTAAAGATATTACATTTTAAACGCGTGTTTCTATTTCTTAAAACTGATATGGAGGAGAGAATTTGCATCTCATCAGTGCTAAAATCAACGAGATTTGCATTGCCCTCATGCAATCTTAGGGTAGCAGGTAACCAAGATCTTAAAAGCACATCCATGGAAGCAAGAGTGGCTAACGCTTTATTGATTATGTCCGGGTAGTGCGAACTGAAATGAATGAGAATTGACGACTATAAAACAATAGCACCAAAATCATACAGACAGAACACTCGTAACAAACTGTAAGATTTTCTTCTTCTTTCGTTCACTTGAAACATGTCTATACCTGTAATTCTGTCTCCTTAATAAAACTCACTGTCTTTTGTAGTTCATACAGTGTCCCATAGAGTTTTGATTCCAGTGTTGTTTCCTCTGGCCAATATGTCTGCCTCAGCGTTTCATGCTCAGAACACTCTTGAAGTATATGTTTGGCACACTGTGCTGTCTGTCCACATGTACACATGGCTGTGTTGCCAATCTTGAACTTTGTATACATGTGACTGCGGAGTCGGTTGTGTCCTGTTATGAGACGTAGAATTATAACTTGTTCTGGTCTGTTCATAATATGATAGTCATCTTGTGTTGGTGTTTGTGGCTGTCTTATTGACTTGATCATCTGTTTTTTCTGATGGTAGGTGATTGGTATATCTGGTTGGTCTTCGGCAGCACCTTCCTTAGCCAGTTGGTCTGCTTTTTCATTTCCTGGTATTCCACAGTGAGAGGGTATCCACTGCATGGTTACCCTATACTGGTAAGACAATTCGCTAAGTAGTTTTGTCAAGTTGTTGTGAGAGAAACTGTAAGATAATCCTTGGACTTATCTATTCCAAAAGCGACGGTAGTGAGAAAGTATGAAAAGTAAGGCTTGTCTATTGGGTACATTCAATGATAGCAGAACACCTCGTACGAGATAGACATAGGCAAGTGCAAATCTCTGCTAACTTTCGTGCTGGTTATCAGAAATCGAACGTAGAAGAATAATATCAGCTAGGTATAACTAAGTACCATTTATCATTGTTTCAATGCTGGCAAGTCTTTCTTTTCTGTTATTTCCCATAACATCCACACACAATTTCAGACAATGTATTTTCAGCTCAGATTTTGCCACCGACCCTAGCCACTGACATGAGTTTTCTAACACATACTTTAGACATCTAATGTTGACCAAAGACTAATATTTATAACAAATCATCTGTCCTGAACTGCAGACGCTCTAGATGCAGAAGGTTGAATACATTCGTTCTCAAACTTCTGCAGATTTGCAGGATATAGTCCAGAGAACAATGCGTTGTGGTTTATAAGTTTGGCTTCGATACTATGCTTTTCCATCAACTCATCCGACTTCGGCATATTTGAAACTGTCCCTAGTGATCCAACATCCACACAACGATAAACTCAGTAGTGATACTTATAGTGAGATTTTCCTCACAGCACTTCATCAGTATATTTATATCTTTACCCCACTGAATAGAAGGCTTCTCAAAACATAACATACTGCTGAAAGTTGGAGCCTACTGGGTATGAGTTGCCAAAAGAAACGCTACGACTCCTTAAAGACCTCACTGAAAGCCTTTGAAATAGGCCAAGATACATTGGAAGAACTACTTGCATAAAATAGAACAACATATCGAAAAGGCACAACATCTGATGAAAAGAGAAATGCAACAGTGCAGAATAGCTAGAAAGTCACGGGTAGACCAAAAACCACTTACAGTGATCATCCTATGCCCGAACTGTCCAAGGACATTTGCGGATAGAATAGGACTTAGGCTATTAGTCAACTACGAACTTATAGACGAAAAATATATATCAAAACAAAAATGTATGACAGAGGATAAATTAGAATTGATTAACACCAGAACGAAAAATAAACACAATAGAGAGGAATATAAAAAATACATAATTAGATAAGAGAGAAAGCTAGCTGAACAAGAAGAACACACAAATTGGATTACATTACAAAGACACAATATTACTACATAAGCAAATTGATTAGATAATAGGGAAACGAACGCAAACAGTTACAGGGTGTCTGAAATCTAAGGCAGGGCATGTACTAATGGTAAAGGATAAAATAATATAGAGATGGTCGGAATATATAAAAAAAACTTTATAATGACAATAGACCCGAGATAAACATGCAAGATAACGGCGAGGGACCATCAATACTACTCGCAGTAGAAGTAAGGGGTGCCCTCATGCACATTAAGTATGCCAAAGCTTCAGGACAAGAAAATATCACAATAGAGGAATTAGTAGCTTTATGTGACTTTGTAGTAGAAATAATCACAAAAGTGTTGAATGATGTATATAATAGCGGACTTAAATAGTCCATATTTATAGCCTTACCTAAGAAACCAGTGACCACCGATTGTGAAGAACACTGTACAATAAGCCTCATGAGGCAAATAACAATAATCCTTCTCAGAATCATGAAGATAGTGAGAAACAAAATCAAACAGAAATAGGTCCAGCGCACTGTGGCTTCGTAGACGATGAAGGTGCCAGCATTGTTTTATATATATATATATATATATATATATTGAGAACACTAATAAAGATGTTATAGTCAGTCAACTGCGCACTGGGACTGTCAGTCAACGTGTAATGGCGGCTACACTCAAGGAGAGATGAGAACCTATGGATTTGTCAGGAGCGCAGTGACGATCCAACGACTAACTAATTAATAGAGAGGACTTTAGAGGTAAAAACAGACATGTACCTCTGTTTTATAGACTACACAAAATCATTTGGTAAAGTTAAACATAGTGAAGTTATCCACATGATAGAGAATTTGAACATTGATAGTAAAGATTTAAGAATCATCAAGAACATGTACTGGCAACAAACAGCAGCAATAATAGTAGGAAATCAATTTGGCCCATTTCAAAAAATAAAACAATGAGTTAGACAGGGATGTGTACTTTAACCAGACTTGTTCTCTTTATACAGTGAAAAAATAATGCGTGAAATAGTTGATATTCCGGAAATATCATTGGGAGGGCATAACATAAATAATATTTGAGATATGTGGATGACGTGTTCTGATTGCTGAAAGCTAGGAAGATCTTCAAGAATTGATTAATGTACTAGTGGCATAAAGTAAAGAGAAAGTCCTCTTTCTCAACATCAAGAAGAAAAAAGTAATGGTTATTTCAAAGAAGCAAAATATCACAGCTTACAAAATCAAAGTTAACGACATAGTATTAAAACAGGCCCACAGTTCAAGTATACAACGCTAACATAAGAAGTTCAACATAAATAAGAAGCAGAATAGGGCAGGCAAAAACAACATTCAGAATAATAAAAATATATTATGTAATATGACCCTGTCATTACAGGTGAGGAAGAAAGCTCTGCAGTGCTACATAACTCCTATACTAACATATGGATGCGAGAGCCTTGGACAATAAACAAACAGGATAGTGGAAAAGTAGAGGCAGAAGAGATGTGATTCTTTAGAAGAATGCTGAGAATATCATGGACTGCCAGGAAAACTAATATGGAGGTGTTGAAAAAGTCAAATGTGAATCGAAGCATAATCAATAATATAAGAAAAAGACAACTTCATGTTTTGGCCACGTTATGAGACAAGGAGGTTTGGTGAATATGGTCACAACAGGAAAGAGAGACAGAGGGCGACAACCTGAGAAAATATTAGTTTAACAACCTGGCATAGCAGCGAAACAACAATGATCCTCATACATAATTGGCCTACTTGAGGTAGAGAGCTTTGGAGATCATGATCGCCTACGCCAGCCAGCATGGCACCTGATGATGATGACGAACTCATAGTAAAGAATATAACTCTAACCAAATTTTAAAAGTGAATGTAATAAATGGTCATCACTTGTGATAGACGAACAACAAATAACTGGTTATGAAATGAAGAACTGTAGAAACCTCCCATTTTCCCCTAAAAAAAGGATACCATCGCTCTATTGTTCATAATTCACGAAAATAGAAATAAAATGTAGACTAAAGTGAACTCACTTATTCTCATCGAAGCTCATTGAGACTGGATCCTTGAAACTCCATGAAGAATTTGTTGTAAAATCAAAAACAATAAGTTGTTCACCTGTGCACAAAAGGATAAAAAATGTTCCTTATTGAATGTTTTCTCTGTGTAGAATAAATTGTGATTTGTTCATGTGTTAACTGTTTGCTATTTTCATTCCTGAGATTGATTGAATACCAGGAAGTATAGGCTAAGCTTGCCATCCATTTGATAGGGCCTATAGTAATAGATAACACCAATGTATATAGGTCCTAACAATAAATAACACCAATGGATATAACAATAGATAATGCCAATGGATATAATAATAGATAACGCCAATTGATGATATAGGTCTTAATAAATAACATCAATGGATATAATAATAGATAACACAGTGGATATAATAATAGACAACACAGTGGATATAATAATAGATAACAGTGAATATAATAATAGATAACACAATTGATATAATAATACATAACGCCAATTGATATAGGTCTTAATAAATAACATCAATGGATATAATAATATATAACACAGTGGATATAATAATAGATAACACAATGGATATAATAATAGATAACACAGTGGATATAATAATAGATAACACAATGGATATAATAATAGATAACACAATGGATATTATAATAGATAACACAATGGATATAATAATAGATAACAATGGATATTATAATAGATAACACAATGGATATACGAATAGGTAACAGTTAATACCCGAAATAAAACAAAGAATTTAAATATCTAGGCAGCATGTTTCCGAAAATGGAAGACTAGAAAGGGAAATAGAAACAAGGTGCTAGAATATATTATTCATTTACCGAAGCTATATAGGGCATACAGTGGAATCCCACAATAGCGCATCATTTTATAACGAATTTCGCTATTTAACTTTTCGAAAAGCTTAATTTATATTTATTGTTTATAAAGTGAATTTCTGTTATTACATAAATATTTTGTATATTGGAACAAGTTATTATCAATAATCAATCAATAATCAATCAATAAATCCGTAACCCTTCGGGGTCGTAGGGTTACCACATTGGATGCTGCAGCACACAGAGTCCTCCAGCGAATTCTATCTTCAGCGATGCGGATGAGTGTGGAACTATCTTGTCCTGTCCATTCCTTGATGTTGTCTGTCCATGCCTTTATTTTTCCTCCTCTGCTTCTTTCTCCTTCGACAGTTCCCTGCAGTATTGTTTTTGACAAGGAATCATGTCTACATACATGTCCAAACCATGCTAGTTTTTGTCGTTTTACTATTGCATGCTAAATAGGAAAATTGTTAAAAGCGTATACATATAGAGTAGTGTTTCCAAAAGTAGTCTTTAAGGACCCGATTGGTCGATTTCGATTGAATGGGGTCTATGTCAGCGAGAAAAAAAAATTGTGGTTGCACGAGATGAAAATCGGGGTCCACGTGATCGGACCCCATTTAGGTAGTAAAAGATCATACTGCTGTAAAATTTTATAACAATATCAATAGTACTTGCGTAGAACACATGTTTTGAAGTTTTACTTGACGGTGACAAACTGAACAAACTGGCTATTACTATCGGCGGCTAACGTAAAACAATACGAATAACAGTACACAGGACCAAAAGGGACATACACGACGATACGTCAAAGATGCCGTTATAAAAAAAAACATACACATATACATAAAAAAAACAACGAGCAGGAACGACAATACATGTTTTCTTTATAAAGGCCTTTTAGTCAAAACGTTGATTATGTACCTTTTCGTCCCGTGTGATGTTATTCGTATTGTTTCCCATTTAGGCAGGTCAGCATCAACATTTAGCCATTCCGTAAATATCTTATTATACATAGCACAGATAGTGCGTACATAATACTTATAATAGACAATGAAATTACGATCCTGTATAAATATATGCTAATAAATAGTTCAGTTTTTAAGACAATTTTTATATAGTCACTGGGTATGTTAATTCACTGACGACTCGCTATTACAATAACAAACATGGCCGCTAACACAAACATGGCCGCTAACACTGTGAGTCTCCCCAGAAACAAGAAGGAAGCAATTGTGTTTATACAAAGAAGAGACAAAAAAATTACCTGTTGATATATTCAAATATTTCAAACATGTTCAAATATTTAGGTACAACTATTACAGCAGATGGAAGAAGTTCAACGGAAATCAGAAGCAGAATATGGCAGGCAAAAACAACATTCAGAAAAATAAAAAAATATATTGTGTAATATGAGCTTGTCGTTAGAGGTGAGGAAGAGAGTCCTGCAGTGCTATATAACCCCTATACTAACATATGGATGCGAGTCTTGGACAAGAAACAAATAGGAAAGTGGGAAATTAGAGGCAATAGAGATGTGGCTCTACAGAAGAATGCTAGAATACCATGGACTGCCATACAAACTAATGTGGAGGTGTTGAAAGAGTGAAATGCGAAACGGACTTTAATCAATAATATAAGAAAAAGACAATCTTTATTTTTTGGCCACTTCATTAGACAGCGAAATGTGTAGAACATAGTTACAACAGGCAAGATTGAAGGCAACATAGCCAGTGGGCGACAACATGAGAAAATACTAGATAGTTTGACATTCTGACACGGCAGGAAAACAATAACAATATTGTTACATAATGATGGAGATAGAGAGATGTAGAGAGCCATGATTACCTACGCCTACAGCATGGCACCTGATGATGATGAGAACTAAATTTATTTAACTTTTTAGTACTAAATATACTACACTTCCTAGAACTAAATATAGGCATACTAAACTTCTTAAAACTAAATGTTATGTTCTGATTCCCCCCCCCCCACCCACCCAAAAAAGGAAATGTTTGAACCCCTTCAACCATAAGCTTGCCTCTACGTTGTCTCTACATTTGAGTGTTTGGAATATCCGATATGAACCTCTACGTTAACATTTTCTTGGGTGGTTGGAATGTCCGATGAACCTCTACGTTAACATTTTCTTGGGTGGTTGGAATGTCCGATGAACCTCTACGTTAACATTTTCTTGAGTGGTTGGAATGTCCGATGAACCTCTACGTTAACATTTTCTTGGGTGGTTGGAATGTCCGATGAACCTCTACGTTAACGTCGCCTTGAGTGGCTGGAGTATCCGATGAGCCTCTACGTTAACGTCGCTTTCAGTGGTTTGGATGTCCGATGATCCTCTACGTTAACGTCGCCTTGAGTGGCTGGAGTATCCGATGATCCTCTACGTTAACGTCGCCTTGAGTGGCTGGAGTATCCGATGATCCTCTACGTTAACGTCGCCTTGAGTGGCTGAAGTATCCGATGAACCTCTACGTTAGCGTCGCCTTGAGTGGTTGGGATGTCTGATGAAAGGAGAAGGATTACCTTAACATAGATTCATTATAGTATTTTAATTTCAGTTCAGCTGTACTGCGCTGGAACATCACATGTGCATATTGTAGAGATCCCTAAGGATTCTAGCTTGAAACTACGGAAACGTACGCTAGGTGGTACTTTCAGAAGGTGGCGTTATGTTATGTTAAGAGCGACGGATCACATATAACTCTAGTACCTGTTAGTTGAAATCAATACTCCACCCCTTTTCAGCATGCACAAAATCGTCTTTGTAGTCCTCGTCTGCTTATTCGCACAGAGAAAATTAGATTCACATCGCATAACAGCTTACTCGTTCATTGATAGATAGATTTAATAATAAATAAAGATCGTTCCATCATCGCCTGTCACTGGATCGATGATATGTACTCATTGCAGAAAAACCGAGATCCAACATGCGAAATCACTGGAAACGCACAAAATACACAAATCGACTTTTCAATCAAAACGTCTTTATCAGGAATACATTCAACAACAGCACAAAACCACGAGTAAGAACGGCACTATTGAAGTTCACATGTCAGAGTTAAATATAGATATGATTCACATGAATATAGATATGATTCACATAATACGATAAACATATTGAAATTTAACTCTGCCATTTAAGCGTCAATAAATAAAGATCGTTCCGCCACTGTCTGTCAATGTATCGATAATTTGTACTCACTGCAGCAAAATTGCAACAGGCGAAACATGGAATAGTTCTTATTCGTCGTTTTTTGCGGTGAATGTATTCTTGATGAAGGCCATTTGGTAGAAACGTCGATTTATGTGTGTTATTATGTGTGATTCTAATGATTAGCAAAACTTCATTACCCTGTTTAAAGTTTCGTCTGTCACTTGTGGGTGCGTTTAATACGGGTCGCTCGTTCCCCCCAAAACCAAATATTAAATAATGAACTCTATGTGTAAACATCAAAAATGTCAAATGTGTGATGTTATAGCCCTATGAGTAGAAATAATTGTATATATATAGTGTGATGTGAATTCGAATGAGATACTCACCCATTGTGTCGGATAAATATGCGTACCTAACCCCGTCGATGTGGTCCGGATCAACATAGTCTAAGACAATATCGTTGAGGAAGTTACGAGTACTCGATACCACAGATTCTGGGAGAATATGACTGCGAACGATGCTTCCACCATTTCTGGTATCAAGGACTACAATCTTGGCTGGACATAGATTCGTCGGCGGATCAGTGGGGGACATGATGCCCACACGTCCAACATCAATAACGTAAAGGTAGCCAGTCCTACAGGTGTAGAATATAATTATATGACATGTAATATTCATACAAAGTTATGGGGTTTAAACCTAGAGTTTATACAAAATATATTTAATTCCATTTCATGACAAATGTGTATCAATGAGATCAAGTCCGTAGATAGGGAGTTGGGGTTCAACAAAGTTTCCTTCCTTGGTGTGTTTACCTTCCCTAACTCATGCATCAGGTACCCGTCTACAGCTGGGTCGACTGAAGAAGTGGTCGTGTCAGGCGAGAAATCACGATCCTGACTATTGTGCAGAACAATAAGGTAATTGTGCAGAACACAGGCCTGTATAAAGTAGGTATTGATCAGGTAAAGTTCCATATGTAAGGGGTTTAAGAGTTTAACCTCCCCCTCCCCCGGCATTAAGTAAAACGGAGCTTGACTTATAGTACTAGGAACTTGTCCAATAGGCGAGCAAAAAGCCAGAAAAAGCCCTCCCGTGGCGATATTTTATAAGAAGGTCATCAAATATTTAATTTAAAAAATACGGTAGAATTTCCTTTTTTTAATAGGTAATCCCTCTTACCCCCCCCCCCCCCCTCCCCCTAATAAGAAAAATGTATATGTGGCACTGGTCATAACTAAGAAAGACCAACATTCACTGAGAAAGGAAAGGTTACACTAATGAACGATCTTACTTTTCTAATAGAGTCGTTAGAACTAGTTAGGAGATGATGACATAACTATCAATAAAGTTTATTTGACTAAATATAGCAGGAACACAGTGTTGTCTGTATTACCTTGGATCTATAGCCATGCTCATTGGCAGCTGAAGATTTCTACAGTCTCCAAGTTTGTTCAGTTCCCAGTTCGGGTACGGCCGCAAGATACCTTCATTAGAATGATCATTTTTTAAGTGAACTGTGTTTAAACTAGCAGGGACACCATCTTTGTACCGAAGACGGGGAACTGTCACAAAAATGGTGTTGTTCTCTCCGACCTTCAAACCAGACGGTTGACATGCCTCTGGTGCATATTCTCCTCTGGCGATGTAATCAGCTCTAACAGTGGCATTAGGGAAGTCCCAATCTACAGTCGTAAATTCGAATAGAACAGAACAGGTAGTTAGTCGCAGGTTCCAGCAGACCGCCAGAATAGTGGTAAAGAGAAGACGCATAGTGGTTTGATGGATTCGTGTTGATACTGTGGAATAAAATATGGTTACATCATAAAACTGATTATAATGTATTTACTATTTTGTTACTTATTATTAGATCTGTTGGTACTAATAGAAGAGGAATCAATGTATCCTGTCACGATGAAGATTACAGAGATTGTTTGTATAGGCCTACAGAATAGATATGTTGTGTTGATTTGCAAGTAAAAATATATAAAGTCGATTACAAGTACAAATGAAGCAAAACTGTGACCCTACAGATAACAATTGCAAACAATACCGACATAATACTTTTTTTTAATAACTTGAAACACACATAACAATACACATAAATCGACGTTTAGACAAAAAAGTATTTATCGAAAACACAACATAGCATGTGACGAATAAAGGATGTCACTATCAATGATGCATCATTAATAAATAAATATCTTTCACTCTATCAGTATCAAAGGTTTGCAAAAATCTGACGTGATTAGCCTATATGATGCAACTTAACCTGTAGCACAACGTGTTACAACGCATAGAAATGTCATTAGCCTGTAGACAAAGCTGAAAGTTGACAGAGCAATGATAGTTGCAGTGCTGTTATACACTCGTGAAACATGGACTGTGTATATGCGATAAGTGAGGACGCTCAATCACTTTCACAGCGTATTTTTAAAATGTGATGAACTTCAATATTCCGATACCACTGTCCTTGACAGATGAGGTATCCTTTGTATTGACACTGTTCTGTTGCAGACACATTCATTAGGCCAGACATGTAATAATTATATTAGATCATCGCCTGCCAAAGACAGTCCTCTATTGAGTATTGCAGAAAGGCATATTTTCTCAATGGAGCAAAAATAATCGTCACAAGGACTCGTTAAAGACTTCCCCGAAAGCCTTTAAAATAGATCAAAATACACGAAAAGACGTTGCACGAAGTATAGCTATACGGGGCTCTACCGTGGAGAAAGGCTCAGCATTTGTTTAAATATAAGAAATGTAGCAGCCCAACAGCGAACAGTATCTAGAAAGTCACGGGTATATCAATAACCATCTACCATGGTCATTGCATGCCCGAAATGTCCAAGCACATTTGCGGATATAATAGGGAATATTAGGCATATACGAACTCATAGTCCAAGACATAACTATAACTGAATTTCAAAAGTGGATGTAACAAATGGTCATCATCACTTGTGATGGACAGACAACAAAATTACATATTTCTTATCTACTGCTCAAATCGTACGAAAAATCGCTCTGGTTAATTGAGAGTAGCGTAAACAAATACTGCAGCTCACTCGCGAAGACTGCTGTGCCGGGCCACTGGCACAATTCAAACGGCGGCACAAAGCACTTTCATTCTATGGACTACGTCCCGTGGAAATCTAGCAGGATCATTGTTCTGCAAGAAGAGAGATCAAGTGAAATGGATCCAGTGGATTCAGAGTTTGAGAATGAACGCAAACAAACTACAGCTCATGATGGTCGCCGACAGCTACTTAATGCCTTGTTCAATAGTTCAACAAGATTATGGTACGTTAAGCAATAAACAGGAACATTTGTGACGTTTACTAAATAATGTACTTGTTCTGTATTTCGTTACTAGGCGAGGAAGCTGTGATTAGCATACTGGTTTCCTAATCGGGTAATATAAGGTTCAATTACCAGTCCAACTGATGTCTTTTTAAATCATCAATGACACCTACGTAATACAGTCAAAGGATATTGGTACCAGATTCTCCGAGAAAGTCATGGCCGTGGTTTTCATATTGCTGACCACATCATCCATCGATATGTCGTTGATCAAAGAAAGAAAAATGGGGCGAACATCATAGGTTATTCTCCGATAATCTACATGCGTGAATGTTTACTTATTTAGTTAATTATAGTTCTCGCTGATAAGGTTGTACAGCTCTGCAGATGTTTCTAGTGTTAGTAGCCGTCCATTGCATGCGATGATGGCAATAGTTTCAAGATTGTGTTGCTGCACCTCTTTGGTATGTGCGGGAATGACTTGAAATGTCTGAGCTGTACCATGTGCTGTACTTGCATTAAAGTGAGAACAAGTTGCGCCATTCATCAACCTCACTCTTTCTTCCTGGCCTTGTCGACACCATTTTCAAGACAAAGTCGAGACGACTGGAAATAGTTCATGATGCAGTGGATGACTTCAGGCATTATGTGTGCTCGCCGTTCTATACAAACCAGACCAAATACAAATAATATGCTAATCATGTCTTCCCACAACTCCCTGTCTCTAATGTTGCTATGGTTTCAGGTGACTTTTCTCAAGGCCATGATGACAACCCATTCAGCAACTTATCTTCATTTGTCTCTTCTTTCCTTGATAAGTCCGATGGCTGCGTCATATTCTTTATATGACATTACTTTGCAATTCTTACTAAAGTTATGAAAAAAGTAAAGGTAAGTCCGATGGCACGGATGAAGATCTCTCCATGTACACAGTCACAACAACCATTAGGTGGGGCGGCCAGTTGCTTTCCTTATTGTGTTTATTGTATTTACCTTCCCTAACTCAGGCGTCAGGTATCCATTTACAGCTGGGTTGACTGGAAGAGCGGGCGTGTCAGGTGAGAAATCACAACCCAAATTTTGTTGTGCTCGGTCGTGGTTTGGAACCTGCACGCTGAAACTCGGTGGTAGTAAGCAAGCTTACTATCAAGTAAACTACTGCCCTCCTAGTTAAGGCTGTAGGCACTACTAGTACATTCAATTTCCGTGAAAGATTTTTATTTGAATCACGAGTAAATTGACCAATACAAATTTGATTTACGAGTCCACTAACCAATCTATCAAAAAGACAACACATAAAATAGTGGCTATGCCATATTATCTTATGCCATATTAGACTCGTGTCCATGTTCTTCGCATAATCAGTCTGGAAACCATACCCAAAAAAAGTTTTCATAGTAAATGATAAGATTTAACATCTGGCACAATAGATAATAAAATCGCACTGTTTGAAAAGTAAACAACTACAGACTTCACAACTTACCTCTATAATGTTTGACCTACAAATAAGAAATGCTTTGTTTCCAACTAATAGTTCTTTATATACAGATTCTAGATTCACGAGTTCTCATCTCGTCTTATCAATCTGGGTCCTAGTTGCGATTCGCGATAAGCATGTTGAAAATGTTTTGAATGTTTTTGTATAGTCAGAGTTAATGCAAGGTACTTACATTGACGTTCTAGTGAAAAAAACAACTTTGTAACGTTAACTAGCAGAAATATTTATATTATCATTGTCAGGTGAGAATAGAGTAAGAGATGGTAGTTAATGAGTTTGCCCCTCTTTTGGACCAGCGGACAAAGTCCAATTAGGTTGTATCAAGACACACTACCATAACATATTAGAGGTAACAAAGACCCCAATAGGATTCTATTAATAGAATTGTATATTAGAGTGAGATTTCGACACGTCCCTGGTTTTCAGTGACTATTTTTTTTTACAGTAAGATTATCTAAGATTATCAGTACATGTTAGTTAATCGAATGATCATCATCACTGCACATCGAACCATCAGTCCAAAAGTGATCGATCCCTCAGCATGTAATAACTGACACCTACTCTGTGTTGGTTTACATTCTCCTCTGAGTTACCTTCCTGAAGTTCGTGTATAGTCACTCTTGACATGATACTGCTGTAGTCTGCCAAGGGCTGCATATTCACAAGCATTTGTTACATCGATCTCTTGCCCACCTTAATAACCCCCAGAACACTAGTTCAGTCCATTGCTTGTCCGGTCCCCATGATTGCCTTACCAGCAGGCTGTCTGTACGTTCATTTTCTCAGACACCGGCATGTTCAGAAAAAATATGAAGTTTTTTAATGAAGTATTATTATCATCACTACATGACTAAATGACTATATAACTACATCACTACGCCATCATTACATGTTTGGCCAATAGTCATTTGTGACTACATTTCTTTCTTACATTGGACAATTCAGCACCATTGCACTGGTCAACTGTATCTAGTCATGTAATTGTTAGACATCGAAGACCTTCTAATTATGATACCGGAAGAGGCTGGGCAGCATGCAAAGAACCAAGAGGCTTTCAGATTGGCAGTGAGAATAACGTTTTGTAAAGAGTACATCACACAAATAGAAATAATTGTCATACTTTAAAAAAGAGCCCAAAAAGATATAGAGAATTTACTTCACTGTATCCGGTACTCCCATACGTATTCCGTATCCTTCAACAAAGAAGCGGTACTAGATTCTAGGGATCTTTGAAGAAATGCACTTGTAATAAAACCGTCTCGGCTCGGTATCGAACTCGCGATCCATTAAACACATGGCAAATGGTTTAACCACTGCCCCACGAAGATTTCATAATTTGATTACAATTGCTTACTTCTGTTAGTCTCAACTATAAAATAGACATCCTTGGAATCTTCTACCAAATGCAAACAGTGGAAATGTTACCTAAACTCAGAAGAAATGATGTCTGCACGTAAACAAAATCAAGCGTGCACCATTGCATGGGAAACAAACTGTCCCCATTGCATAGGAAACAAAGAGTCAATATGATTATTAATAATATAAGTACAGTGGAATTCCTACATAGCGCATTTTTATAACAAATGTTCCTATTGACACTTTTCAAAATCCCCAATTATATTTATTCTTTACTGATATTACTGCGTATAGCCAATTTCTGTTATTACATATTTCTTCGGCCCTGACCAAGTTGTTATAATGGGATTTGACTGTATCATGTTTTTTATTTCGTATTTAGGTCAGCAATAACTGTGAGCGATACATTGTACACAATGCATTTTTTTTCATGATCTCACGACATCAATGCCAGTTTACAGACTAGGTTGGTCATAATGATTATGCTTATTATTGAATACAATCAGAGCTGTTCCGCGTTACGATATTTTTTTTAATATACTAAATGACATAGGCCTATAGAGAGTTATAAACTCAATTCATAGCAACCTATCGATTCAAACTGTACTCGCCATATGTTCCGTCTGTTCCCGTTACAGGAAACGAGATAAGCCGATGACATGACACAGCAATATAATCTACAATTGGCGCCAGAAAACTTTAAAAAATAATACATATTGTTTAATCTTGTAACTCAATATTATGAGGACTAATATTAGTCATTGGGTAAACTATTTTGCTGTATTATGACATTTTTGTTAATTCTTTTATCACAAAAGTTTTTTTGACCTATTTATGTTATTTCATTTGCAAATCATGCTGTCTTTAATATACCTACATTATAAGTACGCACATCACAAGATAGTCTGCTGTTAAACTAAACGTTATACTTGAAATCCGGAGGTTGTGGTGGCTGTCTTATAGAATCGCAACCTTTAATATTTTTTTTATTGTTGTAAAGCTTTAATATAACCAAATTGGACTAACGCCCGAGGTTGAAAAGAGCGTACCTCACCATCAGAGGTACATTTCTCTTAACTAACGACCAAACTTCACTTGAACAGATGTGAGTATCATAATTTGGTATAGGTCTATGTTTTCTAGATATTGCCATCAATCTATGTAATTACTATATATATATATATATATCTTGTTGTTCGCCGGTCGGCTGACCGTACAGCTCACTGGGATGATGATGTCTGTGACTAATGAGTCCTATGCGTGCCTAAAATTTTTTGATCACACTCTTAAGTATGTGTGGTAGGGGTCTGTGTGACAATGAAAAGCTCTTGCCTTTCATCTAGCACGTTTTTGTTGCACAATCAAGACTCGAGCTCACTATAGCTGCTGTACTACTCTTGATTCTGCGACGTCAATCGGCAACAGGGCCGGATTTAGGCTTGATAAGGCCCTACGCTATTTGAGATATGGGGCTCTTTATAAGTCCAGATATTATATGGCAGTGTCAAATATATTTTTGGGGGCAACAGAAAAGTGGGGGCCCTAATCTATAACTTGTGTAGCTTATACGTAAATCCTGCAATGATCGCCAATCCGACACGTGAAAGACTCTCCCATGAGTATATTTCATCAATACTTTACTGTCTGATATTTTATCTCATATTCAATGGTTAATATCTTGCTAAGGAAGCTTAGGTGGAAATGGCGTAGTCATCTAATATGTCTGGATACACACCATTTATAGCTACTTCCAGCGTACGTGACACCACATGGATGACTACCCGAGAATGCAGGCGTTTCTTGTAATGAGAAAGCAGACAGACTTGCACTAAATGCACCAATAGACGAGGAGTTGACAATGGATAAGAGGGACGCACTGAAACGTCTTCAAGAGCGTCTGCTTGATGTGACACAGAGATTGACAATACGTCAAAGCTAAGATTTTGATAATTTCATATTACACGTGAAACTGGTATACGTGAACACCTAAATATAATATAGTATAATAATATAAATAGCAGCAGTGGATAGGCGTCTTTATAAGCATTGTAGGCAGCACTTACAAATTAAAATGTGATTTTATTTATTACAAAGAAGCAAAATGTGATATAAAATTATATTACTCTGTAGTCATTATAAAAGTATACACATTTTATCAGTATTAGTATTTGAATAATAACTCTAATAATAATAATAATTCTCGTTGAGGAAGAGGGGGGAGGGTGAGAGAGAGAGAGAAAGAGAAAGAGAGAGAGAGAGAAAGGGCGTTTCTTTATATGACAAGTTATCGTATTTTTAAAGCAGCTTCTGATGTCACCTATCCATCTTCCTCTGGGTCTTCCCCTGTTTCTCCTTTCAGATGATCTTTTATTGAAGGCTATCGATGGAATGCGATCTGGTTCCATTCTGATTAGGTGGCTGAACCATTTCTTATGGTGTCATTGTTTATTCTATCTCTTTTGTAACCTCCCAGTGCTGTTCTCCGGCCCTTCATTTCGCATACAACGAGTTTGTCTTCTAGTTTCTCTGTCAGGGTCCAGGTCTGGCATTGATATCACAGTTTCGGCATGAACACTGTGTTTATTAACGTTCTTTTAGAGATCATATCGATGTTCTGGTGTTTCAATAGTGGTGCTAATTGATATAAAACTGAATTTTCTTTCTGGCATCTTGGCTCTATTTCTCTATCTAGTCTCATGTCTTCCGAGAACACGCATCCTAGATACTTGAATTGCTTTACTTGATTGTGTTTTGTGCCGTCTATGTATATTTCTAGTGTGGGTTGATTTCCGCATATCTTCAATGTTTCGATTTTGGTTTGGTGATTCTTATGTTCTTGCTCTCATGAGAGCTTTATAAAAAAAAATGTCAGAGCGTAATCAGAACTGCGAGGGCACAACTGACACATTTGAAATAAAAGCAGGTGTTAGAAAAGGCTGCGTACTATCACCACTTCTATTCTTTAGATACATGGACAGGATAACTAAAGAAGCAGACACAAGAAGCAATTGCATCCATGCAGAAGCATAAAATGAAGATTACAGCTTACTCAACGAACTTTTATTCAGATGATCATTATTTAATATACGAATTTGAAAACGAATTACAGCGGAACACGCACTTGCTCCATACAACCTGCGAACAACACAATATGAAACTAAACACATCTAGAACAGGGACTTTGAAGATAAGCAGAACACCAGGTCAGTTAAATGTATCGGTCAATGGTACAAAACTGAAGCAAGTCCCAGAATTTAAATACATAGGAAGCATATTTATGGATGATGGTAAACTCGACAGAGATTGAAACAAGGTGCCAAACATCAAATACTGCGACTTACCCGCTGTCACAAATACTTAAATACACATAAATCTGCATGGCTGCAAAACGACAATTGATCAACAGTATTTTTATGCCAACTCTGTGTTACCAATGTCAGACATGGCCATTGACAAAGATAGAAAAATATCACAGTTTGCGAAATGAGATGTTTGAGGAAAGCTATAAATGTCACGAGAAGAGACCGCTGGAGAAATGAAGATATCAGGAAAGAAGTAAAGACCAACCCAAGTCAAGACTATATTGAGAGCAAACCAGATGGTTTGGTCACGTCATGAGAATGGAACCTGCGCAACCAGCCTTTCGTGCATACATCAGCAGAAAACCGGGCTACAAGGCACGAGGAAGACCAAGAACTAAATTGGCAGAGACAATCAAAGAAACATTAAATAGACGCGGGCTAACCATGGCCAATGCAACTCAAATGGCCAAAGAAAAAAAAAACTCCGAATTCCCCCCCCCCCCCCCACGACATTTAACGGCACAAGTGGAAATGACAATAGATAGATAGATAGATAGATATGTTATAGATAGACAGTTATGACAACAGTGTCAGTGATTACCTCAGTTGTCAGTCTACTACATCAGTTATGACAACAGTGTCAGTGATTACAGTTATCACTACGTTTACTTGTATTACACCTGTCACACTCTGCAGGAGTTTGAGAACGAACGCAGAAGGAGAATGATAAGTCCGGAAAGAGGTCTGAAAACCGGAACTGTCCAAGGCAAACCGAAACTGTCACATGCACGCCGAAACTGTCCCAAGTAAATCGGAACTGTCCTAGGAAAACCGGAATGTCTTGGTCTCCTATAATAATAATTTTTCTGTGTAATATTAAAATGTAACTTACGTCCTCGTAGTGTTTAAGTGGTTCGTATCCAGGCTCTTCTCCAACGAGTTTCGCTATGTATTTCTTAGCAATGCACTGTGCATTATTGTAATAGTCTTGTGCAGTTAGATTTTCTGTCCGTACCCTGTGAAGCTGGATTCTGCAAATGTAATATAAAATCAATCAGTTACTTATCTCGTCACATTCAATGTTGTAAGTAGGAAGGCAACATTGTCATGTGAGTAAATAACGATATTCTTGTCATGTGAGTAAATAACGATATTCTAGAAGCTATCACAAGGTACACGAAGCCAATAGCATCATCACTATCATCATCTTCTGCGCGCTCTCTCTCTCTAACTCGCTCTATATAACTCTCTCTCTAACTCTCTCTAACTCTCTCTCTAACTCTCTCTCTAACTCTCTCTCTAACTCTCTCTTACTCTCTTACTCTCTCTAACTCTCTCTCTAACTCTCTCTCTAACTCTCTCTCTAACTCTCTCTCTCTAACTCTCTATCTAACTCTCTAACTCTCTCTCTAACTCTCTCTAACTCTCTCTCTAACTCTCTCTCTAACTCTCTCTAACTCTCTCTCTCTAACTCTCTCTCTAACTCTCTTACTCTCTCTCTAACTCTCTCTCTAACTCTCTCTCTAACTCTCTCTCTAACTCTCTCTAACTCTCTCTCTAACTCTCTATCTAACTCTCTATCTAACTCTCTAACTCTCTCTCTAACTCTCTCTCTCTAACTCTCTCTCTTACTCTCTCTCTCTCACTCTCTCTCTCTTACTCTCTCTCTCTAATCTCTCTCTCTTACTCTCTAACTCTCTATCTCACTCTCTCTCTCTAGCTCTCTTTCTCTCTAACTATCTCTCTCTAACTCTCTCTAACTCTCTCTCTAACTCTCTATCTAACTCTCTCTCTAACTCTCTCTCTCTAACTCTCTCTCTCTCTAACTCTCTCTCTAACTATCTCTCTCTAACTCTCTCTCTCTAACTCTCTCCCTAGCTCTCTCTCTCTAACTCTCTCTAACTCTCTCTCTAACTCTCTCTCTAACTCTCTCTCTAACTCTCTCTTTCTCTCTAACTCTCTCTCTAACTCTCTATCTAACTCTCTCTCTCTAACTCTCTCTCTCTAACTCTCTCTCTCTAACTCTCTCTCTCTAACTCTCTCTCTCTAACTCTCTCTCTCTAACTATCTCTCTCTAACTCTCTCTCTCTAACTCTCTCTCTAGCTCTCTCTCTAACTCTCTCTAACTCTCTCTAACTCTCTCTCTCTAACTCTCTCTCTAACTCTCTCTCTCTCTCTAACTCTCTCTCTAACTCTCTCTAACTCTCTATCTAACTCTCTCTCTAACTCTCTCTCTCTAACTCTCTCTCTCTAACTCTCTCTCTAACACTCTCTCTCTCTCTAACTCTCTCTCTAACTCTCTCTCTAACTCTCTCTCTCTAACTCGCTCTCTAACTCTCTCTCTAACTCTCTAACTCTCTCTCTCTCTAACTCTCTCTCTAACTCTCTCTAACTCTCTCTCTCTCTCTAACTCTCTCTCTCTAACTCTCTGATAACCAACACGGAATTCCGTGTGTTTTCAGTCAGGAAGCATGAATTGCGTTGTGCTGCTGGCTTACAGCGGAGCGGTGGTATTTCCCACCACTCTGGATCAGCACTTCCGATTTCGGAATGACAATCACCATTATGTGTCAGGTTGAGTACTATGGGAGATGATATATCTCCACAACATTATATCTGCATTACTGTGTATGAGCTCAACTGGTGACTTTCTACCAAGCCATGTTGTCAAACTATCTCTCTCTCTGTAATGTCTCTTATTTCCTTCAGTTGTTCAAGTCACTATCATCATCTCTTCAGTTGTTCAAGTCACTATCATCATCTCTTCAGTTGTTCAAGTCACTATCATCATCTCTTCAGTTGTTCAAGTCACTATCATCATCTCTTCAGTTGTTCAAGTCACTATCATCATCTCTTCAGTTGTTCAAGTTGCTATCATCATCTCTTCAGTTGTTCAAGTCACTATCATCATCTCTTCAGTTGTTCAAGTCACTATCATCATCTCTTCAGTTGTTCAAGTCACTATCATCATCTCTTCAGTTGTTCAAGTCACTATCATCATCTCTTCAGTTGTTCAAGTCACTATCATCATCTCTTCAGTTGTTCAAGTTGCTATCATCATCTCGTCTTCCTCTGTGTTCGCTGATCTGTAATCGGTCAGGAACCTATATACGTTTTCTGTAAGGAGAGGGTTGGGGTGGGTGGTGGGGGTTATAATTTTTATCTAAAAAAATTGTCATTGACACGTTCGAATGTAATTCTCCATATTTGACGAAAAATGTGTGATTCGCAAGTTCGTATGTAATGTTTTCTAATTCTTAAGAAAAAATTGACGACCTCTGTACAAAAAATCTTTATAAGATGCTTTTTTTAAAACTACATGCCTAGTATGTATTAAAACACATGCTCAGATTTGCTAAGGGGTGGGGGGGGGGAAGGGGGGGAGTTAACCATCTGTTGACTACATTCCTAGTTCTAAAAGTCACGCTCAGATTTGTTCGCTAAGGTCTTAGACTTATATACGTGATTATTTGCGGCTATGTTTAAAAATAGTACCTGGTCGCATGAGAAGACGTACCACGTAGATGCAGAGCCAGATACAACCCATGAAAGATGGTTAAAAGGTTGGACGTGGATTGACTTACCAAACCTACTATCTACGATGTTGTGAAACCTCGCGACTACCCATTTCTAGATTATTGGAATTGAGTGTCTATTTTTCTGAGCACATCTTTGCTGAGTTTTATAGCTGTCCACGATCATCTCAGTGGATTCTCAAAAGATAGATATTGTTAACATCGATAACAGAGATATCCTGATTTTGTGTGTTATCTCCAACCTTCTATCCTTAATATTGTTAACATCGATAACAGAGATATCCTGATTTTGTGTGTTATCTCCAACCTTCTATCCTTATTATTGTTAACATCGATAACAGAGATATCCTGATTTTGTGTGTTATCTCCAGCCTTCTATCCTTAATATTGTTAACATCGATAACAGAGATATCCTGATTTTGTGTGTTATCTCCAACATTCTATCCTTAATTCCTGGTGATTCTGATAAAATAGAGCAAAGGCCGTGACATAGATGTGGCAAGATGTAAATACTGTATTTCAAGATTTGCTTGCCTTGCCTTTGTTTTTTCATATGATATATTTTTTCCAGAACGTGGACTTTCTTATGGATTCTTTGAACACTCCGCGATTCTGGGCCAGTTGACCTGTCGAAACCAGAGATATATTTAAATAATCTTATCTATCAATGCACTATCGTCGTCCAGTGCGCCCTCTTCCCCTGTTGCCATTAAATCTGCCTTCAGCTATTAATTTTTACACGCTGTTGCGTCTCTTTATATGACCAAAGAAATACAGCTTTCTTGTTAGGATGTTGTTAAGATGCCAGCCCTCTTCGATGTTTATTGATCTTAACACTTCTTGATTTGTCTTTTTAGCTTCCCATGGCATACGTAACATTCTTGTGTTTGTATGTGTGTATATATGTGAATAACCTGAGATACGCTGATTACAACTATATAACAAGAAAGAGCAAATAAAAGTCTCAGCTTGAACACCAAGAAAACACAAGTAATGGTTACATCCAAAACATCTAGCCCTTCTAAATGTAACATCAAGGTCAAAGGAAAAGTTCTTACACAAGTAGACAAATTTAAGTATGTGGGTACAATTATTACTTCAGATGGTAGATGCTTCGCTGAGAGAAACAGTCGAACAGCACAGGTAAAAGCAGCGTTCCAGAAGATGAGGAACATCTTGTGCGATAAATCATTGTCAATGGAAGTAAGAAAGAACATACTAAAATGTTACATAGAGCTCATACTGTTATATGATAGTGTAGCATGGACAATTGACAATAATGCAAGAAAACATCTGGAGGCCACAGAGATGTGTTTTTATAGAAGAATGTTGAAAATATCATGGACAGCTAAAAAGAGTAATGCTATAATTCTACAACTGGCCAACTTAAATAGAGAACTTATTAACTGTACTAGAAGACGACAATCACAGTTTCTTGGTCATGTCATGAGAAGAGGTGGATTGGAGAACATTATAACAACTGCAAAGATCGAGGGTAAGAGAGACAGAGGAAAACAACATGAGAGAATAATGGGTGGTTTGAAAGCTTGGCATAATGCAGAATCATTAGAAACTATATTTAAATGTATAACAAACAGAGAACTGTGGAGAGACATGATCGGCTACGCAGGAAGGCATTGTACCAATGAATGAATGAATGAATCGCCCGTGTGTTGCCGGGGCCCGAAAGGGGAGCAAATAATAGCAACACTGTTTACCTTCCACGCATGTCGTAAAAGGCGACTAAGGAGGTTATGGGATGGAGTTGGCTGTCCCATCCCATATAGGGTCAGTGACCCATAGCCATGCTGAAGTCGGATGTGTCAGGCCGAAAGGCGCAGATATCACAGCAATGCTGTAAACCATGACACAACGCATTCCGTTCTTCGGACTACATCCTGCTAATCTGCAATGAGAACGAACGCAGAAGAAGAAGAAGAAGAATGAATAATATATGTATATATAGTGTATGTATGTATGTGTGTGTACGTATGTGTGAATGTGTATGGTATGTATTAATGTATGTATATATGCCCGTACGTGTGTGTGTGTGTGTGTGTGCCAGCTCGCACATGCGTGTGTCTGTATGTATGTATGTATGTATGTGTGTGTATGTATGTATTCTAATTCACTCACAAGTTCATTGGACAGGTTATGTAGCACATGCTAGTTTGTTTCATTTGGTTCCCAGACACAATTTGATCCCCAGATCCCTTTTGATCCCCATCAAAATTTAATCCCAGATCACTTTTGATTTCAAGATCCCTTTTAATCCCCAAATTCCATGATCCCATTTGATCTCCAGATCTCTTTTGATCTCAAGATCCCATTTTATCAGAAAATCCCTTTCGATCCCCAGATCCCTTTCGACCCCCCAGATCATATTTTATCCCCAGATCCCATTTGATTCTCAGGTCCTCTTGATACTCTTGTTTTCTGTTTGCAGTGGGAATTCTATCTCTGGAGCATCTTCTCATATCCAGAAGACCCCGGCGCTCTCTTCGTACAATTCCTTTCTTCTTCTTCTTCTTTCGTTCGCTAATAATGTCTATATCTGCAGTGTTGTTTCTTGTATAAATTGGAGAGTGTTTTCCATTTCTTGTTTTGTACCATAAAGTTTAACATTCATCGGTGTATCAGAAGGCCAGTATGTGCATCTTAATGTGTCATAGTTTTCACATTCTTGAAGGATATGTTCTGAAGTCTGGTTGACTTGTCCACAATTACACTTTGCTGTTGTGCCAATTTTAAATTTTGTATACATAGTACAATTCCTTGTAAAGGGGTTCACAAAGTTATTAGCCAACTTTGATTATATCAGAACTTTTAACCATGAGAAAATAGAAGAGGTCGTGGTTCTGATTATCCAGTTGCCACACCTCCGGAATTCTAGTCAGAGGGATCTATGCAGAAACATCTATATACAATGCGTGGATGCCACAAAGTAATTTTTATTTTAAAAAATAGCCCGGATCTCACGTAGAGCATTTACCAAGTCCTTCTAAAAAAAAGACATGCGTGCTGATCTCACATAGCTTCACTCATCTTGACTAATGCGATAGATTATTTGTCGATTTGCATATACTTTGTTTGGCTGGCCAATGAAAATCACGAAAAAAGTCAAATACATGGAGATAAATGACGTTACATGAAATCAGTGCGCAGTACTATCCTAGAGAAGGGCTTGTTTTCTAATTAAACTAGTGAGAATTTGTTTTTCTTCTTCTTCATCGTTCATTCTCAAACTCCCACTGCATCTCTCTTGTAGCAGGACCATGGTCCTACTAGATTTCCAGCAGGATGTAGTTATAAAAATGGAAGTGCGTTGTGTTACCGTTTTATTTTCGACAATGGCCCTACACATCTGTCTTCGGTAGGAGAATTTTTTCTAAACGGGAAATCACAAATGGAAAAAAACCTAAGTGTTATGAGGGGTAAGTCCATGTATCTAGATATTTGTGGTCTGTGGTCAAGATATGGTCCAGTTTGGTATTTTGCTATGGTCACCTATACTGCTTCTAGTTTCGAACGATGTGCTTCGCTGCCGACGAACCATTTCTGCGTAACTTCATTGAAAACATTGAATCTTACCTATGCAGCTCTCCAGAAACACTCAGCAACAGAATTGACACAATGATCAGGAAAGATAGAACATTCATTTTTCCAGTTCAGCTATTAGTCTGAGCCTCTAACTTGACATCCAAAATCTTTCTGAAATAACAGTAATAAAAAATTACACACAAGTTAAATAACAGTAATTAAAATAGCACACAGAGTTAAATAACAGTAATTAAAATAGCACATAGGGTTAAATTGCTGAAAACGAACTTCAGGCTGCCAAACATATAAAGGGTAGAGACGGGCATTAAACCACATGTTACAGACTTGAGGCAAAAGCTACAGAGTGGCCACTCTGACTTGAACAAGACAGTAGACGTCACTCTGGCAGCATGACAACCTAGCATGACGACAGAAGCTGAACGCAGAAGTTGTAGAAGCAAAGCTAATTATAGAAGAAAGCATCAAGATAGAACACACAACTGTTGACTATCAATGACATTTTCCTGGTAACATAAGGAATGAAAATACATGTATGAAGATGGAATACTCAATCGTTGAAGATCACTAACAGCCTATTGATAACGTAATGAAAACATCAAGCTGAAACACAAAACCAATGAAGATAATGACAGTCTACAGCAAACAAAATGAAAGTATCAAGCTGGAAAACACAACTATTAAAGATCGCTGACAGTCTACAGGTAACGTAATTAAGGTATGAAGCTGGAACACACAACTGTTGAAGATTAGTGACAGGCTACTGATAAAATACAGAAGTGGGTTAGAAAAAATTCATCCCGTTGAATCATTTTTATTAATCTAGTCAAGCAGATTTGTTGTAATTGTATTAATTGGCCCCGTATCTTTCAGAATATCAAATCACATGCCATCGTGGACAAGCTGTACCCCACGACGCTATACCGTGAAAAAGAGAAAATGATTAAGCGAAGTCCTTGATTTGGATAAGTGCAATACGTGCTCACAACGAACAAAGAATGATACTTAAGGAGATATTGTCTTTCGGCATCCTTGACAGATTGACATGAAAGACGATAAGGAGACAGAAGAATGTACTGTAATCTAGTCGCGACGCGTTGGAGCACGGTATAAAACAGTTTATCAGAAAACTGCGTCCCGGCCTGGCTAATGTGAAATTGCCCCGTTGACCATGAATGGGTTATCCGACTCTGGAAAAATGTTCATTAAAAACTAGATTTGGAGATAGCAAGAATATACATTATTACGTATGTTCATTCTGATCTGATATAATTACAGTTTTTCGTTCAGAACTATTCTACAAGTAAATGTAGCCTTCAATTAAAAACTAATCTATAAGCAATTGTCATGCGACGTATGTTTTCCAGAAGTTTGTCTTCCCAATGAACTCTCTGAACCCTTCTATGTCTTGGGCCATGCGACTTACATTTTCCAACGATGTATTCATGTTATCTTTAATGTCGTCAGCAAATCGCCTTCTTGGTCTGCTCTTATTCCTCTTCCCATGTGCTCTGCCCCAAATTACTTGTTCTTCTAAACAGTTGTGTCTCTTTATATTACCACACAGGTGTATTTTTCTTTTTGTTATTGTGTTTAGTAACCAACACTCTGGAATCTTCAATGTGTTTATAATATCGGAGTTTCTCTTTTTTCCTTCCATGATATTCTAAATTTCTTTCTATAGCATTTCATCTCAAATGCATTAATCTTCTTTACCACTGTTTTACTTGGGGTCCATGTTTCACATCCATATGTTGCATCCAGAAAAATAAAAGTTCTTAGTATTAGCAGTTTCGTTTCTATTCTGTTGTTCTTCCAATTGCTTTTTAAACGTGTTATTTTACAATATGACATTGCCAAATTCTTCCTTATTTCTTGCCATGTAGACTCCTGCACGGTTGATGTTTGCTCTTAAGTATTCAAATTTATCCACACTTTCTCGGTATTCTCTTAAGAATTCAAATGTATCCACACTATCTCGGTATTCTCTTAAGTATTCAAATTTATCCACACTATCTCGGTATTCTCTTAAGTATTCAAATTTATCAACACTTTCTCAGTATTCTCTTAAGTATTCAAATTTATCCACACTATCTTGGTATTCTCTTAAGTATTCAAATTTATCCACACTATCTTGGTATTCTCTTAAGTATTCAAATTTATCCACACTATCTCGGTATTCTCTTAAGTATTCAAATTTATCCACACTATCTCGGTATTCTCTTAGGTATTCAAATTTATCCACACTATCTCGGTATTCAAATTTATCCACACTATCTCGGTATTCAAATTTATCCAAACTATCTCGGTATTCTCTTAAGTATTCAAATTTATCCACACTATCTCGGTATTAAAATTTATCCACACTATCTCGGTATTCTCTTAAATATTCAAATTTATCCACACTATCTCGGTATTCAAATTTATCCACACTATCTCGGTATTCAAATTTATCCACACTATCTCGGTATTTAAATTTATCCACACTATCTCGCTATTCAAATTTATCCACACTATCTCGGTATTCTCTTAAGTATTCAAATTTATCCACACTTTCTCTGTATTCTCTTAAGTATTCAAATTTATCCACACTATCTCGGTATTCTCTTAAGTATTAAAATTTATCCACACTATCTCGGTATTCTCTTAAGTATTAAAATTTATCCACACTATCTCGGTATTCTCTTAAGTATTCAAATTTATCCACACTATCTCGGTATTCTCTTAAGTATTCAAATTTATCCACACTATCTCGGTATTCTCTTAAGTATTCAAATTTATCCACACTATCTCGGTATTAAAATTTATCCACACTATCTCAGTATTCTCTTAAATATTCAAATCTATCCACACTATCTCGGTATTCAAATTTATCCACACAATCTCGGTATTCAAATTTATCCACACTATCTCGGTATTCAAATTTATCGACACTGTCTCGGTATTCAAATTTATCCACACTATCTCGGTATACTCTTAAGTAATCAAATTTATCCACACTATCTCGGTATTCTCTTAAGTATTCACATTTATCCACACTATCTCGGTATTCAAATTTATCCACACTATCTCGGTATTTAAATTTATCCACACTATCTCGCTATTCAAATTTATCCACACTATCTCGGTATTCTCTTAAGTATTCAAATTTATCCACACTTTCTCTGTATTCTCTTAAGTATTAACATTTATCCACACTATCTCGGTATTCTCTTAAGTATTAAAATTTATCCACACTATCTCGGTATTCTCTTAAGTATTCAAATTTATCAACACTTTCTCGGTATTCTCTTAAGTATTCAAATTTATCCACACTATCTCGGTAATCTCTTAAGTATTCAAATGTATCCACACTATTTCGGTATTCTCTTAAGTATTCAAATTTATCCACAGTTTCTCGGTATTCTCTTAGGTATTCGAATTTATCCACACTTTCTCGGTATTCTCTTAAGTATTCAAATTTATCCACACTTTCTCTGTATTCTCTTAAGCATTCAAATTTATCCACACTTTCGCGGTATTCTCTTAAGTATTCAAATTTATCCACACTATCTCGGTATTCTCTTAAGTATTCAAATTTATCCACACTATCTCGGTATTCAAATTTATCCACACTATCTCGGTATTCTCTTAAGTATTCAAATTTATCCACGCTATCTCGGTATTCAAATTTATCCACACTATCTCGGTATTCAAATTTATCCACACTATCTCGGTATTCAAATTTATCCACACTATCTCGGTATTCAAATTTATCCACACTATCTCGGTATTCAAATTTATCCACACTATCTCGGTATTCAAATTTATCCACACTATCTCGCTATTCAAATTTATCCATACTATCTCGGTATTCTCTTAAGTATTCAAATTTATTCCCACTTTCTCTGTATTCTCTTAAGTATTCAAATTTATCCTCACTTTCGCGGTATTCTCTTAAGTATTCAAATTTATCCACACTTTCTCGGAATTCTCTTTAGTATTCAAATTTATCCACACTTTCTCGGTATTCTCTTAAGTATTCAAATTTATCCACACTATCTCGGTATTCTCTTAAGTATTCAAATTTATCCACACTATCTCAGTATTCTCTTAAGTATTCAAATTTATCCACACTTTCTCGGTATTCTCTTAAGTATTCAAATGTATCCACACTTTCTCGATATTCTCTTAAGTATTCAAATTTATCCACACTTTCTCGGTATTCTCTTAAGTATTCAAATTTATCCACACTTTCTCGGTATTCTCTTAAGTATTCAAATTTATCCACACTATCTCGGTATTCTCTTAAGTATTCAAATTTATCCACACTATCTCAGTATTCTCTTAAGTATTCAAATGTATCTACACTTTCTCGGTATTCTCTTAAGTATTCAAATTTATCCACACTATCTCGGTATTCTCTTAAGTATTCAAATTTATCCACACTATCTCGGTATTCTCTTAAGTATTCAAATTTATCCACACTATCTCGGTATTCTCTTAAGTATTCAAATTTATCCACACTTTCTCGGTATTCTCTTAAGTATTCAAATTTATCCACACTATCTCGGTAATCTCTTAAGTATTCAAATTTATCCACACTATCTCGGTATTCTCTTGAGTATTCAAATTTATCCACACTATCTCGGTATTCTCTATTCTGAATTTTGGTTGATGTGTTGCTATATCTGTTGACATGATTTTTTCTCTGTGTGTGCGTTTATATATAAGTTTTGTGATTCGCTGTATTTCTTTGTGTTCTTGATTAGTTGTTTCAATTCCTTTATATAATTTGAAAGAAGCAAAGTGTCGTCTGCGTAGCTTAGTTCAGGGATTTAAAAACCACCGATGTTGAAAGTGTGGTAGTCAGCGTTATCTGTGAGCAATTACGATTTTCAATTCAAATTGATTTATGTGAAATTACCGCATTTCATGTAAACCTAATCTGCGATTTAATTCAGCTTTCAATTAAAAAGTAATCTACTAGTATTTACTGCTGTTTATTCAAAACTAATTTACGAGTAATTACAGCTTTCATTCAAAACTTATCTACAAGTAATTATACGTTTTGGTTACAAACTAATCTATGAATAATTATAGTTTTTCATTTCAAACTAATCTTCGAGTAATTATAGCTTTTCATTTCAAACTAATCTTCCAGTAATTATAGCTTTTCATTTCAAACTAATCTTCGAGTAATTATAGCTCTTCATTTCAAACTAATCTTCGAGTAATTATAGCTTTTCATTTCAAACTAATATACTATTAATTACAACTTTCATTCCAATATAAATATACTATATATATATGTGTAGAATATAGGGTCCTATATGGTGAAATATTATGAGGAAATATAATACATTTCATCTACTAGTAACAAAAGCTTTCATTCACATGACTCTACAAGTTAATATATTTTTTCATTCATAACGAATCTAGAAGTAATTACCTGTACAGCTTTTCATTCGGAATTAATCTAAAATAGCGTACGTTCTAGTACGATAGTATTACAAACCTGTATAGGCATAAGCAAAACAATTATATTTATTAAAACTCTCGACTTGTTGGATGTCTTTTGTTGATGAGAGTATTTTAAATACCTCTCAATGTTCGTGAACACCTGCTGTATACTATATCTGTTGCTTCCAGTATTTCTTACAACCCTGACATAGTAATGTGCATCTGCGGTTTAATTTAGAGAGACAAAATTTACAACGATCACGATTACAACATTATATACCACTTAACTGGCCCATTTGGTTCATTTTATCAAATATATACAGTATATTGAATAACGTATAATGAAAGAAAAACTGCATGTTACGCTATAACATTAAATTATTGTTTATTTCATCTCCGTCTGCTTTGTTATTAACATTTTTCAAATAAATTGACATTATAGCACAATGTGAAACAATAACCAAACTGTCAGACGATATCCGCCAATGTGGAGAGTGTCTCAGTAACAAAACTAAGAAAATATTACAAATATTATAATGTATTATTGTCAGGTGTTAGTAATATAACAAATTCTTCAAAAAATATCTTGTTGATGATGGAAGAAGACGAAGAAATCAGAGAGGAAAGTATGGATCGACAATATTAAAGCCAGGACAGGAATAAGATTCTTCACTCAAACAAAAAACTGATAACAGACAGGCATGGCGAAAGTTTTGTGTGGATGTTTCCAGAGTGGCAACCCTGACGGTTATGGGTTTGATGATGACGATGATGAATATAGCAAATAGTAAATGAATATTAATAAGAAATTTAAAAAACCTAAGAGATAAGAACTTTTTCCATGTTACGAACTAATAAAGACTTTTATCAAGAAACAACAACGAACTAGAAATAAACAAACATAACGAAATACAAAGAGATTGTCTTACAAACCTGATCTCATTATATTAGACATGAAAAAAAAGACGCAATTATGTTAAGTTAAAACAACCGCGATGCTGGCCAGAATTTTACACATCATTGATGGCTGGTTGCTTGGTTGCTGATCCAGCGGTCCATGGGATCATGCCCTTTGACCCAATGCCATTAAATGGCATTATATTTCTGGGTAGCCTGTGGATTTTTGACCCACCCCGGGACAGAGCCAGAGAATAACTATCACACCCCCAGGAAGGTAGGTTTCAACATATGCACTGTTCCTAACCACTGTAGCCAAGATATATTTAACTGTGCTCATTCCCCGCCACCAATTGACTACTGGTTATGCTGAACTTCTCTATTTCTCCAGGCATACAACCAAATGTTCAAGTCAAAAGGATTGTCACGTCCTGAGTCACTGTGCCTCTATGATGGGTCTCAGCCATAGGAAAAAAACAGTGCTGTCAGTTTCCTCCTCCCCAGTGCTGCACAGAACATCTCTGGCTCCCTCCCAACCATAGAGGGTACACACATATATTCAAATAAACATGAAACACATTTCAACAACAAAATAAAAGCATAAGAAGCATAATTGTATAGATGACGTGCCATGAAGCTTCTATAAGAAGATAACCTTAATATAATGGCATGTCATCTACTAAGGTTTTCTGTTGCATGTGTGGTTTGTCTAGTGGGCCATTGGTGAGACCCACAGACCCACACATCATTGGTGAGACCCACAGACCCACACATCATTGATAGATGAAATCATGAGTAATTACTTCTAGATTCGCTATGAATGGAAAAAAATGTAATTGCTAGTAGCTTTGTTTTCAATGAAAAAAATGTAATTACTTGTAGATTAGTTCTGAATAAAAAAGCATATTAACTAGTAGAGTCATGTGAATGAAAGATTTAGTTACTAGTAGTTGAAATGTATTATATTTCATTCTCATATTTCATCATATATATTCTACATATATATGTAGTATATTTATATTGGAATGAAAGTTGTAATTAATAGTATATTAGTTTGAAATGAAAATCTATAATTGTTCGAAGATTAGTTTGAAATTAAAAGCTATAATTACTCGAAGATTAGTTTGAAATTAAAAGCTATAATTACTCGAAGATTAGTTTAAAATGAAAAGCTATAATTACTCGAAGATTAGTTTGAAATGAAAAGCTATAATTACTCGAAGATTAGTTTGAAATGAAAAGCTGTAATTACACGCAGTCTAGTTCTGAATGAAAATAGATTCGTTTGGAATGAAAGCTGTAATTACTAATGTTGTTCGTCCATCACAAGTGATGATGACCATTTGTTACATCCACTTTTGAAAATTCAATTTTAGTTATGTCCTTGATTATGAGATTAGTTTGGAATGACTGCTACAATTACTTGTAGATTAATTTGGAATGAAAAGCTATAATTATTCATAGATTAGTTTGTAACCAAACGTATAATTATTTGTAGATTAGTTGTCAATTGAAAGCCATAATTATTCGTAGATTAGTGAAAGCCTCACGTCAATGATGCCAACTATACACATATACATATACAAACATACCAAAGAGTGATGTTTATTTACGAACCCATAAAGTACGTCAACAAAACAAATTGTAACATGTTTTGACATCCTTCCTTCCTTGCCAACTCTCAAGAAATTAGGAATACACCCTGCTTAATTATGTAAAAGGAAATTTCCCCCCCCCCCCCCAAAAAAAAAAAAAATTTTTAATTATATAAAAATTTAAAAAAAAAAAAATTGGGGCAAAAAAAGTGCGGAAAAATATAATGCATTTTCTAATTTTTGACAAATGTTTGAAATTCATACATACTTAATTAACTGATGTACAATAGCAGCATAGTTGGCTGCAGCAGGCAATCTGTATTTAATATCTTACTTGGTGCGGTCAGATTTTGTTATGATAAGAGTTATAATGAAAACACTGCCTTGTCTCAACATGTCAATAAAGAATTCAATATCTGTATTTTTACTTGTTTCAGCAAAACGATTTTCAATGATCTTCATGTCTGCAGATTTAGCATACATCTTCTTCTGTAGCGTTCATTCTCAAACTCACGTTAGTTCTCTCTTGTGAAAGAACAATTGTCCTACTATATTTCCAGCTGGATGTAAATGCGCTGTCTCCGTTCTATTTGCGGAAACGATCAGTCACATCGGAATACGTCTTCGACGGTATTCAATAAACAATACGCAGTAATCTATTCCAGAAATATAAGCAAGTTAAGACAAAATGACGATGGCTGCCATGACAAGGTTCAATTTGATTTCGAAAGGTAAGTTCAACATTATAATAAAAATGCTTCTATATAGATCTCTAGTGGTAACTATTCTGTAAAAATTCATCTATATAAATCGCCAGTGGTAAATACTTGGGATTTGTTCGTTCCAAAGATCCACCTGCCGACATGAGTAATCAAATCCCTAAAGGGGCAGTATTTAAGACCTCCCAACAATTTGAAATCCATAATTCTGAGGAAAAACACTTTCAAAATGGAGATTAACATTGAGGAAGAAGTAAATATTGAAAAATAGTGGAAGCTGGCAAATGTGTTCTTAAACTCATACGAAGTACTCACGGACGCACACAGCATAGATCAAGGTTGGTCAGGTGACCACCCGCTTCTCCCCCCCCCCCCCCGAAATTACAAAATTACTATCTAGTAATTTCCATACCCCTGTTCGTAATGCAATAAATAAATTATATACTAGTTTTGTTTTTTTAAATACTAAATCCACTAAGTCTCCAAGTCTTTAAAAAAAATCATATAGCAGTTCATAATTGTACTGTGTGTAGTTTTCTTTCATTATGTTTTTCAAGGGTGAGAGTGGGGGTAGGGGGTATTGATACGTTGAAAACAAGAAATTCAAGGTTCATTATTTGGATAGTCTGTTCATTATTATTTGGTTTATGAAGTTCATTCATTATAATCAGAAACCATGTAGAATGAATGACTTAGTCCATCATAGATCTCCACAGCTCTCTATTTGCAGTATTTTTTGTCAAGTTCGTTGTTGACTTCTTGCAATGCCACGACAACACATCATATAATATCCTCTCATGTTGTCGTCCTCAATTTCTCTTTCCTTCTATTTCCAGTTGTACCCATCTTCGTCATATCCACCATAACGTGTCCAAAAATAAATGTTCTCTTTCTGATATTACTATTATGTAACCATTCTCGCATTCACTAAACTAACTAATATCTGGAAATCAAAAGATTTAGGAAGAAACACCAAGCTAAAGCTATTCAACTCCTGTATTGTTCCAGTATGTACGTTAAGCCGGCCCTCTTGTGTGCTGAATATATTGTGGAATTTGTAGCCTCTTTTATTTCAGTAGTCCATCGTTTTCGTGGTCGGCCCGTAGGCCTGCCTTCACTGTATCTGTGTAGCATATCTTGCTGTGGTATGCTGTCTGATGGTAGTCTGCTGATGTGTGTAAATCATTTTATCTGATGTCTCTTAATATATTCCACGATCGGGATGGTGTCGGTTTCTTGTTTAATGTCTTAATTCCTCACTCTGTCTCTTAGCGATAATCCTAGGATTCTGCGTAAGCATGTCATTTCAGCTGTCACAAGTTTACGTTTGTCTTGTGCTGTCGTTGTTCACGTTTAGCATTGGTAGCACAATAAATTAATCAATCAATCAATCAATCAAGTGTCATGCTGAATGGCGTAGGCGATTGTGTTGTCAATAAGCTCGATTGATGAGCTAATACCGTGCCACAATACAAATCCATCTAGTAACTTTTCTCTTTATCGTTCCCTATCTCTTCTCCCCTTGATCTTTCCATTGGTTAATAAGTGTTCAAGCTGTGTTCTTCTCGGCACATGCCATAGAAACCTTGACTGTCTGGCCCTAATGTTTGATATGATTGATCTTTTTACGCCAGCAAAAAACAGCACAGCGTTGGCGTAATAATCGTTTTGAATAGAGTTATTTTGGTGTTTACATCTACATTTTTGTTTCTGAAGATTGGTGCCATTTGCCCTAGGGCTTTCTATACTTTACTACATCTATTGTGTATTTCTTTGCTGCTTGTGCCGTCTGTCCTTATATTACTTCCTAGGCATATGAATTTAGTATACGAACGTATGGAAGTGAAAGCTGGAAATCAACCCAAGCAACAGACCAAAAAATTAAACAGCTTTGAAAACAAATGTCTCAGGAAACTGATGAACATAAAATAGAGAGATGTCGTCACAAATAGGGATTTACGAAATAAAACACACAAAGAATATGTTTCAAACACCATAAAAAATCCCCGATGGAAATACCTGTGTCCGTTTTAAGACTAGATGAAAACAGAATAAATCAACAAGCCCTCATATGGACAACTGAGGATAAAAGAAAACGAAAAAGACCCAAAGCAACCCTAACAAACACCATACTTACAGAAGGGGAGATAACTGTCGGCAAGCCTATACAAGAACTAAAACTTTCTGCAGGCAGCGGATCGCAACTCATGGAGAAAAACCAGTCAAAACCTGTGCACCATATGCCACCTGCGACATGAAGGAACAAACTAACTAATTGTCTGGCATTCGACTCTTTTTTAACACATGCTACTTTGGTGTTTATCGCTGTCCATAATACGCTCAGCATGCATCCAGGGGCGAGGCGAGGGAGGGGGTGGAGGTGCGGACCGACCCAGGCGACATCATTGGGAGGGCGGAAAATTTATTTTCGTCCAGTCTTTCACAATCACTGACATTTTTTTAATGCCACAAGGGCGGAAAATTATGACTCCGCCCCGGGCGCTATTGACCCACGCTACGCGACTGCATGCATCTATAGAACCACATCATTGTTGCCACCTCTGTTGAAATTCGTTAGTTTTTATTAAATTTGTTATTTGTCTTCACAGTTATATATATAATGTAAAAGTGTGTTGTATTTTAATTTAGACATAAGCTGAAACGTAACCAGACAAAAAATCCCCAAGGCAAAATCTACCCTGACAAAATATCCACAAAATATCTCCAAAGATAATATATTAAATATTTTATACAAACTGCAAATGATATGAATTGTAATAAGTGACAGACATAACATTTTCACTGTTTTTATTTACTGCACAATATTAATGTTAAAAACACGTGCTATGTTTTTCAAGAAGTTGATAGGTTCTGCTGGATCCTATCGTTCAACCATTGTTTTAATAACATCATCGACACGATGGTAAACTTTTCGTTTATTTGTTGTTGTTGTCATGTGACGTATTCCTTCCAGAACGCTGTCTTCCCAATGAACTCTCTGAACCTCTCTCTGTCTTGGGCGATGCGGCTTGCATTTTCCAGCGATGCATTCATGTTATCTTTAATGTCGTCAGTCCATCGTCTTGGTCGGCCCTTTCTCCTCCTCCCAGGTACTCTTCCCTCCATTATTTGTCTTTCTAAACAGTTATGTCTCTTTATATGACCAAATAGGCGCAGTATTCTTTTTGTTATTGTGTTTAGTAACCAACACTCTGGAATATTCAGTGTGTTTATAATATCTGAGCTTCTGATTTTATCCTTCCATGATATTCTAAGTATCTTCCTGTAGCATTTCAGCGCGAATGTGTTGATATTCTTTGCCGCTGTTTTACTTAGGGTCCATGTTTCACAGCCGTATTTTGCAACCGGAAAAATAAAAGTTCGTAACATTAGCACTTTCGTTTCTATTTTGTTGTTTTTCCATATGTTTTTCAGCCGTGTTATTTTGCAATATGCCATTGCCAATCTCTTCCTTATTTGTTGTTATTGTAGGTAAATCCTGCTGCTGTTGGATAAAATATATTCACCAATGAATTAATTGCATTTTGTCAGCTTTAACAGCTTTTTTGCTTCTTGACATTTTTTCATGACACACTTGCGTTGGCTCACTGCACATCGTGGATTTAACGGCGACCCCGACGAACTCGTCCAATGTAGAAGTCTTGAAAGTAACAGATGAGTAAATCCAGGTCTGAGAAGCTATCAATATTGGCGCGTTTTTCAAATCAGTAGTGCCATTAGTGTCTGGTCTATCTATCTTGTCTTTTTCTACTTATGCTGTGAGGCAGTGGCGTAGCGAGGCGGGGGCGGAGGTGCGGACCGCCCCGGGCGGCATCATCGGGAGGGCGGCAAATTTAATTTCGTCCAGTCTTTCACAATCACTGACAAATTTTTTTCATGTCACAAGGGATGTACAAGTCTATGCATTTCTGCGAACCAGTCGATTTTAGTTCTTGGTTCTTGATTAGAAATTGGCTTCACAGCAGGCGGGACATTCCCATAAGTGCTCCACCCTCCGCTCCAGCAGACATCCCAGTGTATGTAGACTCAGAGTCCCGGTCAGATGTTGATTGTGTGATCTTCGTGACTTTCCAAAACATTTACTTTTCCTTCTCTCACCTCTGAACAGCGGCGTGCATAGGGTAATTGCAGCCCGGTGCGATGAATATTTTGACCCCCCACCTGTCTGAAATTGATTTTAAAAGTTCCGAGTAAAATTTTACAAGTTTATTAATATTATCGATTTTATCCACATTTAACAAAGATATAAATAAATTTTAAAATGTAAATTTAAAATTACAAATTCACTTTGCGAGCTTTTTGACTAGAGAAGTTATTAATGACTGTGTCGAAGCTCACATCATTGACCAGCTCATGTTCGATTGATATAATTGCGAGGTTGTTTATTCTCAAGTTGTTCATAGTTGACCTGCGATAGTTTTTGATTAATTTGAGTTTGGAGAAACTTCTTTCACGTGTAGCTATACTAACTCCTAGAGTTAGGAACATACACAGTAAAAGACAATGTTGGGTACTGAATGGGAAAGCTGATGTGAATAAAGACAAGTAATTCCAGAGGCCCTTGGTCCTTTAAGTTTAAGACCGAAGGTGCTGCGACAAAATTCATTAGTCACTTTCTCTCGAGTAAAAATTCATCCTTGTCGATGTTATCATAAAGGAGCGTAATGAAGATCAATGTCGACTCGATCGTCTAACAGTTGCTTTGGAGAAAGAAGGCTAAACTTGTCAGCAACCTCATGCATTTGTGCAATTCTTGTTGAACTCTCCTAATTCACTCTGTCCATGGAAGCGCATATTTCCAACCAAAGTTCATTTCTGTAGCTTAACCCGGAATCTGCGGCTTCTTCTCCAGGCATGGCAAAGACTGGCAAAGGATGGAACAACACAGGAACAAAAAGACCAAGAAATCACCTACCAAGAAAAGAAGACCCTCATCAAAGCCATCAGGAAAGTCGACCACCCAAAATACAATTACCACTATCTCAACAGAGCAGAGCAGGTTATTATCTTCCGCCTCAGAACAGGACACAACAGATTAAACAGCCACTTAAATAGACTAAGATTGATCCCATCACCACTGTGACTTTGTGGGCCGGCAGCACAGACAGCTGAACATATCCTGCAAGATTGCAATATACTAAACCAGTTAAAGGAAGAACACTGGCCTACAGAGATGGATATCCACAGAAAGATGTATGGGAGCACTGAGGAGGTTTCAAATACAGCAGCATTTATTAAGAAAACAGGACTTGCTGTGTAGACATGTCAAACTCCGAACGAGAAGAAGAAGACAAGCCAGTACGACATCTTAACTATCAAAATTATTTTCTTTCACCGGTAGGATTTTCTAAAAGGAAAAAGACATATAGAGCCAAATCTGGAGAATATGATGGGTGTGGAATAATTTCAATATTCAAATCTAGAGAATATGATGGGTGTGGAATAATTTAAATATTCAAATCGTTGACTGTTTGCAACGTAAGCCATGCTTTATGGGAAGGTGCATTGTTTTGAAGCAAGAGCATAATTTGAGTGCGAGTTATCCCTCGTTTTCTGGTAAGTCTTTTTAAGTTTGGTAAGTTTGGTATGGAGATCAACGTACCACTGGCCTTTAGTCGTCTTGCATTGAGGCAGATAACTTTTCATTATGACACATTTGACGTCCCATAAAATCAAAATCACTTTTCTTGCATATTTCTTTACTCTTTGATTGATATGCGTTGGTAATGGTGATTCTAACATACTCCCAGAGTATTCTGAAAAATGAGCTCTAGTTTCTGACCTTTGTACCTCATTCTGCGTTGAAGAAACATAGATAGTACCGCTGGAACCACACAGGGTAAAATGGGGAGAGTACTTACCCAGCGAAACACAGGAACAATTAACATGCATACTCTTCGAAATTCGCTGGGAGAGACTGGGCACCTATGTGCATGTCAGTCATCGTTCTTCATCATGATGTGCCATCTTCGCGACGAAAGTTGGCTGCAACGGACCTCCAACATCCCCTTTCTTTTGCCTTGGTTATGCACTCTGCCATACTGTAACCTGTCCATCTCGTGATATTTCTCTCCCACTTGTATTTCTGCATACCCTTGCTCGCCTCCCCTCAATCCAGTAAGGTCTGCAATAAGGTGTCATGTCTTTTAATATGTTCAAACTACATTATTTGTTTTATCTTTATTTCTTTAATATTTCTTTTTTTTCATACAAAGTATTAAAAGTTTTTTTGTTCGTTTTCTTATCTTTCCACGAAGTTCCCCCTATTCTCATATATACATACATACATACATACATACATACATACATACACACACACATACGCATACATACACGCATACACACACACACACATACATACACACATGCGTGTTGTGTGCGTGCGCATGTTCATTATTACATGATGGTCAGGCAGTCCCATATGTAAGCTTAAATATATATATGGGTCATCAAGGAATAATTTTGATCAATATATGTATGTGTAATAAATCTGTGTTTTGTGATCTTCATGTTTCATTATTACCTTGTTTGTATCACAATATTTTATTATTATATAATTGTTTTTAAGTAACATTATGGTTTGTGTTTTTGAGATCCCCAGGAATCGTGAGAACTCTTGCTTCCTATAGTTAGTTAGTTAGTCGTTGGATCATCATCACTGCACTCCGGACAAGTCCATAGATGCTCAGATCTCTCCATGAGTGTAGCCGCCATTACAAGCTGGCTGATGGTCCCAGTACGCAGTTGATTGACCATCATTCTTTCTTGCCCACGAAAACTGCTCATTTCTAGCGACACCACATTTCAAACCAAATTTCTTGCTTCCTATGTGCAGTGGGGTGGTTTTTCTGACCTTTCTTTCATACCAAGGAGATTTCAGCTTTCGGCTTAGTGCAGTGACTATTTAAAGAGGCCTACTCAGAGAGGGTCTATAATTGTATAGATGACATGCTACAAAGCTTCCATAAGAGAGTCTCAATATAACGGCATGTCATCTACTAAGGTTTTCTGTTGCATTGGTGGTACTCTTATGGTAATGGTGCTCTTCTTTCATCCGCGGACATGATCCAATTTCGCTCTTGTTCTTCTGCGTTCGTTCTCAGACTCCTGATCAGCTTTATGTAGTTCGGAGAACGAAGTTCATTGTGTTATAGCGTACATCTTAGCTGCGATATTGTGTTTTGTGCGTGGCATCCTGATTATCTGTGCGCCTTTTGGCTGGATGCCTCCGTCTTCAGCACTCTGCTTACTTGGGCAAGACTATGGTCCTGCTCGAGTGGGACTGCCCGACAAGTCTTAGTTTCCAGCCCACGATGGCTGAACTAAGCCCCATCACCACTTCACGGTGCTGGCTTCGATGCCAAGTCATCCAATGAAGGAAAGATTCCAAAATCTAGCAATAAGGCGACTGAAATGAAGCAGCTTTATCCATCAAGCTAAACGACTCAGTAGACATCTTACAGACCTACCTGAAGTTGACAGCCCCTTAAGGTCTGTACCAGAACAAACCCCGTGGAGTGAAAGGCATGGAATGTCAATATACATTCAGACCCACGTGAAAGGAATACTAAGCGAGGACGAACAGAACAGTGTGCAGCGAATGACAGTCACCCTCCGATTCCTGGATGAGGAATATCCACAAGATATATGGGTCAGAGTATACACAGATGAGTCAGCACAGAATTCTGTGAGGAATGGAGGTGCAGGTGTATATATATATAGAATATCCACACAAGCTTAGAGATATGATCAGAACACCGACAGGGAAATTCTGCAATAATTATGATGCAGAAATCCAGGCAATTAGTGTGGCAATTAAAAAACTGCTGAACTCCAACTCTGGCCTACAGCCTGTGGTATTCCTGACAGATGCAAGGTCAGTGCTTCAAGCTCTCCAGTCTGGAAAACTAACAGACTTGAAAAAACTACTTAGCGAATTGTCGTACCAGTATAGGGTAACCATGCAGTGGATACCCTCTCACTGTGAAATACCAGGAAATGAAAAAGCAGACCAACTGGCTAAGGTAGGTGCTGCCGAAGACCAACCAGATATACCAATCACCTGCCATCAGAAAAAACAGATGATCAAGTCAATAAGAAAGCCACAAACACCAACACAAGATGACTATCACATTATGAACAGATCAAAAAAAAGTTATAATTCTACGTCTCAGAACAGGACACAACCGACTCCGCAGTCACATGTAGACAAAGTTCAAGATTGGCAACACAGCCATGTGTACATGTGGACAGGCAGCACAGAGTGCCAAACATATACTTCAAGAGTGTTCTGAGCATGAAACGCTGAGGCAGACATATTGGCCAGAGGAAACAATACTGGAATCAAAGCTCTATGGGACACTGTATGAACTACAAAAGACAGTAAGTTTTATTAAGGAGACAGAATTACAGATATAGACATGTTTCAAGTGAACGAAAGAAGAAGAAGAAGAAGCTGCGATATATGCGCTTTTCGGCCTTCCAGATGCTACTTCAGCATAGCTTCTGCGTCCCTTTGGCTATTTTTGGGATGAAACAACCAACGCGAGCCCAAGACCTGCTTAGTCGCCTCTTACAATATGATTGGCAGGGAGCAATTTCGCCTTTCTTTACTCCAATTTATGACTCCGGAAACACTCAGGCGACAATTTGGTTGTATCCTCAACGTTTTTAACCATCAGCTTATAATAATAATAGAGGTCGTGTTCTGGTAATCCAGTCACCACGAATTCAAGAGTATGTGTTTAAGAGTGTGTTGCTGAACCAAAACTGCCTGGGTATATAATACATCACGTTTTTATCATACCAATTTTATTATTGTAGCACCTTAAGGGGATCAACACGTGATATATTCTACTCAGAACGTGGTCTTCCTTATGACTCTATTGAATTCTCCTCAGTCTTGAGCAAGGTGTACCGCCTCCTTTAGGGCAGACACTCCCGTATGTCTTCTGTCCAAGGGCGTCTTGGTTGGCCTTTAAACCTGTTACCTTCTATCGTCCCTCAAATATCACTACCTCCATACCGTCATGTCTCTTAACATGACCGAAAAAAAGCTAGTTGTTCAATTAATATGGTTTTCAGAAGCCAGCCCTCTTGGGCGATGATTGTGCTTTGTACCTCCTGGTTTGTTTTCCTTGCTGTCCATGGTTTTCTCAGAACTATTCTGTAGAATTTTAATTTAAATGATGTTGTTATATTGGACAATGTTTTATTAGTACCCATGTTTCGCATGCTTTGCGTTCGTCGTTACTGGAAACACACATGTTTGTAATAAGAACAATTTGGTTCTTATTTGGTTCATAAGGGATATCATTCTAATTTCCAGTTTTTGTACACAGGAATTATGGTCAACCTACATATGAGTTTTTCATAATAATATTTTTAACACTTTAGACAGATGCATACAACAACAAAAAAGAACAAACTATTTGTTTAATTTGTGTTTAAATTCAAGATGTCGCAGGAGTACATTTCTTCTCTTTTTTTGACACAATAGTCCTCCACTTCTTCTAAGTCCCGTTTTCTTAATAAATTCTGCTGTATTTGAACGCTCCTCAGTGCTCCCATACATCTTTATGTGGATATCTAATCCATCTCCATTGGCCAGTTTTCTTACCATAATTGGTTTAGTGTATTGCAGTTTTGCAGAATATATTCAGTGGTCTGTTCTGCCTGCCCACAAGGGCGCAGAGGTGATGAGACTAGTCTCAGTCTATTTAAGTTCCTGTTTAATCTGTTGTGTTCTGTTCTGAGGCGAAAGGTAATAACCTGTTCTGCTCTGTCGAGATAGTGGTAATTGTCTTTTGGGTGGTCAACTTTCCTGATGGTTTTAATGAGTGTCCTTTTTCTTGGTAGGTGATTTCTTGGTCTATTTGTCCCTGTGTTGCTCCATCCTTTGCCAGTCTGTCTGCCTTTTCAATTTTCTGGTATGCCACAATGGGATGATTAATAAGGGGAGAATAATTAGTTGAAACAAATTTATTGACAATTGTTCTTATTATCTCCCTTTGATTGTAAACGGAAAACCGCCTTTTATAAAATGTCAAGTTCTCTGTTTACGGTGATTAAATTAGTGGGTATTTTTTAAAAAAAAGGCATTATGTTAAATCAAAGTGACTATCTAAGACACAATAGTCAAGTTTTTCTTCATGTAAACATAGCCCTTTTTCTATCTCGTACAGTTCACGAAAGTAAGATTGCTGCTAAGATGTCAAAATTAGGACCTATAAGAAAAGACAAAAACATTTCGTGGTGTTGACTGTGATATGTGTTTTAGATCAGTGGTCAGTAATGTATACTAAACTGTGTATTGTAGATTTATGATCAGCCCGTATAATGTAGACTGTGCTATGTATGATAGATCAGTGGTCAGCCTGTGTGCTGTGGAGTGTGATATGTATTATACATCAGTGGTCAGTCCGTGTGGTTCGGGAGCCAGAAAATGAAGCAAATATTAGTTGAACTGTTACCTGACATGCACATCGTAAATGGTGACTAAAATAGTTTTTGAGGGTTGATTTGGTTGACCCATTCCATAGACGGCCAAGTGATCCAGAAGTCAAAGGATTTCCTAGTCAAAAGTGTAGCTTAATACTGGAGATGGATTTACCTGATATATTGAAGGCCAACCATCAATTGGAAAAACAAAATCAATGCTATAGATTCATACATATCTACAAGAATCATTACTTCCAATATTAAACGCATGCAGTTGCATCTGTGGGTCTCACAAATTCCTCACTAGACAAACCACCCATACAACAGAAAACCTTAGTAGATGACATGCCGTTATATTGAGGCTCTCTTATGGAAGTTTGTAGCATGTCATCTATACAATTATATTTCCCCATTGGCATTGTACTAAGCCGGAAGCTGAAGTCTCCTGTGTATGAAATAAATCTCAGAAACCCACCCCACTGCACATAGGAAGTAAGAGCTAATAGCTCGCAATTTCATGGGGTTATGAAATAACCAGTCAATCAATATTAAATCGACACATATATCTACTTGCATGGTTTATACTTCTTTTGATAAGGGTTGGGGGTGGTTAACTCCTTCCTACTCTTAGGAAATCATAAAATGTTTTTTATTGCTAGGAATTTAGCCAAATGGTGGGTGTTTGAAACCCCTCCCTTAATGATGTTTTACTAAAAAGGTCATCACCTTTCTCATGAAAAAGATGGAATTATTTGATACAACAACGGACGAATGCCTTTTTTACATTAGTATTTTTTAGGTAAAATCCTTCCACACTGGAAACATCTGCGGCCCTGATAGTTAGCTATGGGCCTTTATGGAACAACGAACTCCACCTCAAAATCCTCTAAGTTTCTGCTTACTAAATGTTTGATAGGTAACAGTGTAGCTGTCCTTTGCTCCTCTTCCAGTCCCGTCAAAGCAAGGCAGTACCTATCCTTTACTACCGTCAAGGCCCGACAACACAGGGACATTTTCTAATGGAAATTAAGTTTATTTAACTACCATTGCTTTCAGATTGTTCACTAGAAACAAAGTATCAAAGACATTTTTCTTTTTAATTGTATTAAAGAACACATGTTATCTGTGTTAGAAATGTAATTTATTCATTGGGTGATCCCCTGACAGAAGACCTCTGAGAATCATATAATATTCTGAGTTAATTTAATACGTCTACATAAAAAAGCTATGACCACAGATCTATGTATAAATAGATTTAAGTCTTTACACTCGCCTGCGCTTAGTGTTACCATGCACCCTTGTCAAAAATCGTCTTAAACTGGTAAACATTATCACACTTCTCTTGTTTTCACGAAGCTATACCAAGTGTGTTGATTCGAACACGTGGCACATTCGTTATATGCTTATTAGTAAACTGATAGAAACCGGGACACGTCACAACCGGGCGAGAAATCAGGCAGCGATATAAAACCAAGACAATCCCCGTGAGACCGTGACTAACACACATATCTGCCATTCACATAAACAAATGCATATTTCTGCTATTATAGTGAGAAATATATTTATCAAGTCAAAATATTTTAAGTTTCCATTTTAAAAAACTCAACCAACACAATATATGTTTTTATATTGTGAATTTGCGTTATTGTTAAAAGTAAATGCTCTCTCAACCATTAAGTTTTTAAAACTCATAAACTGCAATTCCGTTTTCCCCCTCAGAAACGTGACAATGTACATATTCAGAGAATGGCAGAAATGGTATTGACTAGATGTGAAGGGAGAAGGTGCTCCCTTTCCGGAAATATCAGAAGAACGCGTGATCAGCATCTGACTGGGACACTGAGCTTATACACTTTTAGATGGCTGACGGAACGGCAAACAAAGGATATATAGGAATGTCCCCAGTATATGTTCCTAATTTGTTCCTAATTAAAAATCAAGAATCCACAGAAATAAAAAAAAATCGCTTTCTTGTATAATGTGACAATTAAGAACTTAAATCATTAAAAACTATACATTATCACAATGTATCAAAATATTTTTTTCTTTATTGTTTCCAAAAAAAATGCATTCTTCACAATAAAACAAAATGCCTTCACATTACCTATAATTACAAAAGTTTAAAAAAATGACAAAAAAGTCGAGTGAAGCACTTTCTAAGCAGCTCTCCTATACCCCCGTAATCCTCTTTCGAGGCGGTATGACATAGCAGGCGCCGACATTCGAAAGCCACTCGGACGCTGAGTATAGCTCACCACTCAGCTGAGCACGTTTATGCTGTTAACATTCCGTACGACCGAAAACTTCACCCCGGTGACTTCGTCCTGTCTTAACATGTCATATGGGGAGGAACCAGCCTAGATCCCAAGCGGTACTGTGACGAGCGAGCTGACTCGACACTGGCTGAACCTTGACCCCGCGGTGGAATCTAAGACATGTGAACGGACTACTGACACTAGTTCCCATACAAAGTCAAGAGCCAACTTTTGTAAAGTTCCGCGGGGAACTTGAACCTGATACGGACATTATCCCTTAACATCCAAAGGTTTATGTGCCACACATTTTGTTACCCATGACAACAGTGAGGGAAGAATGTCGCGCATATTGCTTTCAAAAAACGTTTTTATAAATAGGAGAACGGGGAAAAGTTACATAAAATCTTTCAAAATAAATTAGAGTTGTTCATTTTAATGATAATGCCAATTGTCATATCAAATTATTTGTTTTTTGATGATTTATTAATATCTCATACTTATTACCACCCTTGATTTTGGAGTGTGTGTCCGGCTATGTCCCTTGGTAAATAAATGCTGCTATCTTTAACTTCCGGTTCAAATAATGTTTTTGGTTTGCTGAATCAAGAACTGGTTGATCGTAACAAATTAAAGTCGTAGAAATTAAATATCTGTGTTACTGAAACGGATTCAAGGATGTCCACAGCGCATATGATGATTTGTTTAACCTTATATAATTCGGCAAAGAAGATCTAAAGCAAATTGCAATGAAACGAGAGACATATGGAAAACCTAAGTAACTTGGACAACATTTTCAGAATTGTGCTACATAATAATTACAAATAATGGTACGCCCAAATAATATAGTTAGATAGCCCTTTAAAAATGTAATTCAACGATACCTCAAGGAAGTATGTACGTCAACCGTAAAATAAAGTTACGTATTTCTTTTAGAATTAATTTCACATCAACATAATTTACATGAAACATACGAAAATGTAAATAAAACTTGTGACCACAAAACTCAAAACAATTACAATGTAGCCAATCTGATAATTTCTAACTTATCTTAGTTATTTTCAATAATACAAGCCACAAACTATACATTTTTATGTTTGTGAAGACAATCTGTTGACTCTATTTCTATAATTTTTTGGTGTGCGCAGAATAAATTCATGTTAAAAATGGCAGCATTTTAGCATAATTAAAATGAAAATAAATTATCAAATATAATTAAATACCACAGAAATTATATATATTTGTGTTGGCAAAGGCAAGACGCATCTGTTGATCCTACTTCTATAATTTTTAAGTGCACGAGGAACTAATTAATATTAAAAATGTCCGCAAGTTAGCATAATTAAAATAAATTATCAAAATATTTAACATAATTAAATACCACAGAATTTATATATATTTGTGTTCAATACAAGAATCTGTGGACAAATCAAGTAACATCCCAACTTTTTAATTTCATATGCTATTGCACTATCTCGGAAACTTAAAAAGTTGTAACTTAAAATACTGATCTAGCAATTTGCGCACAATGAACTGGTCATCCATCTCACACTCAGAGTGCAGCATGCATGTTGATTGGTCAGGGCTCTCATCGCGCAACGTGTCGAATTGTGGACGCATCTGTATATGCGACTTTTAGGAATTTCGTTCCAACTAATTATATTAGCTTTTTGTTCTGTAGAAACCTGTCCACTGATTCTTGTATTGTACCTACCGGTATATTTGTATTGGCAAAGGCAAGACGCATCTGTTGATCCTATTTCTATAATGTTTAGATGCACACAGAACTAATTAATATTAAAAATGGCAGGAAATAAGCATAATTAAAATGAAAATAAATTATCAAACTATGGAATATAATTAAATACCACAGAAATTATATATACATGTGCTGGTAAAGGCAAGACGCATCTGTTGATCTTATTTCTATAATTTTTAAGTGCACGCAGAACTAATTAATCTTTAAAATTATCAGCAAATTAGCATACTTAACCCCATCGAGGCCAGCTCCTTGGCGTGGAGATGGGGCTTAGTCCAGCCAGCAGAGGCTGGAAACTAAGACTGGCCGGGCCCTCCCACATTCGGGCAGGACCACAGTCTTGCCTAGCAAGTAACGGTGCTGAAGTCAGCGACATTTGGCCAGAAGGCGCACCGCAACAATCAGAATGTCATGCATTATCGCACATGAATGTCTATATCTGCATTACCCCGTTATGGTGCTAACCCTGTGACGACTCACCAGGCAGGAGTAGCACCGGGCCCTATACCTCGAAAGGGCCCACCCCATACGACTGGAGGTCCTCTTCGATTGCCTTGTGGAGCCAGGAGGCACAAGAGTAATATCACTGACCAACAAATATTACCAACCAATGAGACATCACTTACAATAATGCACTGGAATGCTGAGGGTGTAAATAGCAAAAAAGATGGCTTTAGCAAGAAATTAGAATTAGAAAACACCCTTCACAAGGAACAGGTCAGCATTTGTTGCATACAAGAGACACACCTCAGCAAAGATGTAGCCTTTAAAATTGCAGGTTATCAGTGCTTTAGAGCTGATCGAATAGACAGAAGAAAAGGAGGTATACTAACTCTAGTCAAAAATAATATCAGCGCACATCAAACTGAGCTATAAATGGAAGGAGCAGAATATCAGGTCCTTCAACTAAAGACCAAGAACACAGACTTCAATCTACTAAATTATTATTGTCCAAATGACCAGTCCCTTTCCCTGGACACAATACTGTACAGAGGAAGACTGATAGTATGTGGAGATTTTAATAGTCACTCACAAAGCTGGGGTTATGACCACATGGATAAAAGAGGAGAAGAACTTGAAAGCTGGCAAGACGATAAATGTCTTCTATTGCTTAATAAGCCAAAAGATCCTCCAACATACTACTCAAGAGCATGGCAAACCACTTCCACGCCAGACTTGGCATTGTACTCAGCAGACCTAAACTGGGAAATCAATAGAACAGTGGGGAAGCAACTTGGAGGTAGCGACCATCGACCAGTCCTCCTTAGTATTAAAAATGAACTCACAGGAAATGCATGTAGCCTTCCAAGATGGAATTATAAAAAAGCAAATTGGGGACTATTTAAACACCGCAGTAGTGTTTTAGCTGGACAAATAGACATGGAAGGAAAAGACATAAACGCCATAGTCAAAGAGTTCAATAAATGTATTCATCAAGCTGCCAAGGAAGCAATACCAAGAGGAGCACGCAAACAATACAAGCCATACTGGAGTGAACAACTAGAACTGCTGCAAGAGGAATTAGAAAAAGCACGGACGGAAGTGGAAAATAACCCAAGCCAGGAACATCACAACAAACATCAACACGCAAAAGCTAAATTCCAAAGAGCCAAACTAGAAGCTAGAAGAAAGAGCTGGAAAGAGAAAACAGAATCCTTAAATTTTGAAAAGGATGGAAGAAAACTGTGGAAACTGGTCAAACAACTAAATGATGAGGGAACAGGAAGAAGCACAAACATAACACTCGTACAGAATGGCAAAATGATTACAGGAAAGCAAGCAGTAGATAATTTCGCTAGGATATTTGCTCAAGACTGCAATATTGAAATTAGTCCAGAGAAACAGCATACAGTGCGGAGCGACCAAAAAAGTAAATTGGAACATGCTCAGACTAGCATCAGTGATGAAAACAGTGCAGATGAAATTATGGATACATTGTTCACATATAGTGAATTAGAATTAGCAGTCTCTAAACTAAAGCTAAATAAGTCCCCAGGAATTGATGAAATATCAAATGAAATGATAAAGAATCTAGGAACAACAGCCAGAAGGAAACTATTGGACATCCTAAATATTAGCTGGACTACTGGGAAAATACCACAAATCTGGAGAGAATCAATTATGGTCCCTTTGCTTAAACCTGGAAAAGATGGAACAACACCAACTAGCTACAGACCAATTAGTCTTACAAGTTGCCTGTGCAAAACAATGGAGCGCATCATAAACCTAAGACTAAAATTTCACCTGGAAAGTAGAAAATTCCTTGCACCACAGCAGGCAGGTTTCAGGCAATGCTACTCCACAGAGGATCAAACCACATACCTCTCACAGGAAATTGAGGATGCTTTCCAAGACAAAAAATCAGTTTTAGTGGCATGGATTGATTTACAGAAGGCCTTTGATAAAGTATGGAAAGAAGGATTGCTTCAAAAAATGAGAAACTACAAGATATGTGGAAATATGTATAGATGGACGAAAGCCTTTCTTCACAATAGAAGAGCCAGAGTACAAGTAAATGGCAAAAAAAGTAGGAAAGTATTACTACGCCATGGAGTGCCTCAAGGAGGAGTTCTATCACCCACTCTTTTTCTCATATTTATCAATGATCTAATTGAAGAAATACCCTGTGGAACTAAGGCAGCATTATATGCAGATGACTTGGTTCTGTGGTGCACACATGAGAGCGCCATGGTTACCACAAAAATGCTTCAGAGAGCCATGGACATTTTGACTAATTGGGCTGACAAATGGTGTGTAAGTATCAATATAGAGAAGTCAGCAACAACCCTTTTTACACTTTCACCAAAACAAAGAGCAGGAAACATCTATGTAAATAAAACTATCTTAAAGGTAGATGACCAACCCACATATCTTGGTGTAACATTTGATGCCAAAATGACATGGAAACATCATATCAGCAAAGCAAAAACAAAGGCTAGAAGGAAGATAGCTATACTAAGAAAACTGAGTGGGACAACTTGGGAAGCTAATGAAAGAATTCTAAAAAATGTATACCAACAATCCATTCGACCACACTTGGAATATGGTTCTACAGCATGGAGTTCATCATCAAACACTACACTACAAAACCTAGATAGAGTACAGAACCAAGCACTTAGAATCATTACAGGTGCAATGAGATCCACACCAATCATAGAAATGCAGAATATCGAAGGGATGCAGTCATTGAAAGAGCGTAGAGATACTAAAATTATAATTCATGGAGAAAAGTTTCTTTCCCACCATAGTCACCCAATGAAGGAAAGATTCCAGAATCTATCACAAGGACGGCTTAAAAGAAGCAGCTTCATACACCAGGCCAAGCGTCTACGTAGACAGGTATCGGATCTACCAGAGGTAACAATACCACTGACATCTCAACCAGAACACACCCCATGGGAAAAACGGACATGCCTACCAGTGACCATCCAAACAACAGTAGCAGGTGTGCATGGGGATGAACATCAGAATAATCTGCAGAAAAGAGTAGCAGCTCTCAGTTTCCTTGATGATGTTTACCCAAGTGATCTATGGACCAGAGTATATACAGATGGATCAGCACAGAATGCAGTAAAAAATGGAGGAAGTGGTGTATATGTAGAATACCCAGATGGCACCACTGATACCACTTGTATACCAACAGGGAATTACTGCAACAACTATGACTCTGAAGTCAAGGCTATTTATACAGCTGCAGAGAAACTGTTAACATTGGACAGGACCTCACACCCTATTGTAATACTTACAGATGCAAGGTCAGTGCTAGAGGCATTACAGTCCAATAAACTTCCAGAGTTAAAAGAGGTATTGTCCATAGTACAAAATAGGTGTAGAGTTATACTGCAATGGATTCCATCACACTGTGGAATAGCAGGAAATGAAAGAGCTGATCAACTCGCCAAGGAAGGTGCTAACATGCAGCAACCGGATGTACCAATCAGCTATCACCAAAAGAAATCCATGATAAAGGCACAACGAAAGCCTAACTTACCTCCACGGGATGACTACCACCTACTTAACAGACAAGAACAGGTCATCATATTTCGACTGAGAACTGGACACAATAGACTAAACAGCCATATGTATACAAAATTTAAAATTGGCACAACAGCAAAGTGTAATTGTGGACAAGTCAACCAGACTTCAGAACATATCCTTCAAGAATGTGCAAACTATGACACATTAAGATGCACATACTGGCCTTCTGATACACCAATGAATGTTAAACTTTATGGTACAAAACAAGAAATGGAAAACACTGTCCAATTTATACAAGAAACAACACTGCAGATATAGACATTATTAGCGAACGAAAGAAGAAGAAGAAGAAGCATACTTAAAATGAAAATAAATTATCACACTATTGAATATAATTAAATACCACAGAAATTATATATATTTGTGTAGGCAAAGGCAAGACGCATCTGTTGATTCTATTTCTATAATTTGTAGGTGCACGCAGAACTAATTATTTTTTTAAATGGAGCAAATTAGCATACTTAGAATGAAAATAAATTTATCGCACTATTGAATATAATTAAATACCATAGAAATTATATATATTTGTGCTCAATACAAGAATTTGTGGACAAATCACGTGACAACATATCAACTTTTAAATTTCATATGCTATTGCACTATCTCAAAAACTTAAAAAGTCTTAACTTAAAATACAGATCTAGCGATTTGCGCACAATGAACTGGACATTCACTTCCGACTCAGTGTGCAGCACGCATATCGAGTTGTCAGGGGCTCCTATCGCACAACGTGTTGAATAGTGTATATGCATCTGTATATGCAACTTTTAGGAATTTCGTTCCGTCTAATTATGATAGCTATTTGTTCTGTAGTAACCTGTCCACTGATTCATGTATTGTACCTATATTTGTATTGGCAAAGGCAAGATACATCTGTTGATTCTATTTCTATAATTTGTAGGTGCACGCAGAACTAATTATTTTTTTTTAATGCAGCAAATTAGCATAATTAAAATGAAAATAAATTATCAAACTATTGAATATAATTAAATACCACAGAAATGATATATATATATTTGTGTTGGCAAAGGCAAGACACATCTGTTGATCCTATTTCTATAATTTTTAGTTGCGCAGAACTAAATAATATTAAAATAGCAGAAAATTAGCATAATTTAAAAAAAAATAATTATCAGACTATTGAATATAATTAAATACCACAGAAATTATATATATTTGTGTTGGCAGAGGCAAGATGCATCTGTTGATCCTATTTCTATAATTTTAGGTGCACGTAGAACTGATAAATATTAAAAATGGCAGCAAATTAGCATAATTAACATGTAAATAAATTATCAAATTATCCAATATAATTATATACCACAGAAATTATATATATTTGTGTTGGCAAAGGCAAGACGCATCTGTTGATCCTTTTTCTATAATTTTTAGGTGCACGTAGAACTGATTAATATTAAAATTGGCAGCAAATTAGCATAATTAAAATCTAAAAAAATTATCAAACTATTTAATATAATTAAATACCACATAAATTATATATATTTGTGTTGGCAAAGGCAAGACGCATCTGTTGATCCTATTTCTATAATTTTTAGGTGCCCGTAGAATTAATTAATATTAAAAATGACTGAAAATTAGCATAATTAAAATGAAAATAATTTATCATACTATCGAATATAATTAAATACCACAGAAATTATATATATTTGTGTTGGCAAAGGCAAGACGCATCTGTTGATCCTATTTCTATAATTTTTAGTTGCGCAGAACTAATTAATATTAAAATTGCAGAAAATTAGCATAATTTAAAATAAAAATTATCAAACTATTGAATATAATTAAATACCACAGAAATTATATATATTTGGGTTCAATACAAGAATCCGTGGACAAATCACGTGACAAGATACCACTTTTTAATTTCATATGCTATTGCACTATCTCAGAAACTTAGAAAGTCGTAACATAAATTACCGATCTAGCAATTTGCACGCAATGAACTGGCTATCCACCTCCCACTCAGTGTGCAGCGTGCATGTCAAGTGGTATGGGGCTCTCATCGCGCAATGTGTCGAATAGTGGACGTTTCTGTATATGCAACATTTAGGAATTTCATTCCGTCTATTTATGTTAGCTGTTTATTCCATAGAAACATGTTCACTGGTTCTTATATTGTACCTATATTTTTATTGGCATAGGCAAGACGCATCTGTTGATTCTATTTCTATAATTTTTAGGTGCGCACCGAACTAATTAATATTAAAAATTGAAGCAAATTAGCATAATAAAAATGAAAATAAATGATCAAACCATTGAAAATAATTAAATACCACAGAAAGTATAATATATATTTGTGTTGGTAAAGGTAAGATCCTACTTCTACAATTTTTAGGTGCGTGCAGAACTAATTAATATGAAAAATGGCAGCAAGTTAGCATATTGCTGCTAGAGTTTGATATGATGAGATATTGCTGCTAAAGTGCTGTCCATAGATTCATCAATAGGTTTTACCCTTCTCTCCCCACCTACCCGTAACCCCAAATATTTAGGAAACTACAGTCGTGCTTAATTATGTATTTTTAAAATTCACTCATCTGCCTTCTAGATCAACATTTGTCTTAGCGTACATGACTTTCTTCTAGCTCACAAATTCTGTCTTCTAGCTCACGCACCTGTCTTCTAGTTCACACATCTGTTATCTAGCTCACACATATGTCTTCTAGATCAACTTTTGTCTTAGCGCACACAACTGTCTTCTAGCTCACACATCTGATTTCTAGCTCACACATCTGTTTTCTAGTTCACACATCTGTCTTCTAGCTCACACATCTGCCTTCTAGATCAACGTTTGTCTTAGCACACACAGCTGTCTTTTAGCACACACAGCTGTCTTTTAGCTCACACATCTGTCTTCTAGCTCACACATCTGTTTTCTAGTTCACACATATGTCTTCTAGCTCATACATCTGTCTTCTAGTTCACACATCTGTCTTCTAGCTCACACATCTGCCTTCTAGATCACACATCTGTTTTCTAGTTCACACATCTGTCTTCTAGCTCACACATCTGTCATCTAGTTCACACATATCATGTAAGCTCACACATCTGTTTTCTAGTTCACACGACTATCTACTAGGTAACAAAGTTGTGTTCTTTCTCAAAACAGGATACTGAAGCTTAAAATTGACTTATTCAAACTTAAAGAACAAAGTGGAGTCAGGAAAGCAACTATAGACAGAATGATTATCCAGTTGAATAAACATGTACCTCAAACACTTGGTAATGATGTTGTCTCGCTTTTCATGTTTATTTGATCACTTGAATATATTGTTGTTGACATACTTGTCACACTACAACAATTATATTTCATATACTATATATTTATCCAAGACTGGTAACATTACCACTGTGTCTATGTGGACAGACAGCAGAACATATCCTGCAAGACTACATTTCATTAAACCAGTTAAAGGAGGAACACTGGCCCACAGAGATGGATATTCACAGAAAGCTGTTAATTAATTTGGCAGACCATCTGACCTAGTTGGCAGACCTATCATTGTACCCACTATATGTAGATTGCCGATTGTTCTGATGGTATGGGTCAAGTGTAAACAGAACATTGTAACTTAACAAGACAGTCTATGGAACGGCCACCGATATAGAAAACAGTCAGTCAATTGATATTGGAGAGGTTGCAGACTTTCTTTGTGGTGTGGAGGAATTGGCTGCCATGCTTATCCGTGAGTATGTGTATATACAATAGTGCCGTTCTTACCCATGGTTTTTTGCTGTGTGTCTTGATAAAGGCTTTTTGGTTGAAACATCAGTTTGTGTGTTTTTATATGTGTTTACCGTGATTAGCAAAACTTCATTGCGCTGTTCCAAGCTTTGCCTGATGGATTTCAGTTTTACTGCAGTCAGTACATATTATCGATCTTATCCATGTGTGGTAATGTTGTACTACACATGCATGATTGATGAATACAGACAGAATCTTGACAAATAATGGAGAAAATGGAACAATGGAAAAGCAGATCTTTAAATGAATCAACTGATATCAAATAAAGACGGGAACGATGATAATGTGTTCCCAGATAGATCTCTCCGTGGTGGTGAGAAATATGTTCCTTTCATACCACAGTCAGCACATAGGACAGAGGTTTTGATTCTCCATGTGTTGCGGTCCGATGTCTGCAGTTTTAGTTCTTGTATGGTCCTGCAGCCTGTTATTTCCTCTTCTTTAAGCATGGTGTTTTTTTAGGTTTGCTTTATTCCTTTCTCATTTTATTTTACCCTCAGGCGTCCATGTAAGGGATTGTTGGTTTATTCTCTTTTCATCTAGTCTTAAAACATAACCGAGGTATTTTCATCTGCGTTTTCTTATGACGTTTGAAACATATTCTTGGTGTGCTTTCTTTCTTAAATCATTATTTGTGACGAAATCGCTCCATTTTATGTTCATCAGTTTCCGGAGACATTTGTTTTCGAAGCTGTTTCATTTTTTATCTGTTGCTTGAGTTGATTTCCAGCTTTCTCTTTCATATGTTAATACCTAGACAATATAGGAGTTGAATAGCTTTAGCTTGGTGTTTCTTCCTAGATCTTTTGACTTTCAGATATTAGTTTGGTAAATTTGCTAGCTGCAACTGCTATGTGTGTATTTATTTCTTTCATTGAGTCTCCATCAACAAACATTTAGTTACCCAAGTAATTAAAGTTGGAACTTTTTCCAGTATTTGGTTGTTTACTGAGATGTTATTTGTTTAACTGGTATGTCCCGTGATTTTTGATTTATCTGAAAATATGAGAAAAATCTGGCTTGGGTTTATTATAACTATTGATATTGAGAGTTCTCATGGAGCACAATGGGAAATACAGAATAATTGCTTCAATTATGATGGTTGGGGTTGAAGTCAATACTATAAGTCTTTAATGCTTTATGGTTTACAACTTGTCTGTGATAGGTGCTTCTTTTGACAATATGCAAATGAACAAAATATTCAGAACATCCATTGTCAAAACTATAACTATTTCTAAACTTCTGGGTATCACATTGATCTATTGCCTGGGTGTGCTGATATTCATAGTAATAAGAGAGCAGACAGACTTGTATCTGTGAATTTAAGGTAAACACTGGTGATGTACTGAAGTTTGTGGTCACTTGCTGGAGTGGACACAGGGATAGATGAGGTATCCAGGAGGTGTCCATGCAGCATCCATGGCAATTCAGTATCTCCTTCTTCGTCATTCATTCTCAAACTCCTCCAAATTAGCAGGATTTAGTCCAGAGAACGGAATGTCTTGTGTCATGGTTTACAGCAATGATGCAATATCTGCACCTTTCAGTCTGACACATATGACTTTAGCATAGCTTTGAGTCATGTTGACCCTATATGGAATGGGACAGCCAACTCCATCCCATAACCTCCTTAGTCGCCTCTTACAACATGCATGGAAGGTAAACAGTGTTGCTGTTCTTTACTTTCCTCCCAGACCTTGGTAACACATGGGCGGCAATTCAATATTATTTATGGTATAAATAGAACTGAGAACACGTCGAGTAGAATCAAGAGTGTTTATCCAGCTAGCTAGCCATGGGGACCATCAGCATGCATATTCTCAGGGAGATGTAGAATTGTGGGTTTGCCTTGAAGTACAATAACATGGATTAACCAATAGCTTCTTTAATGTGATATTTCTTTAGCAGAATATCATCAAGCACTGCTACTCTCTGTTCTGTGCAACCATCATCAAGCACTGCTACTCTCTGTTCTGTGCAACCATCATCAAGCACTGCTACTCTCTGTTTTGTGCAACCATCATCAAGCACTGCTACTCTCTGTTCTGTGCAACTATCATAATTTCTCCAGTGTCATATTAAGGAGGCCCTTTTCTTCTGCGTTCTTTTTCAAACTCCTTCAGATTAACAGGATGTAGTCTGGAGAATTAAATGCACTGTGTCATGGCTTGCAGCTTGGCTGTGATATCTTGGCCATTGGTCCTGGCACATTTGACTTTAGCATAGTTTCTGTGTCATTTGACCCTGTAAGGGATTTGACAGCCAACTCCACCCCATAAAAGCCTGAGTCACCTCTTACAACATGCATGACATGTAAAAGTTTCACTATTATTTTCTCCCCTTTCAGGCCGGGCAACAGGGCGAAGAAGGTCCTTGCCAGAATCTTTTTTTCCAATTCATTTATTACTACGGATTAACTGTCTGTCAATATTTGATGTAAGTAAAACTGAAACTCTACATCTTTTGAAATGTTTGATCTCTTCTATTCTATGGCCTTTTTTTGTATCATTAAAGTAAATATTAAATATCTGCAATGAATAAATCATCAATCCACAGACAAAAGTCCACAAGTAAAAAGTACAAAGAGGAGTTTATTGGAGGTCATAGAAGCTCAAATTCAAGGTAGTAACAATATCAGTGTATTTGTTGTCCTCTATTTTGTTATATTTCTTATACTATATATTCATCCAAGACTGGTAACATTACATCTGTGTCCATGTGGGCAGACAATGGAGCATATCCTGCAAGACTGCATTTCACTAAACCAGTTAAAGGAGGAACGCTGGCCTATAGAGACGGTTATCTACAGAAAGATGTTAATTAATTTTGGCAGACCATCTGACCCAGTTGGCAGATGTTTTTTTTTTACACCTTTTGATACAGACCACAGAGTTTGATGAATCCATTCGCTTGAAGTGTTTTCTAGTGCTCTTTGGGCACTCTTCTTCTGTGTTCGTTCTTAAACTCCTGCATATTACCAGGATGTAATCCGGAGACTGCATGATCATCCTGTCAAGTTCGCCCGTCATAGTCGATAATGACGATTTGGGATCAATTGTAAAAGGTAAAGGTAATATGAGTTATGAACCAGTGTCATAACACATGGTTTCCCATAAGTACTCATCTGTCTTGTCAGTGGTTGACCAGAAACCCCCATCGAAGATGGATGTGTCGTATTATTGGTGTAAATAAAACGGAGACTCAACGCAGGGAATTTCCATTTTCTGGACTAAATTCTGCTGGAAATTTAGTAGGACCATTGTTCTGCTGCAAGAGATATCCATTGGAAGTTTTGGAATGAAGAAAAAGACCAGAAACCGCCTGAAGAAGGTCCTCGACAACACTTGCTAAATTAAAATGGCACCTTCCCAGAGTTTGAGCCCTGGTATCCAACTTTCTCATGTCTGGTTTAACCATGGGAGTAATTTTTATTTAAACCATGAATAATGAATGGACCCATGTGACGTCAGTGACCCACAAAGCTGTACTAAATTTGGTTTGTTGTACTGAAAGGAGCAGATATCTCAGACAGCTGTAAACCTTGATTTGGCAGATTCTGTTCTCCAGAATACATCCTGCTAGTTTACAAGAGTTTGAGAATGAATGCAGAAGTAACGGTTCATGCCTGGAACGTGTGCCTACCAATGTTTACAGCGCTCATAGTTTTTAAAGAATTGTCTGTTCAGAATTTTTTTATATTTTGTGACATTGCAGAATGCAATTGTTTAGTAGTTTGAAGCCAGGGAAATAATTAACGAAAATAGGAAGAACACAGTTTTTGAAGCACAGCAGGAGGGGTTAGGGATAGAATTAGAATTAGTTGTAGGTAAAGGTAGGCCCCATGGCAGCCACCTGATGTCACGGATGAATATAACTTCATGCACTAAGCCACAGCAGCTATTAATTGGGGTGGCCAGTTCCCTTTCTTACTGTCTTTACTTCGCCTAACTCATGTGTCAGGTACCCTATTACAGCTGAGTCGACAGGAGGAGTGGTCGTGTCCAGCGAGAAATCACAACGGGAATTTTTGTTTGTCCGGACACGGTTTCGAACCTGGTATGCTGTAATCCAGAGATAGCAAGAAAGCTCACTATCAATTAGGCTACTGTGCTCCTCTGAATTAGTTTTAACACTGCACCTAACTCCTCTCCCCTCCAAACTCTAGCATTATCCCTTCTCATTAAATCATGGCATAATTTCACTAACATTAGCCATTTTTGTAATTTGTGGCGACACGCTCTGCAAGTGATGTAAAATTATTGACTACATGAAAACTGTGTAAACCATAACAAACTTTCAATGAACCTGTACATAATTTCTGAGTTTGTTCTATTTTCTGCTTATAGACGAACTATTACATAGGCACGTGTTCCAGACAAGGACAGACGTGACATTATTCTATTGATCTGCTGATGCCCAAAAGGGGATAAAAGTATAGCAACCTTGTGACCTGCTATGCATGTTGTAAGAGACAGCTAAGGAGCTTTAGGGGTGTACTTTTCTATCCTATCACATGGGTCAAAGTGACCATAAAGCCATGTCAAAGAATGAGTCTAGAGAACTGAGTTCATTATGTGTGGTTTACAGCTTATCTGCGATATCTCGTCTTTCTGCGACACATTCCAACTTCAGAATGACTTCTGGGTTACTTTAGTATTCTATGGGATGGGTCAAGACAACCCCAAATTTCCTTATTCATCTTTAACAACATACATGACAGGTCATAGTTTTGCTATTCTGCGCAACACTTTAATTAGCAAGCCAGATTAAAAAATACGAAACGTCTCCCTGCCACCGGATTCTTTTTTGAAAATTTGCGTTATTGATGGTGACTGTTTTGAAAATGTGATAATTTTTTGGTTGTTAGAGATATTTAAATAATATTTGCACATATAAATAAAGAATTGAATTATGCATATATTGGTGTAATTTATGTACGTGTGTGTGTGATACCAGACGTATGAGAAAGTGGTAAAGACGTTTTTCACAAAAAACATATATTTTATAACAAATAAAGAGGAAAAAAAAATAACACCTTAGTTATCGAATTCCTTGGCAACACTGTAAACTAAATCACACAAATCTGTTGTATTTATGTTCTTTCACTGCAAAATTTTCAAAATATAGCCGGGAGAACTGTATAAAACATGTAGATTTGCGGTAAAATCGTTCTTTGAGATTAGGTCTAGAACCATTTTTTGTGCTACTTCCACATATCCGATATCAAACGTCTACAAGTCTCCAAACCAACGCGGCATTCTGTATATTCACTGCTGTGAAACTAAATAACTCAATAATTCATGATTCAAGCCACGATTCAATGTTATTTTATTCAAAATACGATGAAAGAGAGGTCTATAAAATCGGTCGACCATCATGGCATCGTACCGGTGTGCCGATGTGGTCAGATTAATTGCTATAAAATTTGTATCTTCTGGCTAGCCATTGTTACAACGATCATATCGGACGTAGGAATGAACCGGCTTCAATAGCGCATGTTCCAGAGTAACCAATCAGGCTGTGGAGCGTCTATTATAACGATATCTCATTGGATGGGGGTATGTCACCAACGGCGCTAGCCGCCATTTTATTTTTCGGCGGCTGGACTTGATATAGGCTCGGTGGAGGTTAAGATCCCGTCAACATACTGGGGGCAACTAAATCTTCATATCCATGACAAGGGGCTGGCTGTGATGTGTACTGACCCAAATAAAACATTAATTAAAGTCAATATTATTAATTTTAAGATTTGTCACAAATTTCTAATTTTCAGGGGGATCTCCCTAGTGTAATGGGGTTAAGCTGTTCGCCTTGAGTTTAAGAGGTCATGAGTTCGAATCTGACTCACGTCATTTTGTGTATAAAGTGGATTTTTTCAGAGATCCCTGTGGGTTATCACTTGAAGCTATGGAGTTATGTGCTATGAGCGGTACTCTTGGCAGGCGGCATGCCACTTTGTTGAGAGTGATGAGTATATATGGGAAACCGAGTACAGTGAAGTCAATCCTCTACAACTTTTGAACCCTTTTTTTTTAACTTTTCTAATTTTCAGATGATGAGAGATAAAATAGACAGAAAGTAGAACAGACTGCAGATAAGTATCAACAAATGACTTAGGTAGTGGAATATGAAGATTGGAAAAGAAAAATATTAGCTAGAGCTGCTGAAACCTCTCGATGCTCTACTAACCTTACTGCCCATGAATGGAAACAATCAGGGCTTCATGATTGGGGTGCCCAAAGCGGAAGATTATGGGGTGTACTTTGCTGTCCTATTACATGGGTCCTCCAATTGTGTTGTTAAATGTTGTGGGTGAAGTGGGAGTTGTCAGACTTTAGCTATTGTCAGCACGTGTCTCTTTAAGGTTTCTTTGATTGTCTCCATCCATCTAATTCTTGGTCTTCCTTGTTCCCTGTAGCCCGATCTTCAGCTGTTGTATGCACAAAGTGCTGGTTGCTTTGGTTCTATTCTAATGATGTGACTAAACCACCTTGTTTGCTGTCTCTCAATGTAGTCTTGAGATGGTTTTTATTTCTTCTCTGATATCTTCATTTCTCCGTTGGTCTCAATGTTTCATATTTTTAACTTTTCTTAAACATCTCATTTCTCGCAAATGTATTGTTAAAACCATACCTTGCAAGGTGATTTGGTGCCACTGGAATGGGCCTGGTTCAATTCCCATTAGTCTCAAGAATTTTCACCCCTTTGGGGACTGTGTGCTAAAGATTTCAATGTGGTACCCTTATGACCCTGATGGGTGCAGGTTTATAAATAGAATAGATATTTAATATAAATAAAATTGTTGAAGATTATATGAAGTACTTTTGTCATTTTTTTAAACCACAATGAATGACAGAATTATATCAAAGAATGATTGTCCAGATTTAGAGACATGTCTCAGAAATAAGAGATTTCTTCTACATCAATCGCTCTGATTCTGAAATATTTTTGAGTCATGACCCAATTTTATAGAAACAATCTGATCTGCGACTCCATTTTATGAAACAAAGTTACCCTCTACCTGAATACATTAAAACAAGGTCTTGATATAGTTAGAAGAAAACATACAAATTTACAGCTTTTTGCGTCTTTACAGATGGTCGAAAAGCTGGCCAGTGCAAAATTTCATATGAACAAGGAGACCCTCAAATTAATTAAATTGCCAAAATGCACAGTGTCTATGTTTCACACGATTTCTTTCCTAGGCAAGTTTTATTGGTTGGTTGCTGATCCAGCGGTCCATGGGCTCATGCCCTTTGACCCAATGCTATTGTGTGATATATGCATGTGTTTGTGAGCTGTTGTTTTGTTCCAAATAATGTGTTCCATTTATCTAGCCCTAGAGGGAGAAGCATTTTCCTGATGTCATCCAGTGTTGTGCATTTAAAAAAGGTTGCGGTCAACATTTTCATAGGGATGAGTGCACAGTCAGCACTCTGGATTGTGTGTTGTGGTTGTATTCTGTTCAGGTGATTGTTAAGCTGTACATGTTGTGTGGTGTGCAGTCGGAAGATGATACTCTGGTCTTTTCTTCCCAGGAGGTTGATGTTATCTTCAGGATTTGGGCTGGTCATATATTTCTCTCCCAGTGTTTCCCATCTGTTCACCCAATTTTCTTTAGTCACAGATTTCAGCATCATTTTAACTTTGTGCATGGTTGTTTATGTATATGGCTGTTCTTGTTGAGCTCCCATCTTTGCTAGTCTGTCTGCCTTGTCATTGCAAGGTGTGTTTGAATGGCCAGATATTCACTGCATAACAATGTAAGTAGCTGGTTGGAATGGTGATATATTTCCACCAGCTCGGGCTTACAATGTCCATCACATTCTAATGCTTGAAGAGCGAACATAGAATCTGTGAAAATAACAATGTTTTGAACTTTTGATGGAAAGGCATCAAATATGGTCTTCAGGTGGTACAATGCAACTTCTAGTGCTGTTATTTCGGCTTCATAGATAGAACATATCTCCCCACAGGCATCAAACAACTCATCAGATGTTTTGTCTGGATATTCTATATAGACACCATAACCTGCTTGATGGTAGTTTTGAAAGCAGACCCATCCGTATAGACATGAATCCATTGTTCTGGGTAGGTGTCTATTGTTTTCTGTGTTGCTTTCATAAGACTTACTGGGTCGGAACTTTTTGGTGCATTATTTCTTAATTGTGTCTTGATTTCCGGCAATTTAAAACCTGCATGTGGTGATAAACATTTTTCTACTCTTTGCAGTTCTTGTCTGGGAGGTGATATCTGCCTTTTATTTCATCGACATGGCTCAGGACTGACTTTTGTTTTATTCTGTGGTTTGGTTGCCAGTTTTCTACAAGTTGTTTCTACAAATGTAGAACCCCTTGAGATGTGGAGAGATATGGCTTCAATGGAGGCTTATAAAAGAAGTAAAAAAAATGAACAAAGACCACCCAAATAAACAAGCCAGTTTTATTAAGATGCTGCTTTATCAATTTTTACTTGGAGGCTTTGAATGATAGTTTAAACAAGAAAACATGATCAGCCTTTTGATATAAATGTTGGAAATGTTTTGTGTATTGTAATTTGTAGGTTTTCTTGTTTACATCATAACACCCTAGTTTTAGTGATAGTTCGTCATGTCTAAGTGGACCATTCTAAAAACATGTGTTTTACGTAAGTACATTTTTAGATAAATTTAAACAAGATTATATGTGAAAGTAGATATGCTTTCAAAATAGGCAAAAATTGCCAAATATTTCGTTTTTTGCATTCTTTCTCAAAATCAATTGGTAGAATGTAGTCTAGAGAACGGAATGCATGTGTCATGGTCTAGAACCTTGTTGAGATATCTACACCATTTGGCCTGTCATATTCAACTTAATCATGAGCCAGATATTTAAAATGGCAACCCTGTGAAAGAGATGGCAACCCTGTGAAAGAGATGGCAACCCTGTGAAAGAGATGGCAACCCTGTGAAAGAGATGAAAACCATGCGAAAGAGATAGAAACCTTGTGAAAGAGATAGAAACCTCGTGAAAGAGATGGAAACCCTGTGAAAGAGATAGAAACCTAGTGAAAGAGATAGAAACCCAGTGAAAGAGCTAGAAACCATGTGAAAGAGATAGAAACCATGTGAAAGAGATAGAAACCTCATGAAAGAGATAGAAATCTCGTGAAAGAGATAGAAACCATGTGAAAGAGATGGAAACCCTGTGATAGAGATAGAAACCCAGTGAAAGAGATAGAAACCTTGTGAAAGAGATAGAAACCTCATGAAAGAGATAGAAACCCTGTGGAAGAGATAGAAACCCCGTGAAAGAGATAGAAACCTCATGATAGAGATAGAAACCTCATGATAGAGATAGAAACCCTGTGAAAGAGATGGAAACCCTGTGAAAGTGATGGCAACCCAATGAAAGAGATAGAAACCCAGTGAAAGAGATGGAAACCCTGTGAAAGAGATAGAAACCTCATGAAAGAGATAGAAACCCTGTGGAAGAGATAGAAACCTCGTGAAAGAGATAGAAGATGGAGATCCGTTGCAGTCAACGCTTGAAAATTAGACTTGAAATAGTCACTGCTGCAATGCCCAGATTAAATACCATATGGGAGAGCAGAATAAGTACATCAGTGAAGATTCGCCTGGATACCATTGTATGCCATGTGTACCATTATAGGTCATGTCGTGGTGTGAGACTCGGAATTGGGCGAGGGGTTCACGCTGTCGGTGAACGACACTTCTGCTAAGAAGACGAAAGAACCATGGTCCAACTCGTCTCGCGGATGAGAAAAGGTTCAGCATCCGATGGGCATAGGCACAGAACGTCAAATTACACGAGGCAGATTCACAGACGGCGGAACACCTCGCGCGAGATAGACGTGAATGACAATCGTCTTGGCGAAGAGTCACTACGCACCCACGTGACTGTCGACAGATAGGCAGGCTGTCACAGGCTAGGGAAGCCTACTACCCAAATTAAAGGCATGACAAAAACGGATATGATGGGCCTCGGATGTGATGTTTTGGTCAGTTTGCAACAATTATTTAACTGCAAAATGGTTGGTGCCTAGAATATACGAATCTATGTCAATCTTGGCTATCTGAAACAGTGTCTCTGTCTATCATGTTTTGTGCCTAGTTAGAAAATGAGACCTAGTCACACCTCTAGAGTTTGGGTATCTAAAACAGTGTCTCATTCTGTCATGTTTTGTGCCTAGTTAGAAAATGAGACCTAGTCACACCTCTAGAGTTTGGGTATCTAAAACAGTGTCTCATTCTGTCATGTTTTGTGCCTAGTTAGAAAATGAGACCTAGTCACACCTCTAGAGTTTGGGTATCTAAAACAGTGTCTCATTCTGTCATGTTTTGTGCCTAGTTAGAAAATGAGACCTAGTCACACCTCTAGAGTTTGGGTATCTAAAACAGTGTCTCAGTCTGTCATGTTTTGTGCCTAGTTAGAAAATGAGACCTAGTCACACCTCTAGAGTTTGGGTATCTAAAACAGTGTCTCAGTCTGTCATGTTTTGTGCCTAGTTAGAAAATGAGACCTAGTCACACCTCTAGAGTTTGGGTATCTAAAACAGTGTCTCAGTCTGTCATGTTTTGTGCCTAGTTAGAAAATGAGACCTAGTCACACCTCTAGAGTTTGAGTCAAACGGCATGAGCCCATAATCCGCTGGATTAGCAACCAACCAACCAAAACCTCTAGAGTTGTCGATAGATATTGTCTTATTTTTAAGAGTTATGACTGCAGATTGGCATCAGTGCACACTGGAGAGTTCATAGGTGCTCTCAATTTCACCCGTCTCAATAAATCCATCAGAGAGAAGCGGCCGACAGTTTCAGTTCGATACTGGTTTATCAATATCTTCATACATTTATTATGTTATTTTTACAAGCTGTTTCAACCTTTACACCAAATCTCTCACAGTCTTGACTATGACAATGATTCATACTTTTAAAAATCTTCTGAGCAGACAAGGTCCCATAACGCATTCACTATGTCAGATCAATCCATTGATGTACCTATTGACACTGTTCCCATGCTCGCTAGTGTATCGGCTCCTTCATTGGCTTAAGCTCCCGCATGAACTAATGCTTTCACAGCTGTTTCAACTAGCTCTTGTGTTATCCCTGTCATATTTACTGGCCATATTATTCTGCATTAATTCTTAAACTCCTGCAGACAAGAATACACTGTGTTATAGTTTACAGCTTGGCTATGATATCTGCGCATTTCAGCCTGAAACATCCAACTTCAACATGGGTATTAAGTTAATTTGGCCATATGGGATGGGACAACCAACTACATCCCTAAACCTCATTAGTCACCTCTTATGTCATACATGACAGGTAACTCACTTTTCTTTGCTCTCTTTCCAGGCCTGACAACACAATGATGATTGGCCATATTGTGATATAAGCTGTGTGGTCAATAAAATGACCAACACTGATACTACCAAACGGTTTCAGGCTCTTATGCAACTTCTATACATGTGCCTTCTATATATATATATACATATATATATATATATATATATATATATATATATATATATATATATATATATATATATATATATATATATATATATATATATATATATATATATATATATATATATATATATATATATATATATATGTGTGTGTGTGTGTGTGTATAGAAGACACCAACATAAGGGATATATGCATGTATGTGTGTGTATATATATATATATATATACGTATATATACAAGCATAGACCCCCACTTCTGAGTAGTAGGCTCCATCTCATAACATTACATACTGGTGAGGGTTGGAGTCTTCTAGGTATGAATAGAAACTCTGGAGGACCCCCCCCCCCCCCAAATTGCACATAGGAAACAATTGGTTTAATAGCTTGTAATGCCTAAGTACCAAAAGAAATATCTTATAGTGACAATACAAACATTACATGAATGAGCTAAAGGCAATTAAAATTGTGAAATCATTTAATACAGTAAAGTATTCCATAGAACAAGTAACAGAAGCATAGTTTCTATTTTGTGATATTATCTGTGCTGGTACAGTCCACAGATTGAAGATTTCATGTAGCCTGGATCATATAATTGCACTAGTACTATTTATTAGTAACCTTTTTTTGGTTAAATAAAACATATCTCTTATGTGAGGTACGCTCCTTTCAACTTCAGACGCGAGTTCAATTTGGTTATATCAGAACTTTCAACCATCAAAAATAGTGGAGTTGATAGTTCTGGTAACCCTGTTACCCCAACCTCTGGAGTAGTGATTAGTAACTTACCTACTGGAATAATATAGTAAGAAATGGGTGATAGATATATAACTTTGTTAAGTCTGTGGAGGTGAGATAAAATATGTTTAACACATCAACATATCAGTTGGTTCATTGTTGATCCAGTGGTTTGTAGGTTCCCACCTTGTGGCTAACAACAAATGGGCAAATTGTAACAATACTACATAGTAAAAGTAAATATCGAAACAAAATTTACAAAATACTATATCATATCACACAGTGTTGCCACTCGTGTGTTGCAAGGCCTGAAAGCATAGCAAAGAATAGCAGCTGTTACCTGCCATGTAAACTTTTACAAACAACCTAACTCTGCCAAAGACGGATGTGTCAGGTCATTGGCACAAATAAAACGGAGACACAGCGCATTTTCATTATCTGGACTACATCCTGCAGGCAATCTAATAAGACCATGGTCCTGCTACAAGAGAGATCCAGCGGAAGTATGAGAATGAACGCTGAAGAAGAAACACCATAACAATTTCTAACAGTATGAATTGTTAAGTCAACTTTAGAAGACCTGCACTTTTTCAGAATGACATTGAACTGCTAAAAGTTGATCAACTCAGCAGCAACTGGATATAGGAAACAACAACCTGTCATTCATTTTCTAAGAGGGGAGTAAGGAGATTTTGGGGGATGGAGTTGACTGTCCCATACTATAGAGGATAAAAAAGACCCATTGGCCATGCTAAAATATTGGATGTTTCTAGCAAAAAGGTGCAGATATCACAGCTAAGCAGACAATCGTGACACAGAACAGTCAATTCTCAGGACTACGGTATATTCTGTTATTCTGTACAAGTTTGAGAATGAACATGGAAGAACATAACCAAAGAAAAATAAGACCCATGATTCACCATTAAGATCTACTCTGATCCCATGTTTCACCTTGATATCTGTTCAGATCCCATCCTTCATCGTTAATATACATTCAGATCCCATTTTGAATCATTAATAGCTACTCAGATACAATTTTTCATTTGGGGAGAGGGGAAGACCCTGAAAAGAAAATATTTGTAACACTGTGACCTACTACAAGATTAACTAAGTGTGAAAGTGGGGGTTGACCCCACTCCATTCTGCAAAAACATCACAGTTAAAGACAGATGTACGTGCTAGGCTGAATAGTACAAATATCACAACAGTAAATTAGCAACACAATATGGTAACTGCAACTATCAACACAATAAACTTTCAACTGTCTAAAATCACACAGAGAAATCTAAATAGATAAACTTGCATAAATACAAGTAGAAAAAACAACATAAAAATCACTTGTGAAACAACATACATTTAAGTAGACACACAAATGAAAGTGAATGTCAAGAATGTCTAGATCTGGGTAAAACTATTTTTACTGGTCCGTCAGGATGATTTAAAATACTTTACTCACTGGAAGTTGGGTTCAGAAGATATCAAATCACAAGCTATCTCAGCCAAACTGTATAATATGATACTAAACTGATAAAGAAGAAATGATTAGGTCAAACAATTGATGTTGCTAGTTTAAAACTGTTCAAAACAAAACAAACTTCTCAGACAGTGACTACCTCCAATTTTTTTATGTTCGCTACTGGATGTGACAAAAGCTTTGACCTCAAACACAGCAAATCTTTCAATATTAAATAAAGCACTTTATGCAATTAATGGGGGAAAAAACTACATCTTTTTTAACCTCAAATTACAACAAAAAAGTTTTTTTGATTCTATCCCAGGTAAACATCCTGAATACTCACCAACCCAAACAAGATTGCCCACCTTTGGTCCAGAGGAATATATGTAACTTATAGTAATACCTCTACACACCATTCAGTGTAGAGGGTAATATGGTATTTCTGCATTTTTCGTGGACCAACGACACACCTAATTTAGTTAAATTTTAATTTTCTGAATCAACAGTGATGCAGACAAACCCATAGGTACTCAGTCTCTTCCTGCATATGATGAAGAGTATGCATGCTGGTGGTTCTTGTAACTCACTGGTTACACACACCTTGAACTCAACTGCCCTACTCTGCTTGCCCAGAGGGTAATTCTTAATTCCTTAAATCGCATTTCATATCTATTTTCCAGATTACAAAATAACTGTGAAGCAAGACAAAATTTTGGACATACTGGACTGAACTGATGCAGAAACTTTGGGGTGGCTACTTTGGCCTGCAGAAGACTTGGAGCTTTGTCCTAGCAAGTGGCATGAAGATCTAGCAAGACCAAAAGAATCACGAAAACAGAAGAAAATATTTCTTTCTAGTCTAGTGTCCTCATTTATAAAATATTCATGTAGAGATCTTAATATGTCATTTTTGCACATAACTAATTCTCCAAGCAGAGATGTTTCACCCAATCGGGGTTAACTCCATGAAGTGGAGATAGAGCTAAGTCATGTCAACAGAGGCAGGATCATAGTGCTGCCCAAACAAGCACAGGTGCTGAAGTCAGAGATACCAGGTTGAGAGGTGCACCAGCAACCACGGTATCATGCAACATGACCAGATAACTATCTTCACAACAAAAAATAACAATGAGCCTGCTTTTTCATTGCCGCAGACTCCCACATGTCCAGGAGTATAAATCTACAGAATTATCCACAGATAAGAATATGAAATGTACTCCATTCACTCATCTGAGCCATCCATTATCAACCTTACTAAGCATGGACCAAGAGTCTGACTATTACAGCTCCCATGAAATACCTAGAGATGATGTGGTTACCACCATTCCTAAAGCCTTTATTTTCTCGGATTTTCTTAAGTTGTATCATGGGTTGCCTGAAGAGTCATTGGTGATCTACAAATTTTCCAATTGAGTCTCAAGCTTTAGCTAACTCATCCCGGAAGCCAATGCACAATCTACTGAGCTACCACAGCTCAGACGTAATTACACAACAAACATTTTTTTTCCCCAATAAAATGCACAACAGTTAACACAAATAACAAAATAAAATATTTTCAACAAAATCCCAAGTTTCCAGTGATCAAAATTTCACTAAAACTAACCAAATCTAATAAAATTTATCATTAAGAAAATGACCATCCCATTTTTTAAGCAGTAAATTCATATTTTTGACTTAACAAAAATAGATACACAGATTACTGTGTATTGTAAAATATTCATGATTAAAATTTCCAAACACAATTAATTTACAATATTTATTTCTTCCTCAACATCAACCTCCATTTTGAAAGTGTTCTTTCCAGACTCGTGGATCCCAAACCATCGGGGTTTCTCATAGACTGCCTCTTTAAGAGTTTTAACATTAGCCATGGTGGAGATATCTTTAGTACGAGCAAATCCAACGTGATTGTTTCCCATATCAAATTCAGTGTAGTAGGGTCCAATAAACACATCTCCCAGGATCCATAAAGGTCCAGCTGGTGCAGGCACATCCAAGCCAATGAAACCACTGAGACACTCAGTCTGCCCCATCGTTGTGACCTGAAGTAAGACATTAAAAATAATTGTTTATATTTATAGAATTATGAATTTCTTCTTCTTCTTCTCCTTCAGTTTTCATTCTCAAACTTTCAATGGATCTATCTTGAAGTAGGACAATGGTCCTACTAGATTTCCAGCAGGATGTAATCCAGAAATTGAAAATGTGATGTGTCGCCATTTTATTTGCGCCAATGGTCAAGCACATCTGCAGTAATTATGAATATAATTCGACCACACCCTACTATTATTATACAGAGGGGAGACTCTAAGGCAGTCAATGTTGTATTAAACCATCTTCTGGCATGACATGCTTGTTTCCAAGTCTATTGACATTGCTTTTTATTTTAACTAATCAAGAGGGGGGGGGGGGGGGGGGGTGTGTCCAGTGCAGATGGCAAGGCACATTTTCCATAAAACCTGTACAGGCAAGCAGTCATATGAAACTTGTCCAGGAAAGCAGTCATGTGAAACCTGCCTGGGCAAGCAGTCGTGTGAAACCTGTCCAGGCAAGCAGTCGTGTGAAACCTGTCCAGGCAAGCAGTCGTGTGAAACATATTAACTATGTGTCTCTGCAATTTACACTGGCCTGCTTTCTGACAATCAGTAAAGATCCAAAAGGCCATCATCATCCTACCAGCAGTTACAGGACACCATTAGCATCTTCTTCATAAATGTTGTTTGATGTATCAAACAAATATTTCAACACTATTCTTCTTCTGCGTTCAGCATCTGTGGTCATGCTATACCGTCAGGCCTGTCGTCAAGACGAAGTCCACTGTCTTCTCCAGGTCAGAGTGGCTGCCCCATAGCTTTTGCCTCACGTCTGTATCCTCTGGCCAGGTCTGCTGTCTCTGCTCTTTGTATGTTGGGCAGTCCTGAAATATGTGTGTCTGGGTTCCGGTACAAGAATAGTTTATAACTGCTGAATGCTAAAATGCAGTACAAAGTCCATCTTTAATATGTGAGTTGTCTGAGATAGTTAATACATTTTACAAATGTTTTGAGGCTAAAAATCAGCTTCAAGCAGTTGGGTAACTGAACAATTCAGAAAACAATGGCAACCAAATGACAATACATATTACCTAGGAAACCACTACAACCACAAAATGTTGGGCTGATTGCTACATCTTGAATAAGACAAAACCAATTTTAGGTAGATTTTTGGTGGAAATTATCATTTTAACTGAAATTTTCTTCATAAATTCATGGTCATAAGATCTACAGTTGTTTTAATCTATGTTGAGTAAAACATTGATATTTGTTTTTCATTTCTTACTCTGTTCCTGTTTGTATAACTATATGTGGATATTGATTATCACTGTACGCTTAGAAGATCATCAACCAACAGAGAATTGAAACTGTCAGTCATTGTGTAATTGTGGATGTACTCGAGACAAGATTAGAGCACTGACGCTTGTGTTTCTGTGTGCAATGATGATATGAAGACCATCTAGCCAACCAATCAATCTTTCTTCTTTTATTCTGCTGGAATCATTCGCAAACTCCTACAGATTAACAAGATGTAGTCCAGAATTCATGGTGTTATGGTTTACAGCTTTGCTGTGATATTTGCACCTTTCAGCCTGACACACCAGACTTCTGGGTCACTTTGACCCTCTATGGGATGGAACAGTGAATTCTACTACCCCAAAACTCCTCCTAAGATGTATGTGATGACAGGCAACAGTGTTGCTATTCTTTACTCCCCTCCCTGGCACCGGTAACACACGTTCGTTCTTTGGTTATAAATTTTCTTCTGTTTTTGCTCTTGCTGCACAACTTAATATTTCTGGTAATTCTTCTTCCTTCAAGCAATTATTAAACATCCAGTCCAATACTAGCCATGTATAGAATTATTTGTGTTAGCAGGTCAACTTGGGTTCATGATACTACACAACAAATGATGACACTTCTATGCTACTACACAACTTAAGTAATCAATTGTAATATATCCAGTCCAATATTTGTCATGTATAGCGCTGTTTGTTTTAGGTCATCCTGTATTCCCCATAACTTGTTTTGCAGAGAAGCTCCTATGGGCCAGATTGTTGTTCTATCAACAGTGAAACTGGGACAATTCTGTAGTGTGTGTTCTGGTGTCTGCGCTGCTCCTCAGATGCACGCAGCAGAGTTGATAATTTTTATTTGGTATCTGTTTGCTATAGTCGGAATGTTCTATTTAGTTATGGTTATTTGGTTCCTGTAATTTACTTTGTGTCCGTGCTTTTGAACGACATTTGACCGCTTTTCATATGGTGTATGGATTCAATTCTGTAGCGTAAACCTCCTCTTTCAAGTTCTGCAAGGGGTGCAAAGGGAACGCATTGCTCTAAGCGGACCCAGGGTTAGCAGATAACCAAAATCCCAAATGTACCTCCTCGCGGTGCACCCTGGTAACAGAAAACAGCAGCTCGAGCTGATTCTGGCCAAATCATTTGGGGATCGTGTCCGGGAATGTGGAGGAAGCAGATGGAAAGAGATTTGACTGCAAAAGAGACAGACAATATCTCCGACACCATTTGCATAACCACATACAGAGACACTGTCGACATACAGTGCCGCCAGTTAGTCCGCTAAGAACATTGGAGGCGCAGCCAATGTAAAAGATGCACGTAAAGGTAAATGCATGATGAGAAACAAATTTATGTCATAATGAGTACAATGACAAAATGAAAGGGCAGAACAGCGCCAGAGGGCAGCGCGAACTGCAAATAGAAAGTGAAAGGTTCATAGGAAGGGGGAGCTACAAGCTCTGTTAGCTCGAGACGAGCTTCTAGTTACCTGTACTCCTCATAGGCAGAGACCCAGACCCAATCACGGGCGTTCAGAAAAGCAAGAAGACCTAACCCAACTCTAATGTCGAGCCTTCCTAAACCGGAAATATGCTCGCGAAGAGAAAGGGTGTCGTACCCGATGGGCTTAGGCAACAAAGGGACAACGATGGCAGTCCTGGACCAACTCTACTACTTACCTATCGACTGCCCGTAAATCGCCGTAATTTTTACGGTTTTTTCCAAGCTGTACGGCTTTACGGGCGTACACCGGCATTTACGGGTTTTTACGTGAATTTCTGCAGTTCTGTACATTTTGGGTTTTTTTTAATTAAATTTAGTGGTGACACTGATATTTTAGTGGCAACAGTGATTTGTACAGGTTTTATTCACAATAGTGTCGTTTGCTATTTTTATTTGATCTGGTCTTGAGGCGAAGTATTGTTGGAAACAATGCTTTTAACACACTACCCAGTACTTTAATTATTCTCTGTGCTGGGGACGTTGTCTTTATACCGAACTTAGGGAATTTTTGTCCACGTGCATTGACAGTGTTACTCAGTGTATCTAGAGTACACAAATACTAATAACACATGCATTTTGTTTCTAGGACTACTATACATCGTTTAATTTATATTATAAGTTTTTGTTTGTCTCCTAGACCTAGGTAGTGTAGGTAGGCCTATAGTTAAATAATAGAATATGTTATTTGTTTATGTAGGCCTAAATCTGATCTTTAGAACTTATCTTAAACCAATATTTTGTTGTCACGTTATGTTTCTTTTTAGGAATTACAAACGGAAAATGAGAAAATGATGCCGCTGACTGAAAATGAAGCCGTCGCTGCTATAGATGTACGATCCCTTCCGATCACAGATGCACAATCTCCACGAGTCATAGTTGTACGGTCTCTGCCGATAATAGATGCACAGACTCCGCTATTCACAGATGCACGATCTCCGCTATTCATAGATGCAAGATCCCTGCCGGTTAGAGCTGCACAATCTCCACGGGTCATAGTTGTACGACCTCCGCCATTAGCCGATGCACAATCTCCGCTATTCATAGATGCACGATCTATGCCGGTCATAGTTGCACGATCTACGCCGGTCATAGATGCACGATCTCAGCCGGTCATAGATGTACGATCTCTGCTGATCATAAATGCATGATGTGCGCTATTCATGGATAGTTGAAATTATTGTCAAACGCTTTGTAGAGCACTCCAACAAGTTGTTATAGTTTCAAACGGATCTAAGCATCCATTCTCTGTAATATTTTTTTTTCATATTTCTTTTTTTTCATTTTTTCGTATTAGTTACATAAAGATACATAGGCCCAGTCTTTGTGCTCTATAATTTTCCCACGCTATGACTGTCTATGTTAAACAAAGGTAAACTACCCTTAAAATAACCCAAATTACCTTTTTTTTTGCTGTGCGCGGATGGAGAAATACACTTGCAGAGAGAAAAGTTTCAGTACCCGATGGGCTTAGGCACAAAAGGGACAATGATTATAGCACTGGCCCAACTCTACTGTCAAGCTTCCTATACTGGAAACACACTTGCAGAGAGAAAGGGTTCAGTAACTGATGGGCTCAGGTGATATTGGGACATGGTTGCTCAGCTCGAGAACGCCTTGCTCTCAAACGTGTGGTGTGAGACTCGAACTTGGACGAGGGGTTCATAATGTTGGTGAACGACGCCTTGGGTAGGAGGGCGAACGAGCCAAGGTCCATCTCTTTTGGTGAGTTCTTCCTCATACGGAACCAGTCTCGTGAATGAGAAAAGGTTCAGTACCTGATGGGCACAGGCACAGTTTGTCTAAATGCACAAGATGAGTTCATAGATAATGGAACACCTCGTACCAAATAGACGTGCTCGACAAGCGTCTTGGCGAAGAGGCACTAAACACCAGCGTGCCCGGCGACAGATAGACAGGCTGTCGTGGACTAGGGACCAAACCCGAAATAAAGGAATGAGGAAAACGGATGTGCTGGACCTCGGACGTCCTGACCACAAGTGGCCAACCGGGGTGCAAATAATCACAGTTTTACCGTGGAACTTGCAGCACAACGTACTTCATGCTCCCTGGCGGAAATCACACGAAATATTTGTTGTGGTTATTTGAGAGCGAACGCTGAAGAAGGAGTTCTGCATCTCATGGGCCAACGTTTTCTGACATGACGGTGAGGAAGTATCTATGATACATACCTGAACGCTGGTTTTCAGGGGGCATCCTGCAAATTAGCTTTTTGTGTGGAATACAACGAATGTATCATAATGGCAAAAATTACTTGACTACGCCGCTATCTTGGTGCAACTGGAAGTTGAAAGAGTAATGATTTGAGTCATTGAGCAGAAGTAACGGTACAGGTAAACTATGAGCCAGCATCACAGCACAGTTTCCCATAAGTGCTGAGATGTCTAGTCTGTGGTTAACCAGAAACCAACTGACTAGCACCTTCTACCACACTTTTTAAGTAGCAATAGTACAATCCCTCAACCTTCCCAAAGCATGAGCCCTGGTACCTCACTTCCTGGTTTCTGAGGGAACCACAAGAGTAATTTTTGTTTCATACTATGAATAATGAATGGACTTGAAACCCAGATGTACTGGTTGGTGGGCAGATGACTTAACACTACACTATTGCAGTTTCCAAGGGGCATATTTCAGTGCAGATTTTATTATAGATAAATCCCTGAATAAAAACTGTCTTACAGAGAATTTGAACTAATATCCTCAAAACTTAAGAGAGTGGTATATTAGCTACTTGACGACATACTACTCCTCCACTAATGAGGAGAAACTGAAATAAACTAACCTGGAGAACATATTGTTGAGGTGTGAGCACAAATCCCTGTCCTCCAATGGTAAACGTCACATTTGGCATCTTTGGAATGTTAGCACACACAACCAGGTACTGCAGGATGAAAGTGTCAAAAATTGATCTACAACTCACAAAAATTTTGAAAACAATAACATATAACAAACTGCTTATAGTTTATACCAGCATTTCTTAAACCTTTTTTTTCCTGTCAGCCCTTTCTGTATAATTATGCTTCTGTCTGAATGAAACCTCAAATAAAAGCGTGTGAACTTTTTTCCAGGTTTATATTTTATTAAATATTGTGGAAATCTTTCTCTACCCTTTCTCCCACTAGAAAGATATGCTGTCCCTAGTCTCCAATTTTTTATTTATGGTCCCAGCAATATGCTGTGGTCTCCTGAGGGGCCACAATGCCCAACTTGACAACCACTGTTTTGGACAAATGGCCAGGGCAGTAACTGTATAGGACTCTCAATCCATGATCTGCAAGATTCAGAATAGATAGCTAACCCATGAGTGGATGAAGTATGTTGTGGTTTCACACCAGCAAAGACTTCGGTAGGAAAGTACATGATGATGATGAGAGCTGACAGACTGGCTTCAAGAACTAGAAGTCAAGTCAATGAACAATATAATAGAGAAGCTACCAGGATTTATTATTTAAGAAATATAATAATGTAGCAAACGGGATTTAAATTGGGTACCCTCAGATGGCACTTACTCACCTCACAACATAGAACCAGGTCTGCTCAGATGATATGTTAGGGATGTGGTGCGGTCGACGACAGAATTAGAAATGTGGTGTAACATAATACGGAAAACATGTCAAATCAAGTTGTGAGGTGAGTAGATGCCATCTGAGCAGATCTGGTTCAAATCCTGTTTGCTGCAATGTGATTTTTTTCTGAACTAGAAGTCTAGGTCCAGGTGGTTGGAACACCATGAGAGAAGAGACTATTATTAAGAGATTGAACGAGTTCGAAATTGCTTGGGGTTACAGTAAAGGGTAGGATTTTTTCTTCTTCTGCATTATTTCTCACATTCCTGTAGATTAGCCGGTTATAGTCCGGCAAATGGAATGCATTGTTTGTCATGGTTTACAGCTTTGCTGTGATGTCTACGCCTTTCAACATGAAACATCTGACTTCAGTATGCGCTTGGGTCACTTTGACCCTATATGGGATGTGACAGCCAACTCCACCCTACAACTTTCTTAGTCGCCTCTTATGACATGCATAAAAGTTAAAGAGTGTCGCTATTCTTTGCCCCCCTTTCGGACAGAACAACTCATAGACAGAGAAGTAGAATGAGGAAGATATACAGTGAATGAGTTATGGGAACTATCAGCGTACATGCTCTTCCATATCTGATAAAAGAGATGAAACTCCTACGGTGATGCACATCAGTCTTCTTCTTCAGCGTTCATTCTCGAACTCTCGTGGATTTCTCTTGTAACAGGACAATAGTTCTACAAGATTTCCAGTTGGATGTATTCCAGAGAATGGAAATACACTGTCTGTGTGTTATTTGTGTCAATGGCCCGACACATCCGTCTTTGCAGCTGCCATCAGTCTATTCAGAAAATCACTAAACCACAAATGATCCAGAAAAACCCCACATCCACTTTTGTTTTATGTGATGTGTCCTGGTAACAGGCTATATGCTGAAGTATGGCAAAGTGAATTGGGGCTGAAGAGGAAAGGCAAAATGGGTCCCTTGTATGCCATGATGAAAATTACTCTGATACGTGTGAATACCAGAAAGGTACTTATTTGGTAAGGAAAGGGTAGCATATAACCGTGACCTTCATTATAACAGGCCAGAGTGCTCACTAACTTTACATCACTGAAGAATGCCAATCTGACTACTGCTGTACTTTTTATTGGCCGGCAAAACAAAGCATAAATAAATGAAATAAACAATCTTAACACATTTCTTCCATATCTGCTTATCTTAATCCATTGCTTTGATTTCTTTCCATGTTTTACCATTTTGAATGTGTCATTCTTTCCTCTATGAATGTTATCTTCCTCTTTCCATGCCGGTTATTTTGCAGTTTCCTTCTTTCTTTGTTGGTTATCTTTCTCTTTCCTTCTTTTCCGTGTGGGTTATTTTTTTCTTTCCCTCTTTTTCCTGTGGGATGTCTTTCTCATTCCTTTTTTTCCTTGTGGGCCGTCTTTCTCTTTCCTTCTTTCCATGTGGGCTATTTTTTGCTTTCCTTCTTTCCCAGTGGGCTGCCTCTCTCTTTCCTTCTTTCCCTGTGGGCTGTATCTTTCCTTCTCCTTGTGGACCATCTTTCTCTTTCCCTGTAGGTTATCTTGGTCTTTCCTTCTTTCCCTATGTGCTGTCTTTCACTTTCCTCCTTTCCCTGTAGATTTCATAATACCTCTGCTTGTTCTAGGTAAACATAAAAAATGAGCTACACAAATCAACCCACCTCTCCTACAAACTTGATAGCTTCAATCTGAGCATTCAACTTTTCTATCTCACTGCTGGGTCCAGCGAGCAACGAGGTGCCAGTATCAGCTATGGCCCTGCAGCCTCCATTGCAATATGTTGTAGTACTGAGTCAAACTGAGAAAACAAACAAAACAAATGGAATTATATGGAACATCAGGGTTTCTCAATATTTTAAACTGTGTACACCACATCTAAGCACAGATTCTCAACTTTTTTGTGTCTGGACCCAATTTTATAAAAGGAAAGTCTGTGGCTATGTTGATAACGACAAACATGTCCAGCAAGTGTGATTTTGGTTAGCTTTGAGGTTGGTGACTTGGGAACCAGATCTCTCTTTCTCTCTCTCGTGGCAGGGCTACTAGCAGTATGGTTACAGAGAAATAGAGTATACTAACCATAACCCAAATAGTTTATTCTACAACTAATACAGCCTAATCATAACCCAAAACCATAATAAATCCATTAAAAAAAATACCCCAAAAAACAACCCGATCCTAAAATCAAGATCTTTCCACACTCGTCTGCATCTCCAAAGGTAGAAACTGCTGGAGGACTACGTGCTGACATATGATATTGTGATTGATGGAAGACTACGTGCTGACATATTATATTGTGATTGATGGAAGACTACGTGTTGACATATGATATTGTGATGGAAGACTACGCGCTGACATATGATATTGTGATTGATGGAAGACTAAGTGTTGATATATGATATTGTGATTGATGGAAGACTACGTGTTGACATATGATATTGTGATTGATGGAAGACTACGTGTTGACATATGATATTGTGATTGATGGAAGACTAAGTGTTGACATATGATATTGTGATTGATGGAAGACTAGGTGCAGACATATGATATTGTGATTGATGGAAGACTAGGTGCAGACATATGATATTGTGATTGATGGAAGACTACGTGCTGACATATGATATTGTGATTGATGGAAGACTAGGTGCAGACATATGATATTGTGATTGATGGAAGACTACGTGCTGACATATGATATTGTGATTGATGGAAGACTAGGTGCAGACATATGATATTGTGACTGATGGAAGACTAAGTGTTGACATATGATATTGTGATTGATGGAAGACTAGGTGTTGACATATGACATTGTGACTGATGGAAGACTAGGTGTTGACATATGACATTGTGACTGATGTAAGACTATGTGTTGACATGATATTGTGATTGATGGAAGACTACGTGTTGACATGATATTGTGATTGATGGAAGACTACGTGCTGACATATGATATTGTGACTGATGTAAAACTATGTGTTGTCATATATTGCGATATGAAAGTAATGAATAAGTTTGAAAACGTGAGACGCGTACCTCCACACCCAGCAAAGACATCCAGTGTTCGCAGCTGATGTACTGAAAAATGTTTCACAGCATTCTCCTGTTCTAACTCATCTTTACTAGACTTTCCTTTGCCCTTGCCTTTTCATTTACCCTTACCCTACAATAGAAGAAAAGAGAATAATGTTAACAATAACTATGTTTGCTTATTGCGACCATGAGAAATTATGACAATATCTTTCTTAATCTTGATGACGAGTAGTCTTTTGCATTCGTTTCCAAGCTCCCACAGATTAGCAGGATGTAGTCCGGAGATTGAAGAACGTTGTATTATGTTTTGCAGCTTATGACGATTAGTTGAGTTTGGTTATCAGCTAGAGACTGGCATTTCTGTTCTCATCCTATCTTTCGCTAATAGGTAATCAAATCTTTTCAATCACTGAATTACCACTGCTCTTCTGCGTTCATTCTCAAACTCAAGCAGATTAGCAGGGTGCAGTCCTGAGAACAAAGTTTTGTGTCATGATTTACAGTTTTGCTGCAAATATCTGCACCTTTCGACCTGACACACCGGCTTGAGTATGGTTTCTGGGTTACTTTGACCCTATGTAGTATAGGACAGTCAAATCCACTCCATAATTTCCTTAGTTGTCTTATGACATGCATGGAAGATAAATAGTGTTGCTATTCTTTGCAATCCTTTTGGGCGCAGGAACACACAGGAGCACCACTTCTCCAATCTTTCCATTCAGTGAATTACCACTGATCCAATCATTGAATTACCACTGATCCAATCATTGAATTACCACTGATCCAATCATTGAATTACCAGTGATCCAATCATTGAATTACCAGTGATCCAATCATTGAATGACCACAGATCCAATCATTGAATGACCACAGATCCAATCATTGAATGACCACAGATCCGATCATTGAATTACCACAGATCCAATCATTGAATGACCAGTGATCCAATCATTGAATGACCACCGATACAATCATTGAATGACCACAGATCCAATCACTGAATTACCACAGATCCAATCATTGAATGACCAAAGATCCAATCATTGAATTACCAGTGATCCAATCATTGAATTACCACTGATCCAATCATTGTTTTACCACAGATCCAATCATTGAATTACCAGTGATCCAATTATTGAATTACCACTGATCCAATCATTGAATTACCAGTGATCCAATCATTAGTCCAAGGATGTACAAGGTGATTATGATAATTTATTTTGCTGGAATCAGTCTTAAGCTCTTTCAGGCCACCTCTCAACTTTCTCACATATTCTGTATCCATTGATGGACTCTTCTATATAGAATCAGACAGACGCAACTTTAAACAAGTTAATGAAGTTTTGTTAACCTTTACGACTCTGCGGTCGCAATAATGCGCCTATGAGCACAGCTCCATTGTGCCTGCAGGCGCAATCCCGCTACATAGGATATCGCCCGATTCCCGAGTACGGAACTTCACAAAGTAATGATCCCGTGACGTATAAAACACGCCAAACGAAGCTAGGAATACGTCACAGTTTAAAGGTCAAATTCCTTTACTCATTACAACTGCATGAAGAGAGAAAACCGGCTGGTTTTGTCAACGAATTTCTGGAACGACGGCCATTTTTTAGCCATATTTTACTATCAAATTGAGTACCGCGTGGCATGGCTAAGTGATCGTGAATACATGTTTTAATTGTTGTTTTTTATGTTTAATATGTTGTTATTTGATAATGTTTGTGTAGTCGTTCAAAAACACAAAAATAATATGTATCAGGGGTGCCACGTGTGTGCTTAGACAATAATTACGCTGCGTGTCGGGCTAGACCTAGTGTTTACCGGACAGACGTTATATGCGATTTCTTATACACTACATGTTTTAATTGTTGTTTTTTTTGTGTTTAATATGTTATTATTTGATAAGAATGTTTGTGTAGACGTTCAAAAACACAAAAATAATATGTATCAGGGGTGCCACGTGTGTTCATAGACAATAATTACGCTGCGTGTCGGGATAGACCTAGTGTTTACCGGACGGACGTTATATGCGATTTCTTCACGTTTTTTAGTTCATATTATATTAGTTTTGATATAAAACAATATATATACAATAAGTATAGGTATTTATGAGGATTTTATCAATGATTCCATGCATTGCTCAAGTATTAGGGTCGTCAAGAAGTTATATGTGTGATTTGAAAATGGCGTTTTGTGATTTTCCCCCCGAATTTTCAACTTCACAACTTGCTCACAACTGTCATATCATACATACAACAACAAAAAAAACATGACTATATTCACTATTCACTCCTTTATTTAGATATGCAAAACTTATTTTGATATCTTTTAAAACAAAAAAGTTATCACGTTTTCAAAACACCCACCATCAATAACGCAAATTTTCCAAAAAAGAATTCAGGCCCAAGGGGATGTTTCTTACATTTTAATTCAGAGCCCTAAAGGTTAATCACTGGTAACGTACATAATAAAACACAAACTGACAATTTGAATCAATAAAAGATCTTTATACAAAAACACATTCACAACATAATATGACGAGCAAGGAACGATGTTCAAAATAACATCAATTTCAATGGTGCCGTTCTAACTTATATTATGTTATTAATGTGTTCTTGATGAAGGCCTTTTTGTCAAAATGTTGATTTATGTGTTATTATGTGTGTTACTAGTCATTGTGTAACTAACAAAACTTCATTGCCCTGTTCCAAGTTGTTTTTCCTTTCTGGATTTCGTTTTGCTGCAGTTTGTAAATATGTAGAATCTGTTTGGTAAACATCCCCGGGTTTATAAAAAAATTTTCTCATATCAGCACTAGGTCTTCTGTTTCTGGAGTTAGTAAGGTTCACAAGATATCAGAAGTAATCTGACAAAATAGAAACACATGGACTGTAGTAATCCAGGGTTAACAAGCAGTATAAATAGAAATAAGCCAAATGAAATATTTTACCTGCATGTTGCCAAGGTCTGAAAGGGGAGCAAAGAATAGCAATACTTTTTCTGTCATGAGTAAGAGGCGACGGAGCTTTTGGGAGTTGGTTGTCCCATCCCATATGGGGTTATATAAGTGACCCAAAAACCATGCTGAAATTGGATGTGCCAGACCAAAAGGTACAAATATCGCAGCTAAGCTCTAAACCATGATGCAACACACTCCGTTCTCCAGATTACAGCCTTCTGACCTGAAGGAGTTTGAGAACGAACACAGAAGAAGATATGAAAGATAAAATCTAACAAAATTTAATTTAATATGAAGAATTTTAGAGCATCTCACCTTCCCAGTATTGCCCATGAGCCGAGCCTTTGCTGGAGGGTCATCAAATTGCAGAGTGTCTGCACTGTAAGACTCCGCAAAATAGAAGCGGTCAGTCCCTCCAATGAAGTAACTGTCAACATCTTCTGTCAAGTTCTCTCTGTAAACAACTGTACATTTTCCACAGATATGCGAGAAACCCAGAGTGGTCTCCTCATCACTCCAAAACAAGGCATTGAGGTCGGTGTGATAGACAGACTGTGACCCCTTATGTGTGTTCTCAATTCTGAGGAACAAATGATTACACATTTATTAGAAAGTTAAAAAGAAATATAGTGATGAATTTCCCTATAAACATTCTTATAATATTATGTGTATAATTTCTACCTAAGGATCTATTCAGTCAAAAAAAACACCCACTCTTATAATTATGTGTAAAGTTGCTACCTGAAGGATCTATTCAGTCAAAAAAAACACCACTCTTAGTTGTTTACTCTAAGTCAGAAGTGAGTAAGCATAAACTGGTTCCAGTTTAGGACTTGCTTTGTTAAAAAGAAACCAGTGTGTTCTTTTCACAAGAAGAAAATCTCTCTATTAGTGGTTTGTTATTGGATGGAATTTTTGTCTCGTAGGACACCAGAGACTTCATGTGAACCTGTATCATATCATCATCAAGTGTCATGCAGACTGACGTAGGTGATGACAGATCTCCACAACTGTTTATATTCAGTATAACTTATCAGGATAGTAGTTGTTTTTTTGCCACTCCACGATGTCAAATGAATATTTTCTCTGTCAATCTATCTGACCTTCTATCATGCCTGTTGTTACTCTTCTCCAGACCTCCCTGTCTCATAATGTGACCACAATAAACAAATATTGTCTTTTTCTATTATTAAATAACCCCTAATCTCACATTTAGAACATCCTCGTTAGTTTTTCTAGCTGTCCAAATTACTCTCTGCATTCCATATTCTCTGTTGTCTCCAATGTTGCCACTATCCTGTTTATTTATTTGCCATATAAATTCTCATATAAATAACACCACATAAAAAAACTGACCTGTAAAACTTATTGACCTTCACCTTGACCTCAGAAAGTTCAGGTTGTTTTCCTGAGACTTTTTTGGTAAAGATTTCCATAATCCTGGCAACACGAAAAGGTTCCGGGCACTTGTCATTTGACCCTTTCACGTATTCCGACTTGCGATAGGCCTCTGGGTAAACATCTTCATCAACCTGCATCAACAATTTCAGAAAATAAATCCATATTTCAACAAATTATAAAATAGTTTAGAAAATAAAACCATATTTCATCAAATTTGAAACAATTTCAGAAAATAAAACGATATTTCATCAAATTTGAAACAATTTCAGAAAATAAAACCATATTTCATCAAAGTTGCAATTTTTAAAATGTGCTTAATAAGCAGAAAAGTGATTTCAATGAGATGAGGAAAATATTAACATCTAAACAAATTACAAACAAGCTAAAAATGAGAATTATAAAGTGTTACATCGATTCTATATTAATGTATGGCTCAAAAACATGGACAATGAACAATTAGAAGACAGAATTAATGTCTTTGAGATGTAGATATGTAGAAGAATAAGGAAAACACTTTCTGCCTGATACATGGCTCCTGGGTCACTTTGACCTTATATGGGATAGCCAACTTTACCTCAAAACTTCCTTAGTTGCCTGTTATAACATGCTTGGCAAGCAACAGTGTAGCTATTCTTTGCTCCGTTCTCAGACCCTGGCTATGCACTGACAACTCCCTTTTCAAAGTCACTAAAATTAAGAATGTAATGTGGGTCCAAATAGCTTATATTAGAGGCAGGATTTATCAGCAGTTAGTGGGTGTAAATAGCTGGTATTAGAGATAAAGAGGACTACAGAGATAGTGTTAATAACAATTTATTGTATCTACCAGTAAATGCCTGGACTTACTTTGAACTGTGATTTTCTTGCAGTTGAGATCTTCTCGTGTACTATCTTGAACCGCCGCTGGATCAATGTAACAACAATCACCTATAGAATATTCTAGACCATTGGTTCTGACACTTGTGTAATACAGACAGCTGGACGATCCACCGTCTGCCTGCAACAAACAGAATAATTAAAATAGATGCTAAGATGTCAACAACGCAAAATTGGTTATGAACTGACGTCTCCGCATTTAATGCATGCATGTGCTCAGTATACCTGGCAAATGACTTAGGGTATGTATGCTTCTGGTTCTAACCCCTCACGGAATAAACACACTCCTGACTCTGCCTATGTTTGTTTGTTTTGTTTGTCAATAACCCCAGGAATTGCGAGCAATTAGCTCTCACTTCCTATGTGCAGTGGGGTGGTTTTTTAGCTTTCTTTCATACCCAGGAGACTTAAGCTTTCGGCTTAATACAAGTGCCTATTGAAGGAGCCTAGAGGGGTATATGTCACTAGACGAGCTGATAATTTGCCTGGGTCACCCAACATGCATTTTCTTCTGACTAGGCACTTCGCAACCAGCGAGTTATCCCTTGTGTAGGAAGACCATTCCATTACCTCCCTTTGTGTCCCTAGGCCTAGACCTAGATTTCTGTTTGAGTCGTGTTGGACAGTTGAATTGACTCAGGGTTGATATACCTTCCTAGACAAGGTGCTACTTTGCCAAAAAACTTCAGAATCAGGGATTTGGCCTGTTAATTTCTCACACACTTGCCTCATCTACATGTGATGACTTTCTAATCCATATTTTGGTTATCTGTTACCCCTAGGTCTGCATGAGAGCAATGATAAGCCCTTTGTACTGGTTTCCCAGTACATTTCCCTCCATTCCTTTCAACAAATGTGTTGCCATTATTCGATTTCTGCTGAATAAATATACTTTCAGTCATTTCGTTCACCGAAGTAGAACACCATCTGTAGACAGTACCATTCATAGCACTTAACTCTGTAGCTCAAATGCTAATCACCAGTAATCTTTGATAAAAATTCACTTTGTAAAGAACATGTCATAGTCAGATTTAAAACTGCAACCTAAAGTAAACGTAAAAGTAACATGAGTTATGAACCAGCAACATAGGACTGGGCTTCCCATAAGTGCTCAGCAGGCTAATCATTGGTTGATCAGAAACCACCTGACTAGCATTACCTACCACACTTGCTCAGTAGCGATGGTGCCATTTCTCGATCTCCCCAGAGCATTAGTCCTGATACCCTATTTCCTGGTGGCTAGGTGAACCACAGGAGTAATCTTTAACAATGTTAGACAATGAGTGATTAGACACAAAGAGATTGTTCATGCTCCCATAGAATAATAGAAACGGGAGTGACAAAGGGAGAGGGAAGAAAGTACATCCTCGCTTAAAACAACAAACTGACTGGTACGCAGCGTATACACCCTTAGATGGATGATCCTGCTGAAGATGGATGTGTCAGGTTACTGACGCAAATAATTCTTAACGTTGATGGGAATTGAATTTCCTACTTGAATTTACTTGTGATGCAAATAAAACGGTGACACAGCGCATTACCATTCTCTGGACTACATCCTGCTGGAAATCTAATAGAGCCATGGTCCTACTAGAGGAGAGAACCAGCGGGAGTTTGAGAATGAATGCTGACAAAGAAGTACATTGATGATTGAACCAGCAATCTAAGCCTTTATGGGAATGTCCCCACATGCATAATGTTGGTTCCTAATCTTCTTCTTCTGCGTTCATTCTGAAACTCCAACTGGATCTAGCTGGATCATGGTCCTGCTAGATTTCCAGCAGGATGTAGTCCAGAAAATGGAAATGCGTTGTGTCGCCGTTTTATTTGCGCCAATGGCCCAACACATCCGTCTTCGGCGGGGGTTCCTAATCAAGAATGAAGTATTAAACCACAGTTTACAAATAAATGTATTAAAGAATACTAAAATCATAATGAGATTATAAACAAATAATGGTAGCTTATAGAGCCTAATCTACATTTAGTTTATTTTTAAACTTTACTTTTTGTTATAATGTCGGAAAAGGTCAAATTATCCACTACTTACTCGAGTAACTTCCCCTAGGACTGTCTCCTCTAGCAATCTCTTCTTCTCCAACCTCTGACAGCTAATGCAGCAATTCTGGTTCTCACTGTCCGAAAGAACATCTATATCAGGAGGATCCTCAAACCTGCCAAAATTGGATTAATAAAACTTCTGAAAATAGAATGTCTTGCCATCATCCTCAGAAATGACATTGTCTTCATCTGGGTTGTCAATGCCACCTTTCATATTCCAGTCTTCAGGAACAACTTTCTGGATGACCTAGAACAGAAGAATAATGTATTTTTATAGAAAGTAACCAAAACAAAGTTTATTCATTGTTTTCACACTCTTCTTGGTTACATGGATGCAGTCCTTTCAGCTTGACACATTAGACCTCGGCATAGCTTACAGCTTGGCACATTAGACCTCAGCATAGCTTACAGTTTGACACATTAGACCTCGGCATAGCTTACACTTGGCACATTAGACCTCAGCATAGCTTACAGTTTGACACATTAGACCTCAGCATAGCTTACAGCTTGGCACATTAGACCTCAGCATAGTTTACAGTTTGACACATTGGACCTCGGCATAGCTTACACTTGGCACATTATACCTCAGCATAGCTTACAGCTTGGCACATTAGACCTCAGCATAGCTTACAGCTTGGCACATTAGACCTCAGCATAGCTTACAGTTTGACACATTAGACCTCAGCATAGCTTACAGCTTGGCACATTAGACCTCAGCATAGCTTACAGCTTGGCACATTAGACCTCAGCATAGCTTACAGTTTGACACATTAGACCTCGGCATAGCTTACAGCTTGGCACATTAGACCTCGGCATAGCTTATAGTTTGACATATTAGACCTCAGCATAGCTTACAGCTTGGCACATTAGACCTCAGCATAGCTTACAGTTTGACACATTAGACCTCAGCATAGCTTACAGCTTGGCACATTAGACCTCAGCATACCACTGAAGACGGATGTGTTGCACCATTGGCACAAATGACGACAACGCATTTCCATTTTCTGGACAACATGCTGTTGGAAATTTAGTTAGACCATTGTCCTGCTACAAGAGAGATCCAGTGGGAGTTTGAGAATGAACTCTGAAGAAGAAGACCTCAGCACAGTTTTTGGATCTCTTTAAGATATAGAATGGCACAACCCAATCTCAACTCTTCTCTTCCCATGGTAGGTCAAGGTGACCCAAAAATCAAGATGAAGTCAAATGTGTTACGATGAAAGGTGCAGATATCGCAGCTGAGCTATAAACTGTACCATAATGCATTCCATTCTCAAGACTACTAAATAGAAGAAATTTTAGAATGGACATTCCATTCTAGTTTGCAGCTAGAAGAATGAGACTTGTAACTTAAGCATGGTAATTTGGTGCTAGGGGTTCCCATCCTTGAACAGACTTCCCTTTTGCAACCTGAAAATCATGCCACAACATATTCTGTTCTCCAGGCTATATTCTGCTAACATGCAGGAGGTTGCGAATGAATGCTGAAAAACAATGAACACACGAGAAGACTGAATCATAATTCCTACAGTTGCCAAGACAAAACAAACCATACCTGCACTTTGCTGTGTACTGCAACAAGCTCATTGTCATCGCACTTGTCGACAAAAATAGCTCCAGAGGATCAGATGCCTCTCCTAAGACAGTTTCACATCCTCTGTAGTACCAGTGGACATGTGCCTGCTTGCAGCCACCTTCTTCAAACAGGTACTGAACTTGAGCAATGTAGAACAGCTGAGTTGGGTCTGCAGGTGAGATGGAGACATAGTCTCCCTTGGTTATCTGGTGAAAGACAAGATTACATAAAAAATTTTTCAAAGTTAACATTCCATATCACTGAGGCATTTTAGGGAATTTTACGTTGTGCCCACATTTTTGCCCGTAAATTGCGTACATAGGGATGTGGTCAGAATCATGCTTGGCGTTTCATTCCCAGAAAATCTGGTACCCATTTCCTTAGGCTGGGTTGATCTAGAAGTTGTTTGTGGTTTAAAACTATTCCAGTTATACTAGAAAATCTTGACAATCAATAAAAGGTAATACTGTAGTAAAACTGTATGAAAATAGTACTTACAAAACATGTGATGAAGTTTTACTGCACGACGATATTACTGCGGTAATTTACCGCGGTATTGCCTGTTCGTTTCAATGCATCTGTGTTAGTAATGTTCTCCTGCCACCGAACAAAGAACAGTATTCTGATAGGGATTCCTTCCAGTTTCCATTTTTATAACTGGACGCTAAGAATGTCATTGGTTATTTTCTTACCATGCTACAGACACGGCTACATTATTTCACATCATGTGAAATCTTCAGATCTCCTCCATATAGTTTGTGAAAACTTCAGATCTCCTCCATATAGTTTGTGAAAACTTCAGATCTCCTCCATATAGTTTGTGAAAACTTCAGATCTCCTCCATATAGTTTGTGAAAACTTCAGATCTCCTCCATATAGTTTGTGAAATCTTCAGATCTCCTCCATATAGTTTTTGGTATTCTGTTTCATTTACTTTCTGATATTCTTTTTAGACTAGTTCTTGTAAGAGAACTAGTTTCCATGTTAACAAATCTACAATCATGGTTGAAGACAACTCTCAGCTAGAACATGCAAACATCCCTCCACAGACAAGAGAGATAGAGAGAGAGAGAGACTAAGACATCTCAGATTAGATCACATCTACGACATAAATGATTTTCTGACTGACCTCGACGTCATTAATCCTGGCTGCTGTATAATATTTCCTCTTGTTTTCTTCATGTGTTGGTAGACCAGGCCAAACTACTTTGGTCTTGACATTTGTAGCAGATTTATGTTTAGTCACTGCCACTAAGTTTTGCTTTCTTGATCCTCTTTTTCAATTTCTGATTCCTCTTCAACATCATCATCTTCTGCCGTCTTAATGGCCATATTTGGACACCTAATGGAAAATACAAAAAATAAAAAGTATGTGAACTTTAAGGTCAAGGCAAACGTGAACAAGTGATAAAGTTTGTTAATGTTTTTTTTCCCTTTATATTCCTAACAATCAACATTCTTCTTGTACATGTCGCGGCGTCTGCTATGGCAAAGCGGCCTTTATTTTCACAGTCCATAGAAAACCTCCCTGCACTCCATCACAGGAAAACGTAGTAAGGAAAGTTTTTTTATATTCCTAACAATATTTTATTTTATTTTCTGCATTAATCTTCTTTTGCATTAATTCTCCTGCAGATTAGCAGGATGTAGTCCTGAGAACATAATGTGGTGTCATGGTTTACAGCTTTGCTGCTATATATGTGCCTTTTGATCTGACACATCCAATTTCAGCATGGCTTCTGGTTCACTGACTCTACGTAGGATGAGACACGCACACTCCACCCCAAAACCTTCTTAGTCACCACTTGCAACATTCATGTAGGTACAGTGTTGCTATTCTTTTCCTCCTTCCGGAACTCAATAACACAAGGACAACTCAAAATTAAATTTAATACCATTCTTCCTCTCTCTGTGCAAGATAGGATATCTGGTGGCATAGTGGTTAAGCCATTTGCAGTAAGTGCCATGGGTTTGATATCCTGCGACATCTTCATTGCAAGTGCATTTAGGGGGGGGGGGGGAATCCCTGGACATTATCGCTTGAAGGTATGAGATTATGTGTTATATGTGGTACTCTCAGCAGCTGGCATCGAGATGGGCGGAGTATATATGAGGTAACCGTAGCCATTTTTTCTTACCAACAGATAATCATCTATTGTCTCCAAGAGTATAGCTAACATCGTTTTTCTCTATCCAACTACCCAATGGTATCATTTAGACTTTTCTTTCTCACTTAAGGCAAGTATACGAGGGGTGGTTGAAAAGTTGTGCACTTTACTAAGTAATCGTAAAGACGGGCAGACTTGCTGTGTATCATTCTAAAGACACACTACTAGTTGACAATTCCCGCGCATGCATAGCTCGAATGCTGCGGTGCGTGAAAAGAGAAATTAGCGGAAAACTAGTTCAGTTGTGTATGAAACTGTGTCACGGATAAAACAGAGCCTTGTTGTGTAATCTTCTTCTTCTTCAGCGTACATTCTCAAACTCCTGCTGAATTCTCTTGTAGCAGGACATGCCCTCTAAATTTCCAGTGAATGGAAATGCGTTGTGTCGCAGTTTTATTTGCGCCAATGGCCCGACACATCCGTCTTCGGCGGGCTGTGTAATCAAATTCCTGCACTTGTAGCAGGGTAAATCTGCACAACAAATTCATGATGAGATAGTGTTTCTCATTTATAAGGATGTCACTGTAAAGCGTTGAAAAAAATCACTTTGAAACGCTAGCGGTCAAGATGAGGCAAGGAGCGGCAGGCTGTCCATTGCAGATCCATCAATCTATCTCTTTGCAAAAGAATTATTTTAAATAGTCACAAATAAACACATTTACCTGCGTTCCTTACAAGCTTGTTTGGCTCTGCCTGAGCCCCCAAACTTGGTCATGTCACGGCATGCAGCACATTTACCACAATCTGGTTGTTGACATACCTACAATTAAATTTAAATAAGTCGTACAAGTCAATCTGTTATTAAGTTGAGGTTTAAGTATGTTGATTATCATCGTTGGACACTGAACATATCGATAGGTGCTGAGATCTCCGTTTCAGTAAATCTCTCAGGGTATAATGATTGATAGTTTAGTCTTCAATATCTACCATCCGATAAGCTGAAATACCCAATCTGTTATTTAAAAGCATAAACACAATGAAATGTTTATGGCCAAATTGTTGGTTACAAAATGGCCAAAATTGTTGGTTACAAAATGGCCAAATTGTTGGTTACAAAATGGCCAAAATTGTTGGTTACAAAATGGCCAAAATTGTTGGTTACAAAATGGCCAAAATTGTTGGTTACAAAATGGCCAAAATTGTGCATAAACTAATACAAACATGCTGAATTTTTTAGCTTGACGGATTTTATGATCATGACATTTTATGATTTTATGACATGCTGAATTATTTAGTTTGAATTTTAAAGAATGCTACCGTTTTATAAATTTAATATTACCTCTCTCAAATTATCAATATTCATTAATTTCACTATTGTCAATCCCCAGGTGGTGGAGTTGTCGTAGCTTCCATAGACCACAATCTAGGATACCTCACATGTCACAGACTGTCTGCGAGCATGCCTGTATACTCTGTGACTCCATGAACATGATTATGAAAGTTCAGGAGGGGTACGTTCGAGAACAGTGGCTGGATGCAGTGAAGATTCCTGTGTGCGTACAGTGACTTTTATTTTTGTGCTGGGACACGCGGGAGTCCGGGGTAATGAGAAAGCAGATAGGTTGGCCTCCCACGCTGCTTCTACGGCTGTTGGTGGAGTGATGGATCGGGCAGACATTTTGAATGCCATATGGGAAAATGCACGAACAAATGACTGTACAAGTGACGATGACTCTTGTTCCATGATTAGAATAAAGGAACTTGGTTTGAAATGTGGGGTCGCTAGAAAGGAGAATTTCCATGGGTGAAAAAGAATGATGGTCAACCAACGACATACTGGGACTGTCAGTCAACGTGTAATGGCGGATACACTCAAGGAAAGATCTGAGCACCTATGGACTTGTCCGGAGTGCAATGACGATGATTCAATAACTAACATATGCCACAATCAAGTCTACCTCACATATCCCACAATCAAGCCTACCTCACATATGCCACAATCTAGCATACCTCACATATGCCACAATCAAGCCTACCTCACATATACCACAATCAAGCCTACCTCACATATGCCACAATCAAGCCTACCTCACATATGCCACAATCAAGCCTACCTCACATATGCCACAATCAATCCTACCTCACATATGCCACAATCAAGCCTACCTCACATATGCCACAATCTAGCCTACCTCACATATGCCACAATCAAGCCTACCTCACATATGCCACAATCAAGCCTACCTCACATATGCCACAATCAAGCCTACCTCACATATGCCACAATCAAGCCTACCTCACATATGCCACAATCAAGCCCACCTCACATATGCCACAATCATAGCCTACCTTACATATGCCAAATAAAGCCTACCTCACATATACCACAATCATAGCCTACCTTACATATACCACAATCATAGCCTACCTTACATATGCCAAATAAAGCCTACCTCACATATACCACAATCATAGCCTACCTTACATATGCCAAATAAAGCCTACCTCACATATGCCACAATCAAGCCTACCTCACATATGCCACAATCAAGCCTACCTCACATATACCACAATCAAGCCTACCTCACATATGCCACAATCAAGCCTACCTCACATATGCCACAATCAAGCCTACCTCACATATGCCACAATCAAGCCTACCTCACATATGCCACAATCATAGCCTACCTCACATATACCACACAAAGCCTACCTCACATATACCACAATCAAGCCTACCTCACATATACCACAAAGCCTACCTCACATATGCCACCAAGCCTACCTCACATATACCACCAAGCCTACCTCACATATGCCACCAAGCCTACCTCACATATACCACAATCATAGCCTACCTTACATATGCCAAATCAAGCCTACCTCACATATACCACAATCATAGCCTACCTTACATATGCCAAATCAAGCCTACCTCACATATGCCACCAAGCCTACCTGACATATGCCACAACGCTGTCTCTTAGTCTTGGAAGTCTCATCAATCTGACCTTGAAAAATGGAGTCAAAGATTCTTTGGACAAGAGGAGTCACAGTGGCTTTTGTTACCTTGGGTTTTTCTTTTTTAGCCTTTACTCTGGCCACCTCTTTTCTCAAATGCCTCCTGAGAATGAGAGTGACTCCATTACATAAATATTTATATTAGAAAAATTACAGGAAGGACATAAAACAGAAAATGAAGTCTTTATATTGTAAAAGATCTTCTTCTTCTGCGTTCGTTCTCAAACAACTCCTGCAGATTAGCAGGATGTAGTCCACAGAACGGAATGCGCTGTGTCATGGTTTACAGCATTGCTGCAATATCTGTGCCTTTTGGCCTGACACATCCGACTTCAGCATGGCTTTGGGTTACTTTACTGACCATATATGAGATGGGACAGCCAACCCCATCCCATAACCTCCTTAGTCACCTTTTACGACATGCGTATAAGGTCAACAGTGTTGCTATTCTTTGTTCCCCTATCGAACCCCGGCAACACAAGGGCGTTGTAAAAGTTAAAATTAATGCCATTCCACAACACCCAAACCAAATTTAATTTAAAATGATATGATTTTCTTTCTTAAGTACATGCATATTTAGTATCTCACTGACTCTCGAGACACATTTACACACACGCCTTGAGTTAGTGTGCTATATAAAAATGTATCAGTTATAAATACTGCTAGTGAAATAATATAACGCTGCCAAAGTCATACATGCTGAGCAACTGAAGCAAATAAAATTATGACATAACGCATCTGTTCTCTGGACATCCTTCTGGAAATCTAGTCTGACCATTTTCCTGCTAAAAGGGAGATCCAGCGGGGATCCCGTAGTCGTAACCTTCGATAACAGTTACCATGTTGTTTCGACATGCCGACGTTGTGCTTGGACTAGGACGGCACAGTGTAGGTGAGCAGAACAAAGAAACCTGTCGCAAGGGCCTGAGTTGTGCCCTGATGTCGACGTCAGTTTTGGCGGCATAAGACTCAAAACACCATCAAATCGGATAGCTGCTGGAATAGAGGGAGTGCACTTATGGGAATGCCCCACGTGCTGTGAGGTCAGTTTCTAATCAAGAAGATCCAGTAGGGAGTTAGAAAGCGAACAAACAAATGATACAACACCAGCTGACTGCGAAGATATTTATTGTGCTTCACACACCTTTTACCCAAAGTAACGCCAGCCAGTTTGATTAGCGCCCTCATGCAAGGTGTAGTAATGAGCAGAGACTCATCCTCCTCTGCTGCATCATCAAAACTCTGGACTTGGTCCACCACAAACTGGGCATGTTGGAGCACGCTATCTTCTGATAAACTTGTCAGCCCAGCTGGAGGTACGGTAGTCTGAGGAACATAAAGTTATGCCATGTGTAAATATAGAAACTAGAATATTTATAGAAATATAAGGTATTTTAAAATCTGCTCAAATTTTGACAAAATTTTTCTATCAAAAATTCTATTGAAGTGCATATTTAAAAACTTGTTTAGAACCACATCCCGCTGAAGATGGATGTGTCGGGCCATTGCCGCAAATAAAACGGCACCACAGTACATTTCCATTCTCTGGACTACATCCTGCTGGAAATCTAGTAAGACAATGATCCTGCTACAAGAGAGATGCAGCGGGAGTTTGAGAATAAACGCTGAAGAAGAACCACATGACTTTCATTAATTGTATAAATTTGTCTAGATCTAAATACACATGTAAATGTTCATAAGTTTTAAAATGTTCAAATGTAAGCATTAATGCAATTCTGGAAGTGACTGCTTGCTTCTTGCAATCACTGTTGATAATTTGATTACTGGCACTTTCCGTAACTTCATAAAGCACAATCATTGGGTTCATGCCATTTCTAACCTCACTGATTTGGTGCACACAAAAAAAGCCAAAATGACACTTTTATGACTGTGGAGATGAAAGACAAGGGGGTATGGAAGGTACACAAGTGGAACAGAAGGTACACAAGGAAGATGAAAGGTACACGGAGGGATGAAACCCACTGTGTATGTGTGTCAGCGCACACATGTGAAAGGCACACAGGGCAGACGAAGGGGAGGGGGTTGATGTTGATAATGTTCCTCCTTTGCAAGCAAAGATGAGCATGGTATGAAAAACAAAAAATGTGGTGTGAACAAAAAGAACAAAAAATAATTTGTGATTGTCTAATTTGTTTTTGGTTTGTGAGTTTGCAGATGTCCGATTTGTGCCAGGAAAGTTCTATTGCAGTTTGTGCAGAGGGTCCAGAGTAGGACAGATCTAAGATTTTTCCGTTTGCTTCTGTCTCTCGTAAATTGCCTGCAATGTTCATTCTTTTTTCAAATTTAGTGATGTCGGCAGTGATCCGTGTGTCAAGCTGATCGATAAAGGGCTGTAGTCTCCCTGGAGCTAGGATTGATGCTGCAGTTCTAAACAGGGGGGATGAAAGGGACACAGAGGAATGAAAAATACACAAGAAGGATACCTGGGGGCACAAGAAGTTTTATGTGAATACGAATACCTGACAGAAAAGAACTGTTATTTTTCCAATAATTAATTTATTCATAATACCTGAATTTTATTCAACAAATCCTCGTAACTAGCATCTGGATTGTTGATGAGAAATTCAATAACAATCTTGGACATATGAACTTTGACCCTCATCTGCTCAATGAAAGGACTGTAAGCCTCGCTGGGTTGCATCAATATGTACTCTGCAAAACCTGCAGTCAGAAAAAAAAAATTATGTGTAACTGTAATCAAACCAGAGGTTGTAGTAACTGGATTACCAGAACCACAATTTTTTTATGGTTGTAAAGCTTTTATATAACCAAATTGGACTAACATCTAAGGTTGAAAGAATGTACCATAAGAGGTACATTTTACTTAACCTTTAGGACTCTACAGGCGCAATTTTGCAACAAAAGTGTGCCCCACATCTTGCCTATTGGCTCAATATTGCGCAGCGACTTAACACATAGTGCCCGAATCGCGAGTACGGAACTTCACGAAGTAAAGCTTATATGACGTAGAAATTCCCGCCACACGAAGCTAGGAATACGTCAGTCTAAAGATCAAATTCCTTTACACATTACCATTGTAAGAAGGGGAAAGCCAGTTGGTTTTGTAACGCACTTCTGGAGCGACTTTAGCTATTTTCGGTGCAGTATTTTACTATCAAATTGAGTACCGCCTGCCATGGGTAAGTAATCGCGACTACATGTTCTAATTGTTGTTTTTTGTGTTTAATATGTTGTTATTTGTTAAGAATGTATGTGTATTCGTTCAAAAACACAAAAATAATATGTATCAGGGGTGCCACGTGTGTGCATGGACAATAATTACGCTGTGTCGGCCAAGACCTAGTGTTGACCGGACGGACATTATGAGATTTCTTCACGTTTTATTCGTTTTTTAGGCCATATTATATTAGTTTGTATATGAAACAATATATATACAACAAGTATAGGTATTAGGGAGGATTTTATCAATTTTTCCACACATTGCTCAAGTATTAGGGTCGTTAAGAAGTTATATGTGCGATTTTGAAAATGGCGTTTTGCAATTTTTCCATGAATTTTCAACTTCACATCATGCTCACCACTATCATCTTCTTCTTCTTCTGCGTTTCTACTCAAACTCCTGCAGATTAGCAGGATGTAGTCCAGAGAATGGAATGCATTTGTCATGGTTTACACATTGCTGCGGTATCTGCGCCTTTTGACCTGACACATCCGACTTCATCATGGCTTTGGGTCTCTGACCCTATATGGGATGGGACAGCCAACTCCATCCCATAACCTCCTTAGTCGCCTTTTACGACATGCATGGAAGGTAATCAGTGTTGCTATTCTTTGCTACCCTTAAGGCCCCGGCAACACACGGGCGGCTCACAACTGTCATATCATACATACAACAACAACAACAAAACACAACTATATTCACTATTCACTCCTTTATTTAGATATGCAAAAATTATTTTGATATCTGTTAAAACAAAAATGTTATCGCGTTTTCAAAACACCCACCATCAATAACGCAAATTTTCCAAAAAAGAATTCAGGCCCCAGGGGGATATTGCGTAATTTTAATTGAGGGCTGGGCGCTAAAGGTTAACCGGAAAAACATGCGTCCGGAATAAAACGGATTATTTGTTTGAAATAATGTTTCACTTTGTCAGATGAATGTACATACAAGGTTTTTACGTCTCCTCCATAATTTCAAGAAGCATTATGCTTGTAAATTCATGAGTATGCAGTAATAATACACTCAAATTGTTGCAAGAATGCGGTGGACAAACTGGTTAGGGAACAAAATTCTACAACCTTTAAAATTTTCTTGTACAGAATTATGATTTGACCTATTTACACACAAACCCCCCCCCCCCCAAAGACAAATAAGATATGCGTTCAAACAATTGGGTCAAAGTGCATGAGCCATGGAAAGATGGATTAGCAACCAACCAATCATTCAATTAATTGCAAGTGATACAATGTATAAAACTGATATAATCAAGTGTTTTTAAGTAATTCAATCACATTCTGTTCCTTAGCATATTTCAATTTTCACTATTTAAAATATTTAATATAAATTATGTTCTTCTGCATGTGTTCATGAGATATAAGAGTTTCCCTTACTTGAAACAATCAAATAAAAGCTAATTTAAATAATGACAAACCTGTTGAAAACCAAATGAAGGCATTTTCTCATCCATCAAAGCCAGCAACAAACCATTCATTTATTGGACCCATGTTGCGGCAAGGTACTCCACCTGGAATAAAACAATCACATTAAAGAAAGAAAACTACCAAACATTGAAAACACTTTATTTTCTTCTACACATGAGAAGCCTTGTAGGCTAGTTGATAGTGAGCTTGCCTACTGTAACTGAGTTACAGAGGGGCCAGGTTCTAGCCTAGTTGATAGTGAGTTTGCTTACTGTCACCAGGTTACAGCGTGCCAGGTTTAATATCACCAGAAAATGTGATTTGTTTGAAACCAAGTCCAGATAAAAAATCATGGTCGTGATTTCTCACTTAATACGGTCATTCCTCCAGTTCAGGGGTTGTAGTTGGGTACCAGGAGTATGTGTTGAGGAAGGTAAACACCGCAAGGAAGGAAACTGGCCTCACTACCTGATAGTTGCTACCATGGGACTTTAACACATATCTGTACTACGACTAAAAGATGTTGCCATTTTTGTTTCGATCCCTGGAAATAATGAGCAATACAGGATTTGCATTCTTTTGTGCAATTGAGGTTTCTCCAGAGATGTATTTCATACTATGTAGATAGACTCCCAACTCCCTATAAGCATGCAATGCTTTGAGAAGAAATGTACCACTCAGAAGGTAAAAAGCTTCCTGTGTAGTCATATAATTTACTATGGCCACGCAGAAGATGGATGTGTTAGACCATTGGCACAAATAACACAGTGACACAGCGCATTTCCATTCTCTGGACTACATCCTGCTGGAAATCTAGTAGGACCATTGTCCTGCTATAAGGGAGATCCAGCGGGAGTTTGAGAATGAACACTGTAGAAGATCTACTAGGGAATCTGTGCTGTTGCATAGCAAGTTTGTCTAATGGGACACTAGTGAGACCTTCAAACCTGCATGCTAAAACTGGCATGTTTGTTTGTTTGAATTTTAACTTTATGTATTTCTTTGAAACAGCCATTCCTTCTGTTTTCTTCTTTTTTAGATTAATTCCTTTGTTTTCACTTGCTTGTACTACCATGTCCAACAGGGCTTGAAGTTGTTGTTCGCTCCCTTCAATCAGAATTGTATCGTCAGCATATCTTAGATTATTCAGATTGTAACCTCCAACTGCTAATCCTGGAATGTAAATGAATAAAGAAAAAGAAAATTTTCTAATGCGATGCCTATGAAAAAAAAGCAAACAAAACAAGAAGTCATCATATGGGGAATATAAAGATTTAAAAAATTGCTGGAACATCTGCGGTCAAATATATTGAAAATCAGAGACTGAAATGGTTCCGCCACTTAATGAGAATGAACCAGTATTGGCCAACAACAGAGCATACAACATAAATGAAGACATCAAACGGCAAAGGAAGACCAAGAAGAAGGTGGATTACAGGAGTTACAAACGCTCTGAGACCTCACAATATTACTGCATATCAAGCGACCAAACGTAATATTGCCCAAAAACCGACCAGCATTCAACCATGCTACAGCTAACAGTAACAGCAGAGAAAACACAATCGATAGAAGAAAAATGTTACACTGAAGAACTAATAACAGAAAAAATATGGAAGTTATTTGCTGCTGGCATCTTTTACAGAAACTCTATATAAACAACATAACTTCACATCCATACCTTCTGGGCTGGAATCCTCTTCAAATATGGGTTTCAAGACTCCGCTGAAGTACAGATACTTGTTATGTTCAATCAGGCCGGTGTCAAATGCACACAAGTGTGTGTTCTTATCATAAACACTGGAAGGGAACACAGTTTTAAAGATTAAAGTGCATGCAGATGAATCTATCAATCAAATACTCAATCAATCAATCATCTATTATGTCTATCTATCTGGCTATACAACTATTTGCACATCATGGAATATAGGTCTTAACCTTCACCGAGCCGATATCATATCCAGCCGCCGAAAAACAAAATGGCCGCACGCGCTGATGGCGGGCCGTCCCACCCAGCGAGATTATCGTGAGATTTACACGTACCACAGTCCGTGCACATAGCTGGGGACATGCGCAATCGAAGCCGGTACATCCACCACTTCCGACATGATCGTTTTTAAGAATGGCTAGCTATTCGTAAAAGTTTAAGAGCAATTAATCTGACCACATCTGTACACCGGTACAATGCCATGATGATGGATCGGTTTTACAGACCTTTATTTCATCGTATTTCGAATAAAATAACATTGAATCGTGGCTTGAATCATGGATTATTAGGTTATTTAGTTTCACAGCAGTGAATATACAAAATGCTGTGCTGGTTTGGGGACTTGTACGTTTGATATCGAATATTTTGAAGTGGCAGAAAAAATAACTCTAGGCCTAAGCTCAAAGAACGATTTTACTGCAAATCTACATGTTTTATACAGTTCCCCCGGCTATATTTTGATAATTTCGCAGTGAAAGAACATAAATACAACAGATTTGCGTGATTTAGTTGACAGTGTTGCCAAGGAATTCGATATGTAAGGTAAGTTATTTTTTTTTCTTATTTTTTCCCTCTTTATTTGTTATAAAATATATGTTTTTTGTGAAAAAAGTCTTTACCACTTTCTCATACGTCTGGTATCACACACACACGTACATAAATTACACCAATATATGCACAATTCAATTCTTTATTTAAATGTGCAAATATTATTTAAATATCTCTAACAACCAAAAAATTATCACATTTTCAAAACAGTCACCATCAATAACACAAATTTTCAAAAAAGAATCCGGTGGCAGGGAGACGTTTCATATTTTTTAATCTGGCTTGCTAAAGGTTAAACAAACTCCTCTATCTTGCCCTATTTTTAGCTTGCTTCCAGTTCTTTCCATGCTCTACTACACCAAACTACTTTTGCGTCTCTGCATCTAATTCTTTCCTCTAGATAATACTTGTTATTTCTCGTTTCCTGTGGGTTCTAGAGTAATGCCTGTATTATTATGCTTTCTTCTTCAACATTCATTCTCAAATTCCTATTGAATCTCTCTTGTTAGGACAATGGTCCTACTAGATTTTCAGAAGGATGTAGTCCAGAGAATGGATATGAAAATGGAGAATTTAATTGTGTTGTCGCCATTTTATTTGCACCAATGGCCCAACACATCCATCTTCGGTAGTTTGCTATGCTTTCTGTTAGCTTTCTTAATGTGTGTCCTCCGCCGAAGACGGGATGTGTCTGCCATTGGCGCAAATAAAACGGCGACACAATGCATTTTTATTTTCCGGACTACACCCTGCTGGAAATCTTGTAGGATCATTGTCCTGCTATAAGAGAGAACCAGCGGGAGTTAAAATGAATGCTGAAAAAAAAAAGATATCAGCTTCTGACTCCGATAGGAGAACGAGGAAGGAGACAAATAATTTTTGAACATTCAAAAAAAAAAGAGGGAGACTTACCTGAAGTTTGTGATTTTATGTTGTGGCCGGTCTTCCGTTATTTTATCAAAGTCTTCGTTACCAGTAAACAATGACAACTTTGGATCAGTGAGGGCAATGAACTCTTCAACCTAGAAATAGTAAAACCAACATTAGCCTGACATTTACCGCTACAGACATTACAATAGATCTATTATGTGTATGAGAGACAAAATTAACTATAAACATCAATCTTCAGGATTCGTTTTTAAATTACTAGATGAAATATATCACATCATGGTTTAAAGCTACACTATCCATGCATTTTTGGCCCAACACATCAAACTTCCGCATGACATTTTTGGTCAAAGACAACTTATTGAATGAGGAAGTCAGTCCATACCAAAACATCCTTAGTCACCACCTACACTATGCATGGTAAGTGGTAGTGTTATTTCTTTGATCCCTTTTTCAGACCTGGCAATACACATCATGATCATATCCATAACCCTTCAGGGTCGTAGAGTTGCCACTCTTGAAATATAGTGGTGCCACTCTTGAAATGTCAACAGAAAAATTTTGCCATGCCTCTCTGTTCTTTGTTTAGGTGAAGAATCTTAATCTTGTCCAGTCTTTAATATTATCAATCCATACTTTCCTCTTACCACCTCTTCTTCATAAACCATCAGCTGTTCCCTGCAAGATAATTTTGGAAAGGAAATCATGCCTCATGGCCAAACCACACAAGTTTTGTGATGTCTCACCACTGCCGTGAGATGTTCCTGTTGGTGTCAAATACACATAGGCCAACAGAAATATAATAGCAAGTGAACTGCAGATTAGTAGCATGTACTCTGGAGAAAAGAATGTCATGGTTTACAGATTGACTGCACCTTTCGGCCTGACACATCCAACTTCAGCATATACCTAGTAAAAAAATTAGAGACAGTTTTCAGGAATTCTAGGGATGCAATTATTAATTAAGAGAGAAAATGAAAAATTCACTGCATGGTATATGCCGAAATCGGATGTGCTGGACCTTCCAAGGTGCAAATAACTCAGTTATGCCGTAAATTAGTACTACAACGTACTTCATGCTTCCCGGCGGAAATCACATGCACTTTTGTGTTGGTTACCAGAGTTCGAAAGAAGAAGAAGACTGTATGTCACAACTACACAAAAATTTTCTGAGCTTGTTCTCAAACTCCTGCATATAACAGGCTGCAGTTCAGAGGATGGAATGAGTTGTACCATAGTTTGCAGCTTGACTACAATATCTGTGCCCGTTAGCCCAGCACATCCAACTTCAGTATAACATTGGATCACTTTATGAAACAGTAAATTCAACTCACAAAATCCTCTTAGTCACTCCCTACAACATGCATGGCAGGCCTTAGTGTTGGTACTCTCTGTTCCCCTTTTGAGTCCGGCAACACTTGCCCGACTACAAATAATCATTTTAGCTTAAGCAATGAGATCAAGCAATTACTAGAGTACGCCCATAACTGAGCCAAATGCAAAGCGTGTTACGAAACCATGGCCTTTGGAAAAGTAAGAAATTGGCCGCTCAAGGTCACTTACAAAGGACACTGTTCTGTAGCACTCTTTACATTCAGATCCGTCTCTCGTTTACACAAAAGTCACTTCTAGTGGACGGCAGGCCTAATGTGTGCACAATGGAAAAAAAAAATACTTTTATGGACGTGACTATTACCTTCTAACCTTGCTACAATGATCCTTCAAGGAACGATGCAAGGAAAAAAATGAAGAGACAAATTTTTCTTAACTGACCACAGATACAAAGAAATGAGCAACACAACTTACAGCATCTTCAGAATCACCAGGAAATAACTTCAGTTCCTGATCGTCCATGTACTTCAAACATTCGTTACATCTTTCTGGGAGAGCTTTCGTATGACTTAAAGTCAACACTGTGGAATTTCTGTAAATAAGAAACAGTTCATAACATGAAGTAAAAGATTACAAGTGGGAGGGGAAACAAACAGATGATGATGATGAAATAATACCTTTAGCTGCGAGCAGATAGCTCGTGACACATGCTGATGATGAAAAAATACCTTTACCTGCGACCATATACCTCTTGACACATGATGATGATGAAATAATACCTATAGCTGCGAGCATATACCTCTTGACACATGATGATGATGAAATAATACCTATAGCTGCGAGCAGATAGCTCTTGACACATGATGGTGATGAAATAATACCTTTAGCTGCGAGCAGATAGCTCTTGACACATGATGATGATGAAATAATACCTATAGCTGCGAGCAGATAGCTCGACACATGATGATGATGAAATAATACCTATAGCTGCGAGCAGATAGCTCTTGACACATGATGATGATGAAATAATACCTATAGCTGCGAGCAGATAGCTCTTGACACATGATGATGATGAAATAATACCTATAGCTGCGAGCAGATAGCTCTTGACACATGATGATGATGAAATAATACCTATAGCTGCGAGCAAATACCTCTTGACACATGATGATGATGAAATAATACCTTTAGCTGCAAGCAGATAGCTCGACAGTCCACTGATAAATTGACAGATTTTCTGACAAAAGTACAGGTCTTCCTCAACTAAGGTGATACCGGTGAGTATAAGCATGGTTGTGTTAAGGGGGCTTATAGGTTTATGTTTTTCCCAAAAGGAAGCATTTATTATTATTCGAGAAAAATAATACTATTCACGACATACACGTTATCTACTAGGGATTTGTTGCTGCATGGTGGTTGTTCTGGTATGTCACTGGCGAGACCAGGCACTCTACATGCAGTTAACATAATCTATGCTGAGTCATATGCCAGATTGTCATTAATTTAAAAATCAGCTTACCTTTCTTGTTGGTTGATATTTTCATCTTCTAGTTTGGCCCTCTTGGGACTGTTTTCCTTATCATCGCTCTCATCAGGACACTTGTCACATTCAGTCATCTCCGTGGCTTGAACATCATTAGCAACTATTTCTTGACCTTTCTTTGGTTCCAACTTGGGCCTGCTTGGAAATTATGAATGTTTCCGTAGAAAGTAGTTTCAAACAAGTAATATCAATAATAAAATATCAATGCAAAAGCAGTCAAGCTAAATTACATCTGGACAGAGCAAGCATATTATTTATCAAGTGAGATATTCTTCTCAGAACGATGTGTTCATCGTGGATACTCTGAGTGCTTCTCTGTCCCGGGCAAGCAGGACTGCATTGGCCAGAGACACGTGCATACATTCTTCGATGTCGCTGGTCCATCGTCTTCTTGGTCCATGCACAGAGAAAGACAAATCAATGCAAAGAACATTAAATGTAGATAAGGGTCGAATCGTGAACAACATCACAGCATGAAAGCTGAAGTTTATTTTGGTTATATAAAGAGACGTAATAGCATGAGAAAACTAGTAATGGAAGGCATAGTTGCTGGTAACAAGGCAAAGATAACAGTGGACGAGACATTTCAGAGTCTTTAGAGGTGCCCATGGCGGCATCATGTCAACTTGCTCAGAATTGTGAGGACGTTTAGTGCTCATAAGTAATACTGCATTCTGGGAAGAATGTAACTCAATTAATGCTATTCATAATATATCCCAATCATTTATATTTTCATATAACCTTAATTTCTTGCTGCCTCAATGGAGCCCTGATATACAGGAACAGACGAGATATCTGGAACAGACCCGTGAGCTTTCTAAAAACAAGTTGTTTTAAAAACCTCTTCTATTTATGCTGTCCATATTTTCATGGGTGCATCTCTAACTTTAAGCCCACTGTATTTAAACAGCGTCACTTTTCGGATGGTATTAGTAACTAGTAGCATGTCAGAACCATTTGACCTGCTGTTTTCGGATGAAGTTCCGCACTCGTGTTATACCCACCTGCCGTCGGATTGTCTCATTACTGATTATATCTATTTTTGTGACCAAGTGAAAAAAAACTACTGAAAGCAGACAAAAGGGTAAAGTACACCCTGATCAAGTGAAAATATTTGATAGAATAGGAACCACCAAATCAATCAAATAAACAGAATAGGAACCACCAAATCAATCAATCAAACACAGAATAGGAACCACCAAATCAATCAATCAAACACAGAATAGGAACCACCAAATCAATCAAAAAAACAGAATAGGAACCACCAAATCAATCAATCAAACACAGAATAGGAACCACCAAATCAATCAATCAAACAGAATAGGAACCACCAAATCAATCAAACACAGAATAGGAACCACCAAATCAATCAATCAAACACAGAATAGGAACCACAAAATCAAACAGTGATTGTTCCACGTAAACTGCTATTTAAATTTTTTTTATATATGTACTTACCAATTGGTGCACAATTTTACTGCAGTTTTCTATTTACTTGAATTTTTTTAATCAAACTAATGCAAACATTTTTTGGCAGTAAAGAAAGTCAATAATAATCATGTACGTTCAAGTAACTCACCTTCCAGAAAACAATGACATAATTGTGGGCTGTTTGTCATCAGGAGTCTTAGAGGCGAGACGACCTGAAGTCCTAGCAGGTGCTGTAGAGTATAGATAAAACATATACATATTTTCTGATGCCACTAAGCAATTACACCTAATTAACCTTACAGGCTCTATAGGTGGTTATAGCCCCGACATCATTATGTAACTTGGGTCGGTAGGCGTCTCCATTCACCCCCATTGCTATGCCCCAAATCATCAGCACGGAATCACACGAAGTAAAGCTTATATGATGTAGAATTCCCGCCACACGAAATTAGAAAGAAATATGTCACAGCCTAAAGGTCAAATTCCTTTACACATTACGATTGCAAGAAGGAAAAAGCCGGCTAATTTTTGACAACAAATTTCTGAAATGAATTTGTCCATTTTCGACCACATATTTTACTATCAAATGTAGTGTAGCATTGGCAAGTGATCAAATGTAGTGTAGCATTGGCAAGTGATCAAATGTAGTGTAGCATTGGCAAGTGATCGTCATAGAAAGTGATATCTACATGTTTTAATTGCTGTTTTTGTTTTAGTTGTTGTTATGTTATAGAATGTTCATTTATTCATTGAAAAAAAAAAAAAACAATATGTATCAGAGGTGCCATGTGTCAGCATTTAAAATAAAAACATTGTATGTCCATAGTCTTAAACGAGCGGACATTGTATGTGATTTCTTCATGTTTGATTAGTTTGTTCAGTCCATATTACATTAGTCTGGAAATAAACGATATTTAAAAAAGTGATTAACTCTTAACAGACTTGACTTTTTGGCCATTTAAAAAATTATTCTGGAGTCATTTTAGTAAAAAAATTGTTAAAAATTTAAATTAAATGATACAGGAATGTATCATACATCTATTTATTCAGTATACAATTGCCTATCTATCCTTATCCCAAATGTCATCTTTCAATAAAGGGTTAGTCCATAGTTTAAAATTAAATTTGTAATTTGAAATACAAAATTGTGCTGAAATTATATAAATTGCACAATGACAAAGAACAAAAAAAATTAATATGAAATGAAAATCATATAGAAGTTAGTTTTTATTGTATCTAATGCATTTATGCAAAACATATAAGAAATTTACACCAATAGAGCAAGAAATGTAAATACAGCCCACATATAAAAAAAGTATATGTGCGCTGGGATATTTTTAGTTTTTTTTTTTAAAATGGATACTTTAGTTACTTATCATTCATTTTGAAAACATTATGGCATACATATTATTTAAAGATCAATTAATACAGTGGTGAGTATGTTTCTATTATTTTTATAGTAATGTTATTGTGTTTTTATTTTATTTCAACTCTGATGAATGAAAGAAATTAGGAGTTCAGTATACATAATTATTTGACAAATAGTTATGCTCTGTGATACTCTGATAAGCAGTTTCTCTTATTATTAAAACATAAATATGTATCACAAACTTTACATCTAACTCTACTCTTTCTTTCAATTTTTGAATTTTTATAACAAAGTTTACAATTTCTCTGTGTACTTGTAAATTCTGGATCCATTGTATGGCGCGAGAAAGTAGCCGGCTTTCCTGCGACAGGAACATCATCATATAATCCTAAATTACCTAATCCCCTAACTAATTCTTCTGTAAAATTAAACTGATTATATCTATTTGGTCTTTTTAAATCTTCTATATTTGGATTCTTTCTTCGACAATCTTGAAACAATATATAAGCATTTACTCTAGCTATATCAATGAGATGGAAAAATATAGTTTTCCAGTATTTATTTGTTTTCCTAAGACAGTTGTATTTACCTATCAGCTGATCGCTTTTATCTACCCCCTTCATGTACTTATTGTAATCTTTAACAACATTAGGCTGCCTGACTTGAATCTCCCTAAAAACCCCATTTACTTTTGTTCTCCTCTTTATATATGTAAATTTATTTCCTTTATGGATTGTCGAAATTAATGAAATTGTTTTATTATCTATCCACTGTACTATTAATTGTTCCCCATTCCTCATCCACCTCATAGCCCCTCTTGTATTACCTTTTTCAAATTCTTTTATATTTTTCAGTTCTACAGGGAAACCTTTCCTATTGCGTAACATAGTCCCACAAGCAAGTACGCCTACTTTCCATAAATCTTTCAGTAACTGCACCGAAGTATAAAAATTATCAAAGTAAACCCTATACCCCTGCCTAACTAATGGTTTTATCAAATTCATTACTACCCCATGTGCTAAACCAAACCCACCTACATTTGTATTATTGTTATTCTTTCCCAAATAAATTTCAAAATCATATGTGTAACCACTAATAGAATCAGCTAATACCCATAACTTCATCCCCCACTTTGTCGGTTTATCCTTCATGTACTGCCTAAATGGATATCTCCCCTTATTTCTAACCATTCTTTCATCAATAGCAATATTCTGATTAGGCTGATATAATTTTTTACATTTTGCTCTAATATATGTTACAAGCATCCTAACTTTACACAGTCTATCAGTTGATTTCTCCTCGGCTGGATCAGACACTTTCAAAAAACTCAAAATTGCCTTGAATCTATCCCTAAACATAAAAGATCTAGCCCATAACCCATTCCACAAAGACTTTTTTGACCAGAAAAGATTGGCATTTGGGGGATCTATTAGTCCTGCATACATAAGTAAACCACAGAATCTATAGAATTCTGCAGGTGTAAGATCGTACCAGCCAGAATATACTGTGGGACGGTTTGGTCCATGTTGGCTTGCATAATCATTAGTATATTTACAAATATATGTTACAACATCAAATGTAAACAACAGCTTAAAGAAGTCCACAGGACTTGTAAACTGTCTGGCATCCTCCCTAGTGAGAACTTCTGATAGCTGCAGCCCAGGCACTCTCTCAGGCAAAAAATTGGGTGGCTTGGATGGTGGTCCCTCATCTGAGTCACTGTATCCATAACACCTGTGAACGTAATATAAAGAAAATAGTTTTGAATATTATAGTATTTATAGAGACCAATTATTTACAAGTACAATTATAGTATAAAACATCAGTCAAATATTGTTGCAATTATACTTACATATACTGCAAAAAAAGGGATAAAGAGCATATTATCACGAAATTATACTTCACAGAAAATGTAAACAGAGAACAGCTGATCACTTGTTTACTAAGCCTTAGTCTAAGGTGGTACACGTTTCAAAACACATAAATTCCTATTATGGTTATATCTAATTTATAAATAGTCTTAAGATTATAAATATAGAATACTATTTTAAATATAGGCCTACTAATTATTACAAATAACCATTACAAGCAATACTAAAAAAAAAATTATATTTATATTGTAAACTATCGGGAAACTGAAACTAGAAAATGAAAGCCAGACCTACCTAGGTGTTGAAATTGGAGTATCATCGTAATTCGAGTCATCGGACGTGACAGAGACATCAGAAACATCAGATTCACTAGAATAACAGCTACTTTGTGAAGAATCACTGCTAATATCCATTTTGTATGTTCAAATTAGTGAGAAATTGCGATAGAGCTTCTGATGGTGACCAGCAAGAACAAAGTAGTAAAATGGCGTATGACGCTTCCTGGCCGAATTATTTCTCGCGAGTTTTTGGACATAATTTTAAATATCAAAATCAATATTTTGACGTTGTTTTTAAGTTTCTATAGGTAGTATAACCATTTTTCTAAAACAAAATTATAATGGTTTGCTGAAATAGTGAAAAAAATAGTTAGATCTATATTCTCGTAATACACGTAAAAGTAGTAAAATAGTAGTAACATAGCGGCAAAGATTCCTTGTAAAATTATTAATACGAGATTTCTAAAATAATTTTAAAATATCAAAATCTAAATTTTGAAATTGTATTGAAGTTTCTATATCAATATAACCTTTTTCTATAATACAATTATAATGTTTTACTGAAATAGTGAAGAAAAATATTTTTTTGATATTTTCCAAATCATCGTAACAATGTATACGATTTTATTATGGTCCCGTCTCGTAAGTGTTAAACACTTAGGAGTTGGTTATCCCATCTCATATGGGGTCAAAGTGACCCAGATGCCATGCTTACCCTTAGAACCCAGTAGCTCGATACTTTAGGATTTACACTAAATATGGTTACCCCAGAAAATAATTTTTTAGTATTTCGACTTGCAAGAACAGCGTACAGCATAAGGTAAGTTAATGATATAACAAAACATAATTTTATGCCGTATTTGTGTCAAAATAACTCAGATCTGGTGGAGCGTTTTTGTGTATTTTTTTTTCTCAGGCGCCCGGGGAAAGGGGTGATTAAGTAGGAGAGAAACCACATCACTGTACACAGGAAGTAAGAGAGAAACCACATCATTGTACATAGGAAGTAGGAGAGAAACCACATCATTGTACATAGGAAGTAAGAGAGAAACCACATCACTGTACATAGGAAGTAAGAGAGAAACCACATCATTGTACATAGGAAGTAAGAGAGAAACCACATCACTGTACATAGGAAGTAGGAGAGAGCCCACATCATTGTACATAGGAAGTAAGAGAGAAACCACATCACTGTACATAGGAAGTAGGAGAGAAACCACATCATTGTACATAGGATCAAACATTTTGTACAAACATCCTGCAACAATTTAAGTGTTGTTATTCTTTGCTCCTCTTTTGGGCCCCAGCAACACCCGAGCGCAATGGCCTGTAAATTTCTTGGAACCAAAACAAACTGCCAAAGACAAATGTGTCCGGCCATTGGAATGCATAAAAGGGCGACACAGCTCATTTCCATTCTCTGAACTACATCGTGCTGGAAATCTAGTAGGACCATTACAAGAGTGTCCTGCTACAAGAGTGACCCAGTGGGAGTTTGAAAATAAACGCCGAAAAAGAAGAAACGATAACCATTTCTTCTACAACTTATGAGAACAAATTAATCCTCTATACTTACTTCGAGTGGGTGTCTCTACGGATTTTCTACCTCCTTTTAATTTTTTAACCGGTGGTGAGAAGTCATCTTCATCCCCATTGTCTGCTCCGTTAGTGTCAATCTCTGTTTCAATCACATCAACTTCCCCTACGCCGTTCAGTAGTTGGTTACCATTCTGTGTCTCCGCGATATCCTGATGACATAAAGTAATATAGTATATAAAACAATTTCAAGGTCGGATTATTTTTACATATTTTGTAGTAATTGTTATAAACAAACAATTTTTAATTCTGAAAATGAAGTCCATCCTCAAAACATCCATTAACATGGAATGGAGCTCACCTCATCCATGGCAGCCAAAAGGACAATGCTATCTACAAGCTTGGAAGAAAGGAACAAACTATGTTTAGATTGAGAAAATACTCTAACATATGTATGGGAAGTTTGGAGTTGGTGTCACTGATATGTACCCTTTTGGACAAGTTCCAGAAAACACAAAACATATTTTACAGAACTGCACACTGTACGTAAGTAAAGACAAGATGAAAGCTATGAGCCTCTGAAAAAGCTTCTTCTTCTGCGTTCAGCATCTGCATGTGCAAACCAGACAGTGGTGTGGGAAGCTATAGATATGCATACCTCAGCGGTTTGGGCAGATACGGATATGTATGTGCAAAATAGACCACAGTTTGGGCAACTACAGACCTGAATTTAAAAACCAATGATTATGGCAGCTACTGACCTGCATGTGCCAGACAGTGGTTTGGGCAGATATGGGCCTGTATGAACACAATTCTTTTGGTGTGGTCACTGAGTACATTTTTTAGACTAATATTCCTAGATCTTGTACACAGTGTGTTAAATGTACACACGTGTTGCCTTTCCCAAAAAGAAAACAAAGAATAGCATTACTAATCTTCCATGCATGGAGGGGGGGGGGAAGGGGGGTCATGTGTGTGTGAGAGAGAGTTGGCAGTCCCATTCCATAGGTCATAGTGACCCAAAAACCATGCTGAAGTCAAACATGCCAAGCTGGAAGGTGCAGATAATACAGCCTAGCTGTAATTGTGTAAACCATCACACAATTTATTCACCTCTCCAGACAATGTCCTGCTAACCAGCAGGACTTTAGGAATGAATGCTGAAAAAGGCAATGTACCATATTAGAAACTGTTATCTGCTAATCATGTCATAAGAGTCAACTAAGGAGGTTTTGGTGTGGAGTTAGCTGTCCCTTCCCGTCATAGTGACCCAGAATCCATTCTTAAATCTGATGTGTTAGGTTGAAAGGCGCAGACATCACAGCTAAGCTGTAAACCATGACCAAATGCATTCCATTCTCCGAACTACATCCTGCTAAACTTTAGGAGTTTGAGTACGAACGCAGAAGAAAAATAAACACAAAAATAAAACATTTATCTTACCACTTTGCAGTTGACCTTGCTTCTGTCATCTGTATTCTCGTTTGTAAATTCTTTATTTTCTACGTTATTTTCAATGTTAGAGCCCAATGCAAATTTAGACAATGTCACAGCAACAGAGGATCCGTTAGTGATATGCCCACTGGCTACTGTCGCTGATGAAAATTCACCATTGTGAGCATGCTCAATGTCGGTGCTACTTGTACCATTGCTAGTTCTGTTTGTGTTAACACTTGCCAACAGGAAACCACCAATGATGGCATCAATCTTCTTGTAAAAACCTTTCTATTAAAAAGAAAAAAAGTATTTCATAAATACTTTTAAACTGGGTTTATTCAGTTCAAAGATGATAAAAACCTGCTAGGATGGTGTTTATCTGGCATTCTTTATGAGGTTATACTAAAGAGAAATGCGGTGGCCTAGCTGATAGTGAGCTTGCTTACTGGATTACAGCGTGCCAGTGCCGGGTTCCAAACAACATCTGGACAAAACAATCGGGACTAGATTTATCTCCTTACAGCTCCTCCAGCTGTAAATGGATACCTGACGCATGAGTTGGGGAAGGTAAACACAGCAAGGAAGGAAACTGGCCATCCCATCTAATACTGTAGTTGCTGCAGCTTAGCAAACGAAAAGTTATCTTCATCTCCGATGGCAGGTCACTGTTATGGGATCTGCCGTACCTTTATCATAAAGAAAATCCTGGATTGACAACATCAAGGAATGGTCTGGGCATGATTTTGTCTACACCCCTCCAAGTGGCTATGGATAGAGATATTTGGAGAGCGTTCTTTTACTGATGTCACCAGTGTGGCACCCCTACGATCTAAATGTTTTTGGGTCTTATTGTTATTGTTATTATCTAAGGTTTTCCACAGTTTATGCAAGCACCAGATGACTGCTGTACTCAATGTACCTGTGGGTTGCAATGCTACAAAATGGACATATTATTTCTAGATGAGATTTTCTTGCACTCTCAAAGCATCCTGCAGATAAAAGGGTTAATTTTCTCCCAGAGGTACAGGAATGGGTTTTCAGCAGACTTCAGCTCAGAGAAGATCATTGGATGAAATAGCTCATACCTCCTTAGTACCTTCTTATGACATGTGACTAGTGTTATTTCCCTTTCTGGTGCCAATAACACACAGGCAGTATTCTTCTTCTGCGTTCGTTCTCAAACTCATGCAGATTAGCAGGATGCAGACCGGAGAACGGAATGTGTTGTGTCATAGTTTACAGCATTGCTGCGATATCTGCACCTTTCGGCCGGACACATCCGACTTCAGCATGGCTTTGGGTCACTGACTCTATATGGGTAAATGCAAATAAAGTAAATAGGTTACTTGAAAACTATTATTATATATAAAATAATAAAATAACACTAAAAAAATTTTCTTTAAAAAAGAACAAATACAATTGTCAACGTGGTGGTCCAATTGGGATCTTTATCAAGACAACAAAAACAGTTAAGAACAAAAAACCATAACGAATATAAACAAAATGGATTTCTCCCACCAGGAAATCAACAACCAGCAACAACAGATCCAGTGCAATACCAACTCCATCCCATAACCTCCTTAGTCGTCTTTTACGACATGCGTGGAAGGTAAACAGTGTTGCTATTCTTTACTCCCCTTTCGGGCCCTGGCAACACACGGGCGAGGCATTATTCTAAACATCCTTAGTACATCTTACAACATGTGGCAAGTGTTATTTCCTTTTCTGTGCCAATAACACACAGGCATTATTCTAAACCTCCTTAGTACCTCTTACAACATGTGGCAAGTGTTATTTCCCTTTCTGTGCCAATAACACACAGGCATTATTATAAACCTCCTTATTACCTCTTACAACATGTGGCAAGTGTTATTTCCCATTCTGTGCCAATAACACACAGGCATTATTCTAAACATAAATAAAGCTAGCAGCAGAGACAAGAAAAACATTTAATCTTGTTTGTTTGTTTTGCGTTCGCTCCATTGTAATCAGCACAGATATTCATAATACTCACGTGTAAGACAGGTAATGAAGTCCTACTGAATGACTAAAACACTACACACTATCACTAACGGATGTAAATATGGTACAAATAACAAAACAAAACACAGAATATAATCTACAGATGACAATACACAGGACAAAGTCGACGTTTCGGACCAATAGGCCTTTTTCAAGATACGGACATAACATACAAACATAAAAAAAACCACAAGTAAAAATGAATGTGTATCCGAGTGAAATGTGGTAGTAAGATAGATACCGGAAGCATACGAACAGGAAGTACACAAAGACGATAATACAGGTGGAACGAGAGGAACAAAACGATGACGTAACAAAGACCAATACGACCGAGAACTAAGCAAAAGAGTGGTCGGAATTGAGTCCAAATGGCTTGATGGTACCCAACTCGAAAATGAGATGATTTTCGAGGGCGTACCTAGATCTATCATCGGTGGTGGAGGATCTGATGGCAGTGACCTGAATGTCAAGGACACCACGGTGGCCATCGCCGTTGAAGTGATTGACCACAGGAGTGGGTGTTCTGTGTTTGATAGCATGCAAGTGGTTACAAAAGCGGTCGCTCAGTCTAAGGCCAGTCTCACCGATATATTGCTTACCACAGCGTTTACATATGATCACGTAAATAACATTATGGGATTCACATGTAAAGGCCTCATCGATGGAGAAACTGGCCTTGGGGAATGAGATGGAGCACATCTGAACCACATAAGGACATGTGAAACAACGACCGCGTGAGCACCGCACGGTACCAAAATGGTCAGGTGCAGAGGACCTGAGGTGGCTGTGGACTAAGATGTCCTTCAGATTTTTGTCGCGCCTAAAGGCCACCAGAGGTAATTTGTGGAAAGCGTCACGGGTGTCAGAATCAGACTGGAGAAGGGAATAATGTTTAAGTAGAATACAACGGACAGTCGAGTTATGGGGATGGAAGGTAAGAACCAGTTTAACCCTATCAGAGGAGGAGGAAGAACCCTGGAAATTATTCAAGGTATCAAGGCGAGATAGCTGGCGTACACGGAGCAAAGCCAATGAAAGAATGCTGTCAGAGAAGGAGCGTCTACGAAAGAACTCAATCATCTCAGAGGATTTTTCGAGAAAATCGTTGTCATCGCTACATAAGCGACGAAGGCGCTTTTTACCCCGTTCTAGTCATACTGCGGCAGCTAATTTACCTCTGCCTTGCCTTAATACCACTAATACCCGGGTGGTCTGCATTCCTCCTGACCTGAGTCTCTCTGACAGTGAAATTTCTGTCCTCAACAAGGGCCTCAAGTTTGTCCCTCTCCGTCCTGCATATGATCAATATTCGCTTCTTCAGGATATCCACATCATCGTCTTCGGCTGCATTATCATTTCTTTGGCAAAGCGTCATCTGCCACTGATGATTTGTTCTCTCGATATGAACAGAAGAAACATTCTTGGACTCCTAAACCTGGTGCATCCGAGGCTCTTGATCTTTATATCAAGAACACCCTCCATGACATCCAATCACTTCATCACAGCCGCATCAAACGCTCTAACATCACTCCTGACGAATCTCGCGCCTTGTAGAATCTTCGCCGCCGGGATGATATTGTCATCAAACCAGCTGATAAGGGTGGGGCCGTTGTGTGGCGCAAGGACCTTTACCTCCAGGAGGGCCACCAACAACTCTCTAATCCCTCTTTCTACACTGCTCGTACATCAGACTCGACTGTATCTAACCAGAAGGTGGTCAACAACAATGTGAACACCCTCATCCAGGACAACCACCTTCCCACCACTGCCAAGACTCTTTGCATCGATAAAAGCTGTTTAGGCAGACCTGTCTTCTATATGATGCCAAAAATACACAAGGAATTGAATCCCGGCAGACCTATTGTCTCAGCTTGCTCTTGTCTTACAGAGCGCATCTCTGATTTCCTCGACAGTATTTTGCAGCCCTTAGTCGAGGCACTGCCTTCATTCTTGAAAGACACCAAGCATGCTCTCACCATATTTTCTTCTGTGCATTTGTCTTCTGATCGCACTTATCGTCGGTTCTTGCTTGATGTTTGCTCTCTGTACACGTCTATACCACATGCCGATGGTCTTAGGGCGTTGCAGTTCTTTCTGGACAAGAGTCCGCATCCTTCTGTATCTACTCCAACCCTTATCCGCCTTGCTGAACTGGTGCTCACACTCAACTCTTTTGAATTTGTTGGACATTTCTTCGATCAGATCAGTGGTGTGGCCATGGGCACTAAGATGGGGCCTAGCTATGCCTGTCTTTTCATGGGACATCTAGAACATCTAGTTTGGTCTACCTACGATGGCCCATTCCCATCTCTTTTCCACAGATACATTGATGATGGGATAGGCATTACTGACATGACAGAAGCAGAACTGTCTCGCTTCATCAACTTTATCAACAATTTCAACCCCGCTATTAAATTCACATTTACCATTTCCACCACCTCTGTCCATTTCCTGGACATCATTGTCACTATTCATCCCCTTACCTCAGCACATCAGTCTACTACAAACCCACTGATGCACATGGCTTTCTGCTCTACACTTCTTCTCATCCTCCCGCCTGTCGTAACTCTCTACATTACTCACAGCTTCTTCGCCTTCGTCGCTTATGTAGCGATGACGGCGATTTTCTCGAAAAATCCTCTGAGATGATTGAGTTCTTTCGTAGACGCTCCTTCCCTGACAGCATTCTTTCATTGGCTTGGCTCCGTATACGCCAGCTATCTCGCCTTGATACCTTGAATAATTCCCAGGGTTCTTCCTCCTCCTCTGATAGGGTTAAACTGGTTCTTACCTTCCATCCCCATAACTCGACTGTCCGTCGTATTCTACTTAAACATTATTCCCTTCTCCAGTCTGATTCTGACACCCGTGACGCTTTCCACAAATTACCTCTGGTGGCCTTTAGGCGCGACAAAAATCTGAAGGACATCTTAGTCCACAGCCACCTCAGGTCCTCTGCACCTGACCATTTTGGTACCGTGCTGTGCTCACGCGGTCATTGTTTCACATGTCCTTATGTGGTTCAGATGCGCTCCATCTCATTCCCCAAGGCCAGTTTCTTCATCGATGAGGCCTTTACATGTGAATCCCGTAATGTTATTTACGTGATCATATGTAAACGCTGTGGTAAGCAATATATCGGTGAGACTGGCCTTAGACTGAGCGACCGCTTCTGTAACCACTTGCATGCTATCAAACACAGAACACCCACTCCTGTGGTCAATCACTTCAACGGCAATGGCCACCGTGGTGTCCTTGACATTCAGGTCACTGCCATCAGATCCTCCACCACCGATGATAGATCTAGGTACGCCCTCGAAAATCGTCTCATTTTCGAGTTGGGTACCATCAAGCCATTTGGACTCAATTCCGATCACTCTTTCGCTTAGTTCTCGGTCGTATTGGTCTTTGTTACGTCATCGTTTTGTTCTTCTCGTTCCACCTGTATTATCGTCTTTGTGTACTTCCTGTTCGTATGCTTCCGGTATCTATCTTACTACCACATTTCACTCGGATACGCATTCATTTTTACTTGTGGTTCGCTTCAGGTCATCCATGGAACCCCTCGTCTAGAAGAAGTGCAGTCTCAGTGGGCCATATTTTCTCCTCTTCTTGGTAGATTTGACACATATGAAGAATGTGTTCTGCAGTCTCTGGACTCAGTCCACAGTTGCACAGTTCTGTCTCGCCAATCTTCAGCTTTCCGAACATGCGGGGAGTTTGAGAATGAACCTTGAAGACGAAGAATATGACAAACAAAATGTACTGACATGCTATTACATCGATATCTGCAAACTACCTCAGTGATTTCTGCATTGGCTAACTCCTCCTCCAGCTCTTCAATTTTCCTTTTCCCATCCTCGTTAAACAAATGTTCCAGAATGGCACACTTCTTTTTCCAGTAACCCTGTCAAAGTTTTGAAGCACATAATAAGTTTAAAAAGCTCTCACATTTGCAAAGATATATGATGATGGAACTGTGGTAGTACATGTAATGATGATGGAACTGTGGAAGTACATGTAATAATGATGGAACTGTGGTAGTACATGTAATGATGATGGAACTGTGGTAGTACATGTAATAATGATGAAACTGTGGTAGTACATGTAATGATGATGGAACTGTGGTAGTACATGTAATGATGATGAAACTGTGGTAGTACATGTAACGATGATGGAACTGTGGTAGTACATGTAATGATTATGGAACTGTGGTAGTACATGTAATAATGATGGAACTGTGGTAGTACATGTAATGATGATGGAACTGTGGTAGTACATGTAATAATGATGGAACTGTGGTAGTACATGTAATAATGATGGAACTGTGGTAGTACTGTGGAATCCCTCTATAGCTCATACATTTCTAGCAAATTTCCTGTTACCAGCAAACCCCTCCATCACTAACGCCTTTTATACAGACATAACACAGCTGAAGAAGACATGCACCTACCACAACCTGACACAGGGATCTGGTAAGTGAGTAATAAATGCTTCTTTCCATGAATTTGCGCCTACCAACTTCATTTTCTTTTGATTATAAAGAAAATATTATGAGTATACTCAACAGAGAGGTTGTAAGCTAGTAGACAGAGTGTCTACTTTCATAGGCAACAACAGACCATCATTTTTCGACTTAGAAAGGCTTCTGCACGACTCCAGGGCCACCTGTACCGGATCAGGGTAGCCCATACAAATGAAAGTCCATGCCGAGCAAGTATACAGATCCCTGAACACATACTCAAAGATTGTCCAGGAAACAAAGAACTGCAAGGCAAGATATAGCCACACTAGACTGAACTGAGGCAAAAACTTTAGGGCAGCCGCTATGACCTGGAGAAGATGGAGCTTCGTCCTGGCCACTGGCCTGAAGACCTAACACAACCAAAAGAATCCTGAATACAGAAACATGGTCTGCTGAAATGTCGATGTGTCAGGAGTCAAGTTAACTATGTGATCAATGATGCCAACAAATAGAAGTTCTAAATTTTGAAAACTGATTTCGTTGGGTTCTGCTAACATCCTCCACCCCACGCAATCATCTTGTTGTCTGATTCTACAAACTCACTCCCTATACACAATCATTTCTTGTTTGATTCCACTAACCCACTGCATATACACAATCATCTATAATATTAAGTTCGCCCGTGTGTTGCCGGGCCAGAAAGGGGAGCAAAGAATAACAACACTGTTTACCTTTCATGCATGTTGTAAAAGGTGACTAAGGAGGTTATGGGATGGAGTTGGCTGTCCCATCCCATATAGGGTCAGTGACCTAAAGCCATGCTAAAGTCGAATGTGTCAGGCTGAAAGGCGCAGATATCGCAGCAATGCTGTAAACCATGGCACAACGCATTCCATTCTCCGGACTACATCCTGCTAATCTGCAGGAGCTTGAGAACGAACGCAGAAGAAAAAAAGAATATTAAGTTAACCTCTGCTTCCATTTAGACATATGACCAACTACAAACAATTCATCTCACCTTCACAGTTATGTCTCCATCTTTGAACTCTGACTCAATCTTGTTTAGCCTGAAATTCAAAAAATATTAATATTCTTGCTAAAGTCAGATGTGTCAGGACAGAAGTCACAAATATGACATCAAAGCTGTAAACTGCGACACCAATGCACTACATTCTCCAGACTACATTCTGCTTACATGCAGGAGTTTTAAAACAAACGCAGACTTAGAAAGAATATAAACAACATAAAAATCAATGTCAGTTTTAGTCTTGTCTGCATTCTTTCTCAAATTCCTGCTTATATACAGGAGATAGTCCATACAACAGAATATACTATGTCATGATTAAATTGGCATTAAGCACATGTGTTACTCAAACCGAAAGGGGAGCAAAGAATAGCAACACCACGACCCTTGACCCATGCATGTCATAAAAGGCAACTAAGGTTTGGGGAAAGAGTTTCAGTCTCACCTCATAGGTTGAATTTACCAAAATATCCATGATGAAATTGGATGTGGCAGACCAAAAGCAGATATTGCAACCAAGCTGTAAAACATGATACAATGCATTCTGCTATCCTGACTACATTCTAGTAACCAGGAAACGTTTAAGAATGAAAACAGAAAAATGATTCCAATAAATGAAACGATTGCAATGTTTCACATTTAAACTTTACCACGAAACCAAAGGCAAACGTTGCCAGCGGTTTTCCTGCGGTAAAAGACCGCCAGACATTTTCAACCAGTTGCTATACTCATTTAGCGACATATAACATGATGTTTAATGTTTACATGACCGTTAACAAATGATAGCTAGTGATATTTTTGTTTTCAAAGTAGATATAGTAACACAGCATTCATAGACTTAACAAAAGCATTTGACATGGTAAGTAGGAAGGGGCTGTGGTAGATGATGTGTATTAGCCCCTACAATACTTAACATCATGTGCTCTGCTATGTTGGATGATGCTTTTAGAGATCTAAACTTGGGAGTAGACATATATCGCATCCATGAAAAATTATTCAACCTTTGGCGGCTCCGAGAAAAAAACAAAGTCAAATCACACACAATCAGAGATCTCTTATTTGCTGATGACTGTGCCCTAAATGCCAACTCTGAGGCTGATCTACAAAGTATTATAGACAGATTCTTCAAATCTTGTACCAACTTTGGACTTTCTATTAACATGGATAAAACATACGCCATGTTACAACTTTGACCAGCACCTGGCAAAAGTTATCACGAGATCTGCATAAAGGTAAATGGTGTAGCCCTGAAAGTTTTGAATAGATTCACATACCTAGGTAGCACTTTATCACAAAATGCCAATGTTGATGATGAAGTGTATACAATGATTGCCAAGGCAAACATTACTTTCGGCAGATTGTACGCAAATGTGTGGCATAGAAATGGCATTAACCAACAGACTATGCTGAAAGTTTACAGAGCAGTGGTACTCCCAATGCTGTTATACGCTAGTGAAACATGGACTCTGTATAGATGTCATGTGAGGAAACGCAATCACTGTCACACAACTTTCTCAGAAAAGTTATGAACATCAGATGGCAAGACAAGATTCCGGTTACCACAGCCCTTGTATCCCTAGGATTGACACTATCCTGATGCAGACACAGATTCATTGGGCAGGTCATGTGGTACGTATGCTAATACTTCTCTATTAGCATCTGATACTTCTCTATGGTCAGCTGGAGAAGGGTACATATCTCAAGGTAGCCTGTCAAAAAGGGTGCATCATCTTGTGAAAATAGGAGAAATGCAGCAGCTCACAGCGGAGAGTAGCTAGAAAGTCACGGACAGACCAAAAATCATCTATGGTGGTTATTCTATGTCCAAACTGTTCAAGCTCATTTGCGGCTCGAAAAGGGCTCATTAGCCATCATAGGAACTCATAGGCAAGGACATATCTCTAACTGAATTTCAGTGGATGTAACAAATAGTCATAATTACTTGTGATGGACGAACAACAAAGACGTTATGGGATGGAGTTGGCTGTCTCATCCTAAATAGGATAAAAGCAACCCAGAAGTCATGCTGAAGTTGGATGTTTCAGGCCGAAAGGTGCAGATATCGTAGCAAAGCTGTAAACCATGACACAATGCACTCTGGTATCCCGACTACATCCCGCTAATTTGCAGAAGTTCAAGAATGAACAGTGTGCTATTTATAGCACAGTGAAGAATCAAAAGCAACTTTTACGGACTGAATTTTCACTCCCTGCATTGTCCTCCATCAACAGGTTACTTTTTCTCTGTCAAGGTCTGCCTTCTCATTACCCCATGCTCTGCATTACCTACCATGGGTGATGATGACTTCACAGGTTACTGATGATGGTCAGGCTAATGATGAATAACGTATTGGGTATTGTTACATGGGTGGTGGCAACATTATTGTCAATTTATATTTATTATTGACTCTTTGCTCTTCTTTTCATGCTCGCCAAAGTCATTTTATTTGCCTACTATAATTTAAATTCATATTTGCAGTTTTTTAAATTATGGGCCTAATTAATTTAATTACTTAGTCGATCTGAATCAATGGGGCATGCATAGCTGATAGCATAGACTAACTGCTAACTTGAACGTTAGGCCTCAGTCTTACTATGCCCAACACATGCCTATTTATTTATTACTAGTAGTAGTTTAGTTATCAAGGCCCCTAAGCATGTTTTGTTATAATTAGAATAATTATTAATTAGTATTATTAATAATAATTATTATAATTAATAAATATAATTATTATTAAATATTTAATAAATCACATCAAATGTTATTTTTATGCCAATCTTCACATTTTTATCAGACTTGCCTGCTCATACAATCTGCATCAATAATAACTTCTGTGGCAGAAGACAACCGCACAATTGACCCGGGCATGGCGAAGGAAGATATGCAATGCAATTTTATTTAGAAACTGCAGAATATCTAACAAACAAATGCAAATGGAATTATACAGAAAGTAGGCAAACTTCGCGCTATTTCAACAACCTGAACTCTTCTTCCTGTCCAAGGTTACCACTCAATATTTTAGACAATCTATTATTTTAATTATAGATTATTTTATAGATTATTTTAATCTATGAGTATGATTAAGAAGGTACAAGTGGGTCTCGTTCGCGAACAGTGGATTGAGGCCTTGAGAAATGCGAGCTTGAAAGCGGTTACATTTATTTTCGTGCCGGGACATGTGGGCGTTCGAGGCAATGAAAGAGCGGATCAACTGGCATCGTGTGCGATTGTGGCAAAGGGCGATGGGGCAATGGATCGCGCTGACGTTTTGAACTCCTTAAGAGATGTAACACGCGAGAGTGAGACTAATGTGGATGATGATTCCTTTTCAATGTCTAGGATTAAAGATCAGGGATTGAAATGCGGTGTTGCTAGAGGTGAACATTTTGGAGGGCGCAGAAGAATGATGGTCAACCAGCATAGGACCGGTACTGTCAGCAGAAGTGTGATGGCGGATACACTCAAGGAGAGATCGGAGCAACTATGGATGTGTCCAGTTTGCAGTGATGATGATCCGACCACTAACTAACTAACTAACTATTTTAGACAAGAACTTGTTCAGAAGACAAATCATCATCAGGTGCCTTGCTGCATCAAAGTCGTTGTTGTTTCCTTGTCGTGCCAGGTTGTCAAACTTCTAATATTTTCTCTGGAGGTGGCTCTGTTGCCTTCAATTTTGTCTGTTGTGACTATGTTCTCTAAACCAGACAAATACAAATACAAATCCAAAAAGCCCAGAAAAAATGTATTTGTTCGTGACCATCGACAATATAATTTATTTTTTTTCTTTTCGTTGTATACCCCTTTGTGCATTGCAGCGTCAGAGGTAGAATAGTTCTCTGGGGGTGGCTTTTTGTGCGCTTCATATGTTTATTTTCGTTGACTCATTTATTTCTGTAATTCATCGTTTGCATGGTCAGCTCCTAGATTTGTAACCATCAGTCTTCAATCCTGTATAGTAATTCTTTTCAAGGAAGACTGTCTGATGGTAGTCTGGAAGCATGTAAAAACCACTTAATCTGTTGTCATTTTATATAATAATTTCAGGTTGTGAAATGATCAGACTAGTTAATTTATTTATTGACTTAGCTGAAATAGAGGATATATCATCCGCCGGAATCTTCTCCTCTTTGATTAGATGTCTTCATTCTATTGGATTGACAGAGGAGTGCTTGAATGAATGTTTAATTTTTGTTTTTTTGTGATGGCACAGCGGTAATGTTGGGTTCTCGTAGAAAAAAATGTTATTAAAAGATAAATGTCCATCATTAATTGTTTGACACTGTGCTAAGCATAATCTGGAATTATCTGTCCACGATGCTGGTAAGAATGTTTCTGGAATTAATAGATTCAAATAATTTATTGACAAGTGATACGTTTTTATCACGCATCGCCAAAAGAATAATTGCGAACTTTATGTATGTGCCAGCTCACTGGAAGCGAAGTTGTTGAAAATTCAACGAATATTAAGCATTCGTTGGGTAGAATCCAACTTTCGCTCAGTATCTGCAGTTTAGTAGGATTATAAAGACTACAGTGTAGGAAAAGTGTAGTGTAGTTTTGGTGTAGGAAAACCTGATAGTAGAGTTGGGCCAGGGCTAAATCGTTGCCTCTTTTGTGCCTGAGCTCATCGGGTACGGTACCATTTCTTTCTGCAAGTCTACTTCCGGTATAGGAAAACTTGACAGTAGAGTTGGGCCAGGACATCCATCGGTGTCCCTTTCTTGCCTAAGCCCATCGGGTACGGAACCATTTCTCTTCGCGAGCATATTTCTGGTTTAGGAAGGCTCGACATTAGAGTTGGGTTAGGTCTTCTTGCTTTTCCGAACGCCAATTCTAACATCCATTCAAGAATGGGTCTGGGTCTCCGCCTGTAAGGAGCACAGGTAACTACAAGCTCGTCTCGAGCTGACGGAGCTTGTAGTTCCCCTTTCCTAGAAACTTTTCACTTTCTATTTGCAGTTCACGCAGTTCTTTTCACTTTCTATTTGCAGTTCGGGCTGGACTGACTAGCTTCACTGTATGTCGACAGTGTCGCTATATGTGGTGATGCTGGTGGTGTCGGAGATAGTGTCTGTCTCTTATGCAGTCAAATCTCTTTCCATCTGCTGCCTCCACATTCTCGGACATGATCCCCAAATGATTTGGCCAGAATCAGCTCGAGCTGCTGTATTTCTGTTTCCAGGGTGCACCGCGAGGAGGTACATTTGGGGTCTTGGTTATCTGCTAACCCTGGGTCCGCCTAGTGCAATGCGTTCCCTTTGCACCCCAAATGTCTAGTGAATCCAAGGTGGAGAAAGTGAACAATGTATAACCCAAGTATGTAATTATTGAGCACTCTGAATATTCTGCAGTTATGTTGAATGGTGTACATGATTTTTGATGTATTTAAGAACAAAACTTGCAAAATGAAATGTCTGAAGAAGGTCATTGGAATCACCAGACTCAACAAAATGCGCAATGAGAACATCAGAAAGATAATAGATATAACACCATGTATAGAATATATATAGAAACAACAGATAAAATAGTTTGGACAATGGAGGAAGGGGGTTTAAATTTCAGTAATTATTACTAATGCGGACGTTTTTATAAGAATTGTCTATTGTCGTAACGTCCACACTTGCCGCTGAGGGTAGAGGTTTGTATAGAAGATGTAGTCTGTGTTCCAGAGCCAGGTATGTTGCTATGGTTGTAGTGTAGTCATGTTTATTCAGGATGATCTTGATGTTGTCTATCTTTTCCTTGGTCTGCCCTTGGCTTTTTATCATTAGTTAAATCTTGTTATACGCTCTAATGGGACCGTTCATCCTCATAAGACGTCCAAACAATTTTATCGGTTGTTTCTCTATATACTTGATGCACTATGTTATACTTAGTATCCGCCTGATGTTCTAATTGCGCACCTTGTCGAATCTGGTGACTCAAATAGTCTTACTTAGACATTTCGCATGTTTCGATCTTTCTCTTATGTGTAGGTGTTAGTTACCAAGTCTGACATTGGTAGCATAGTGTTGGTACAAAGATGCTCTTATTTATGTGTAGGTGTTAGTTGCCAAGTCTGACATTGGTAACATAGTGTTGGCAGAACGATGCTCTTACTTATGTGTTTCTTTACTTCCGTGTTGTTTTTTGGGTGTTATAGCAAAAGTGACATCTGGTATATCCCAATATTTGCCTTTTTTACATCTTGTTTCTATCTCTCAATTGACTCATCCGTCTTCTGTAAAGATACTTCGTAGGTACTTGAACTCTTTGACTTGTATTATGTTTGTTTTCTCTATTTGAATGTTTAAATGCTCTGTTGATCTCGTTATTTGCACAGTTTCTGCTTTTTGTCTGTTAATATCGTTATTTGCATAGTTTCTGCCTTTTGTCGGTTGATCCGCATGTTGTATTTATTGCATATTCATGATAGTGAGTTTGCAGTTTTTCTTCGTCATCATACATGATGTTTTTATCGTCAAAGAAAAGCAGTTTATTGAGTAAGTTTTTACGTTGTTCATTCTCTGTTGTTTCATAAATCAGACGTTGTATAAGAATACGCATATAAATTCTACTACATATGACTGTATGTAAAAATAAGATGACAGCTATGTTGATGGAAAAGATCTAAAGATAGTAAGAAACATGTATTGGAAACAAACAGCTGTGTCGAGTGTTGACGGCAATGTAGGAGAATTTCAAAAGATAGAGATGGGCATCAGACAAGGATGTGTAATGTAACCAGATATTTTCTTCCTGTATACAGAGGATATTATATGAAACTTAGAAAACATGCTAGGAATAGCAGCTAGAGGTTACAAAATCTGAATAATCTAACATATGCTGACGATACAGTTCTGATTGCAGGGGGAGAAAAAGAAATTTGAAGTTTGTTAGACATGGTAGTACAAAAAAGTGAAAACAAAGCTCTCAGTCTAAACAAGAAGAAACTAGAAGTAATGGCTGTTTCAAGAAATACACACCGCCAGAATACAGCATTACTATCTATGTTATGTTATGTTCCTCCAGGGCCATAGGCGGCGCATAGGGCAGAAACCATAGCTTTCCATTTCTGTCTGTGTTGCCAGGTCTTTCAATTGTTGCGTGTTGTTTAGGTTCATTGACATGCCTTCTCTATTAATGGATCTTCGTAGAGTTTCTCTAGGTCTCCTTCTTCTTACTCTAGGTGGCACCCAATATAGTGACTGCTGGGGAATTTTTAGGCTGTTCATTCTGAGAACATGGCTGATGTAAGTCCAACGCCTTTGTCTAATGAAGGAAGATATATACTATCTATGATTCAACATTAAATCATGGGGATAAAGTCAAGTATCTTGGCACCATTTTAACATCAGATGGCAGGTGCTCCAATGAGTTACAGTAAGAGTAACTGTAACAATGAAACAGTAACCCTATGATATTTTAAAAATTGTTAGAACAAGGGGATCTCATCCAAATTTATCGTTTTTGTATATAGGAAACACTTAATGTGTCAGCCTAAGTGTGAGAGTTTCATAATAATTTTTTAAAATATTTTAGACAGATGCATATAATTTTAAAAAAAGAACACACTAATTGGTAAATGCAAGTTTAAAGTGAAAGTACATCAGGAATAGATTTCTCAACTTTGTTTTGACACAATAATTAATTAAAACAAATATGTTCACAACTGTACATATTATCTCCCCTTCATTGCAAACGTAAAACCACTTTCTATAAAGTGAAAACCACTTTCTATAAAGTGGGAAGTTCTCTGTTTACTGTGACTAAATTATATTTTATTAATGAAGCATTATGATTAGTCAGTGTGACTATCTAAGACACAATAGTCAAGTTTTCTTCTAGTAAACAGAGCCCTATTTCTATCTCGTGAACACAGTTCACGAAAGTTAGAGTGCTCTTAAGATGTCAACATTAGGACTAGTAAGAAAAACCAAAACACAAACAATGCGTGGTGTGTACTGTGATATGTGGTTTAGATCAGTGAATGTGGTTTAGATCAGTGTTGCCAATATGGTGTGGAAAAAGAAGCAAAGTTAGTGGTACTGTTATTGTTGTCTACCATGCACATCGTAAAATGTGACTAAGAAGGTTTTTTTTGGGGGGGGGGGGGGGGGGTTGATTTGGCTCTCCTATTCAATAGAGGATCATGCTATCCAGAAATCATGCTGAATAGGGTGTGTCAGATCGAAAGGCGCAGATATCGCAACCACGATGTAAATCATGACATACCACATTCCATTCTCCGGATTACATCCTGATAACATACAGGAGTTTGAGGACGTACACATAAAAAGATAAAGCAGATAAAGATCAGTGGTTCTCAAAATGTAATTAGGTCCACGTTTGGGGCTATATATTTGAAGGGAGGGGGATAATTTCACCCAAAAATGAAACTATGGCGCAGATTCTTCCAGATCTGCGACACAAAAATAAGTTTTTGAATGCTTCTATTCTTTTTACAAAACTGCCCACTATATCACATCACAAGGGAGAAACGATGGCTATCTGAAACAATTCTGGCGGAAAGCTCTACTGCACTAACTACTGCACTGGAGCTTCTAACTACAGAACAGTTCTTTGATGGAATCCATATCAGCATCTGACCTGCTGGAAAACGAGGAAGAAGGAGAAAAGAATTATGCGACGCATAAGATATACGATAGTAATAATCCTTGAGGAAAGATGACAAGCTTTTTTCTGTGGTCTATTGGAATTAATCTCTAGTGCCGGGAACAACACATCGGCTGGAAATACGAGGGCTGGGGCAACACAGTGGAATGTAAGGAAAAACGGATTTAGATACAAATGTTGTCAATATGTATACACACGACATACTAGCGAATAGACGCAAAGCCATACGAAGTTTTGAAAAAGAAACCATCATCAGGACAAACTATAGCTGACTAACAATGAATAGAAACACACGTATGACGAAATGGGAGGCAAGGGTTGATGAAAGTGGGAGAGAAAGAAGCACAAGCACAAGTGATTATTAAGGGAGTGATATTACGGATGATGTGATCAACCCTGGTAACAGGAGATAAAAAGAAAATTGAGATCTTGTCAACAAGACATAGATGCTTTCCATCTTAGTTCTCACTCTGGATAATTGAGTCTGCATTTGTTCTCAAACTCCTGCAAATTAGCGTTTTGTCATTGTTCACAACATTGATGCGAGATCTTCGTTTTTGACCTAACACATTCGACTTTATAATGGCACTGTATCATTGTGACCTTATATAGGAGGGGGCAGCCAACTCCACCATATAACCTCCTTAGTCGTTTCTTAAAATATACATGGAAAGCAAACAGTATTGCTATTATTTGTTCCCCTCTCGAGATTAAACAAAACACTAATGGTGTGTGACTTTTTAAAAACAATTTGTGTTGTCTAGTGCTTTTGACGGAACGAGTTGGTGGCACTTGCCTAAACACAATACGTGTTAAATGGTGGTTATTTTGTGCATCTATCATTCAGGGCAATATACCGCTAATTTTCCCAAACAACTTGCATATCATATATTAATAAAAGAAAAGTGTGAAAACCAGAATACTGGTTTCATTAGTTATTATAAAGATAAATAATGCAACAGATCGCATGTAACCCATGTCTGCTGAAAGACACCAGTACAAATAGAAATGACCGGAATATACCGATGTGGTATCAAAAATTCCCCATTACACATTGTTTACTACACTGTATAATCTTGTCTCTCAATTAGTTGTGTGGACTATTTGAAAATAATCCATCTGAAGTCACATTATTTAACCATTACAGTGATTTTAATTGGTCACTTTTGTATACATTGTGTCGACAGCCAATGACAAATCAACGTCAAGTAAAGTCATTTAGAAGAATGAGTTCACGTGACTGTATTTGACGAGAGACACGGTACAGTAAGTCGATATGACCTAGCAAAAGACACCTTACAAACAAAAATGTAATAGTCATGATTGAATGATTGTCCAAACAAATGTCATGTGTTTTGTTTTTGAGAAAACTAATTGTACTTGAATTAAACTCACAACATAAAAACATGACTCTTTTTGCAACTTGACGTTTTAAAAAGATAAAAACGTGATTGCAATGCAAAAATAGGATAAAAACTGAGGCTCTGTATGGAAAAATAATTTTGTGAAATATATTTTGAGGCTCTTTCTAGGATAGCAGGGTTATAGAGAGTGGACATTTCCATTATTCATTAAGGGTCATAACCCCGCAGATACTATCAGTTAAGGGGATGTAATACATGTGAAATGTATTAATATGTGAAAATATATTAATAAATCATAAGAACACACATATTTTGATCTGATCATGTGGTAATATAATTTAAATAAACAACTCTCATTTATCTTGAGTGATTTTATGTAACTCTTCCCCGTTCTACTATTTATAAAAACGTTTTTTTGAAAGCAATATGCACGACATTCTTCCCTAACTGTTGACATGGTGAACAAAAGTGTGGCACATAAACTTTTGGATGTTAAGGGATAATGTCCGTATAAGGTTCAAGTTCCCCGCGGAACTTTACATGCAAAAGTTGGCTCTTGACTTTGTATGGGAACTAGTGTCAGTAGTCCGTTCACATGTCTTAGACTCCACCGCGGGGTCAAGGTTCAGCCAGTGTCGAGTCAGCTCGCTCGTCACAGTACCGCTTGGGATCTAGGCTGGTTCCTCCCCATATGACATGTTAAGACAGGACGAAGTCACCGGGGTGAAGTTTTCGGTCGTACGGAATGTTAACAGCATAAACGTGCTCAGCTAAGTGGTGAGCTATACTTAGCGTCCGAGTGGCTTTCGAATGTCGGCGCCTGCTATGTCATACCGCCTCGAAAGAGGATTACGGGGGTATAGGAGAGCTGCTTAGAAAGTGCTTCACTCGACTTTTTTGTCATGAAATAACTTTGTAATTACTTAAATTTTAGTATTATTTGTATTTACACGGTTTATTTACACCCTTACACTTAAACGTATTTTTGATTTAACATTTGGATACTGCTATTTACAGCAAGGCCTTTGACAGAGTCCAACATGAAAAATTAATCAAATGTCTTCAAGAAATAGGCATAGATGGAAAAGACATCATGCTGATTAGAAATATATATAGGGAACAAACTGCATCAATAAGGTGTGAAAACAGCTACTCTCCATACATAGAAATAAGAAGAGGGGTAAGACAATGATGCATTTTATCACCAAGCCTATTTAATATCTACACAGAGAATATCTTTAAAAATATAGAAGAAATACCAGGACTCAAGATCAATGGGAAAATAATAAACAACATTAGATATGCAGATGACACTGTTCTTTTAGCAGAAAGTGAACATGAACTACAAAGACTAATAGATCAAGTCAATAAATCAAGTAATGAATATTGACTGGATATAAACATTCAAAAAACAAAAACCATGATAATCAGCAAAGACACAGAAGAACAGGAGGTAAACATAAACATACAGGGAGAGAAACTACAACAAGTAAAACAGTATCAATATCTTGGACACATAGTCACAAATGATGGCAGATGTGAAACAGAAGTTAAAAGGAGAATAGGAATGGCTAAAAGTACATTCAATGACATGAGGAAATTATTAATATCTAAACAAATTACAAACAAATTAAAAATGAGAATTATAAAATGCTACATCTATTCCATATTAATGTATGGCTCAGAAACATGGACACTAAATAAACAATTAGAAGACAAAATTGATGTCTTTGAGATGTGGGTATATAGAAGAATAGGGAGAACATCATGGAAAGAGAAGAAAACAAATAAAGAGGTGCTAAAGACACTTAATATGAAGAAAGAACTACTAAGAGAAATAAAGATCAGGCAAATAAAATACTTTGGACACATTAAAAGACATGACACCCTATTGAAGACCTTACTTGAGGGTAAAGTCAAAGGGAAGCGAGCAAGAGGTAGGCAGAGATACAAGTGGGAGAGTAACATTACACGATGGACAGGTTACAGTCTAGCAGAGTGCACCACCAAGACAAGAGACAGGAGATGTTGGAGATACGTTGCAGCCAACCTTCGTTGCGGAGACGGCACTTGATGATGATGATTTATTGGAAAGAATAAACAAAGTATTTTGATAAAAAGTAGTAATGTAGTCTTGCAGTTTTTATGGCCATAATTCTTAATTCGTAATTTAAAAGATCTTAATTATCTAATTATAATTTCGTTAACAAAAGAAAATAAATTTAGTATTCACGAGGGAAAAAAATGGGATTGTAATTTGTGAGTTTTAAAACGCTTCATCTTTTAGAGAAAATTTACTTTCAACAATAACGCAATTCCACAATATAACGACATCCACCTGTGTCAGCTGAGTTTTAAAAAAATGTAAGCTCAAAATATTTTGATTTGATACATTGCTTACTAAAATTGCGGAAATATACATCTGTTTATGTTAATGGTACATATGTATTGTATTTGTATGTATTGAGTGCAAAGATGTGTCCAGGTCTAACCGAGATTGTCTTGGTTTTATAACACTGACTTATATCTCGCCCTGTTTTGCCTATGTCCCAGTTTCTATAACAGTTTACAAATACAACGAATGTGTTACGTGTTCAAATCAACACACTTGGTCTCGCTTCGTTCAAGCGAATAAACACGATTGGTAACCCTAAATGCGGTCGAGCGTGAAGACTTTGATTTATTTATACATAGATCAGCGGTCATAAGGTATTTTCTATAAACGTATTAATTAATTCACAGTATTATATGATTGCCATGTGTCTTCTGTCACGGAGATTATCCAATAAATAAATTAAATTTCCAACACAGCTGATCCGTGTTCTTTGTTATAATAAAAAAAAATAGAATCTGTTTCTAGTAAACAAAAATCTGAACGTAGTGATAGATAAACTTAATTTCCAATAGAGATCGTCCTTGGTTGGCGGGTCTGAAAGGGGAGCATGGGAAGCTAAACTGTTACCGGTCAAGCATATCGTAAGCAGCAACTAATAGGAATTAAAGGTGGAGTTTGTTGTCCAATAAAGGCCCATAGATAAGAGGTTGTAGAGTTGAGATATTCAACTTCCCGTCATTTAGCAGAATAGGTATATGCCTTTTAGCATTAGAAATTTGGCCAAAATGCGGGTAAAAAGTCCCCCCCCCCCCCCCACGTAGAGTTTTTCACGAAAGGAACATCACAATTCACATGAAGAAAATCTGATACACGAAAACACACGAATGACTTTTTTTTAAAGGGAATTACTCCCCCCCCCCCCTACTTTATAACATATTTATAACACTGGTCTCACCCCACAGTGTCAAATTTAGGTCAGTTTGGCTATACTAAAGTTTGATTTGACAGTTAAGCTGTCAATTATGGCACAACTTTTATCTGGACTATATCCTGCTGATCTGCAGGAGCTTGAGAATGGATACAGAAGATGAAACAAGAAGTTGAAAAAGATGTTTACACCAGAAGGCATTGATCTTGGTGAAGAATTGATTATCTTTTCAAGACTATCTTTGCAATCACTAGGCAGTTCATTGATAAACATGTGAATGAATGCTGTGTTCACGAAGTTCATCTCCGAACATTTTCATGACACGGATGTTGTGAGACACAGACGATCAAAATAATCCACAATCAGTGGTTCGAATGGACTTTTACCACCAGATCACGTGGAAGAACAGTTCACGAAGCCAGTGGAGTATTCACCAAACAACAAGCAGCCTAACGATGTGTGTGTTTACTGTAACGCAAGTACACTTGCTAGAAATTGTAGCCTATTTCTGCTAAAACGATATCATCATCAGGTGCCATGTCGGCTGGCGTAGGCGATCATGGCTCTCCACAGCTCTCTGTCTCCAGTATTATATATCAAGTTCGCTATTGTTTCCCTGCCATACCAGGTTATCAAACTGTCTAATGTTTTCTCACATTGTCGCCCTCTGTCTCTGTTGCCTTCAATCTTGCCTGTTGTGACTATGTTCTCCAAACCTCCTTGTCTCATGAAGTGGCCAAAAATATGAAGATTGTCTTTTTCTTATATTATTGATTAAAATCCGTTTCGCATTTGACTCAACACTTCCACGTTAGTTTTTCTGGCAGTCCATGATACCAACATACCTTAACCAAAAGGTTTTAATCCCTTATCAAGCAATTATCAACTAAGGAGACATTTATTCATGCACTGTAAATGTCACGTGAATGTGTCTCCTGTGTATATCGTTATTACACGTTTTTGAGTATTCCTGTATTTCTCGGTCGTTGGGTTTTTGTGGTGGGGGGGGGGGGGGGGGGTTAGCGTGAGGATAAAATGAGACGATTGATTGAACAGGCCTAAGTCTGACCTATTTATTCGAGGTTCTTAATCAGAGTTGGCACGTTCCTTTTTTTTTTTATAAAGTGACATTTCCCCGTAAACATGACAGAAGTTTAACATTACAATAGCCTATTCATTACAGATGAGGAACCGTCTTCGCACGAAAGGTCAGCGACAGTTTCCATTTACATCATGTTCGTCTCCCTGCTATCACACCATACTATAAGCCTATAACCCGGTGTTGTGGCACACGCCCCAAAGGTGAAAAGGGGGGGGGAATTTTTTGTTTGGGGGACACTTAAAAAAAATTGTGTTCTTGAGATTTAGTTGTCCATTATATCTTATGAAAATTTAGCCTACTTAACTGTTTTTTTTTCTTTTAATAATTTTCTAGTGTTTTCTTCCTAAAACGCAAGTCTTGTGTCCTGAACAAGTTATACTTAGGTTTCATTTATGGAATAAGTCATTTTTTGAATAGACCTATAAAAAATGTAGGACTGGGGGGTGGCATCAGAATTTTTGAAAGATTGAGGGTGGGGAAAGGTTTAAAGAAAAGGTTGGGTAAAACTGCTATAACCTGCCAGGTTCACAGCAGTACCACATGGGATGAAACAACACCCAGAGTTCTCCAGCAAATTCTTTCTTCAGCGACGCAGATGAGTGTGAAAATATCTTGAACTATCCAGCCCTTGATGCTGCCTGTCCATGATTTTCTTAGTCTTCGTCTGCTTCTTCCAACCTCGACGGTTCCCTGTAGTATAGTTTATAACGAATAATCATATCATCACACATCCAAAAAAACCATCAGAGCCACAGACAAGTTTTCATTGAGGAAGGGGATTTACCTATAAAATAATAAATTATTAAATTTTTTTATGTAATTCCTTCCTTTTTATGAGAAAGCTTATGACTTATTTGATGCAAAAGGTGATGACTTTTTAGATGTGAAAACGGATGACTTTTTGAATGAGAAAGATGATGACTTTTTTAAAATGAGAAAGCTGAAAACATTTTTGATGCGAAAACTTATGACTTTTTTGATGTGAAAGCTGATACCTTTTTTGATGCGAAAACTGATTACTTTTTTGATGAGAAAACTGATTACTTTTTTGATGAGAAAGCTGATGACTTTTTTGATGAGAAAGCTGATGACTTTTTTTATGTGAAAGCTGATGACTTTTTTGATGAGAAAACTGATGGCTTTTTAAAGAGAAAACTGATGACTTTTTTGATGAGAAAACTGATGGCTTTTTTGATGAGAAAGCTAATGACTTTTTTGATGAGAAAGCTGATGACTTTTTTGATGAGAAAACTGATGATTTTTTTTATGAGAAAGCTGATGACTTTTTTGATGAAAAAACTGATGACTTTTTTGATGAGAAAGTTGATTTTTTAAATGAGAAAGCTGATGACGTTTTTGATGAGAAAGCTGATGAATTTTTTGTGAAAAATCGTTAATGTAGGGATTTCACCCAACTTTTGGCTAAATTCCTAGCAAATAAAAAACATGATTTCCTAAGGGTGGAAGAGGGGAGTTGAACACCCACCACCCACCTCCACCTAAGCAACAGACCTATAAACCATGCAAGTAGGTATATTTGTTGCTTTACTATTGAAAGTAATGATTCTTGTATGAATCTATTTTATTTCTAAAGTACACATTTGTCGCTAGATGGACTAGTATTGTGGCACGGTAAAATATCACAAACCGAGCTCATTGACAACACAAGAGAGATAGAGTCGTGGAGAAACATGATCGCCTATGCCATTCGGCATGGCACTTGATTGATTGACACATTTGTCTCATGCTCTCTATAGGAGATGTGCAGAATTTGTCTGTAACATTTGTATTCGAAGGTCTGTATCCTTTCTCCATGACTGCAGTGAGTGTTCAGCTTACATACCAACACAACACAATAAACAACATAAGTCAGATTCAATGTTAGATTTTCACACTAACACTGATTTATCTTTTCCAAATTAAAGTTAACCTTGACATATCAGTTATATTTCTCCAGCCTTAGGGGCATATCTTTAAGTCTGTTTTGCGTTTTCTGTCGCTGCATACGCAGGATCCAAGGTATTTGAAAATATTCACGTCCTCAAATTTATGCCCATTTATCATGATGTTTGTCTGTGCTTCTGTGCCATGTGAAATTCTCACAGTAATAATAAACTACAGAATCAGAAATGACAACATCAGTAACAAACACAATGCCAATTCACGATTACACCAGAAGACAATAGATTAAGAGGTTCTCACATGCTTCCAGACTACCATCAGACAGGGCCCCCTCAAAAAAGCATTACTATACCGACAAGATGGATACAAACCAGGGGCAAACCTTTGCAAACAATGGATTACAGAAATAAATGAGTCAACAAAAACAAACATATATGAGGCATACAAAAAGGCAGTCTCCAGATTCTTGATTAGAATCTAGCATCACAGCACGTGGGGCACTTCCATAAGTGCTCCACTCTCCGTTCCAGCAGCCATCCCAGTGTATGTAGACTCATAGTCCCTGTCAGGTCTTGCTTGTGTGACCTTTGGGACTTTCCAAAAAATTTACTTTACCTTCCCTCCCCTCTAGATACTTCCATTACTGACATTCTCTGTATGTGTACGTTCTCAGCCTCATTGACATCATCTTCATCTTGAAATGAATTTATTACTGCCTTGATCAAGTCTGCTTCATCTCTTCTCAGTATTGTGCTGTCTATTGCTGCATTGCCTGCCAATAAAATGATATAAGCAAGTACTTCTTCTTCTGCATTTTTCTCAAACTCCTGCAGATTAGCAGAATGTAGCCTAGAGAATGGATATATGCTCCTTTCGGTCTGCGACATCTGTCCTCAGCATGGCTTGGATCACTTTGAACCTATATGGGATGAGACAGTCAACTTCACCCCATAACCTCCATAACAGCCTCTTACATCCCGCATGGAATGGTAAACAGTGTTTCTATTCTGTGCTGCTATTTCAGGCCCCCAGCAACACACAGTTGAAAAACAAATAACAAATGTTATTAGAAAACTGTTTATTAATAAAGTATAAACATAATATTCGAAACAGAGAAAATATTTGCTCAAAATATCAGCTATATTCAAATGTTTCATTCTAAACAGAGAAAATATTTGCTCAAAATAGAAGCTATATTCAAATGTTTCATTCTTCTTCTTCTTCAGCGTTCATTCTCAAATTCCCACTGGATTTCTCTTGTAACAGGACAATGATCCTACAAGATTTCCAGTTATGTAGTCCAGAGAATGGAAATGCGTTGTGTTGCTGTTTTATTTGCGCCAATGGCCCAACACATTAGCCTTTGTCGGGAAATGTTTCATTCGAAACAGAGAAAATACTTGCTCAAAATATAATCCTGACTCTGTGTGTTGATGCTATCAATCCGGTACCCCTATAATCTTCAATATAACATTCTGAATTCCAAATTTTTTGTCAATATAGGTAACATTCTGAATTACCAAAAAAATTTTCAATATAACATTCTGAATTACCAAAATTTTTTTCAATATACCATTCTGAATTACCAAAAACATTTTCAATATAACATTCTGAATTACCAAAAAAATGTTCAATATAACTTTCGGAATTACCAAAAAAATTTTCAATAAAACTTTCTGAATTACCAAAAAATTTTCAATATAACTTTCTGAATTACCAAAAATTTTTTCAATATAACTTTTTGAATTACCAAAATAAAGCATAAAATAATGATATACATTTCATTGTGACACAAAAAATGCATGCAGATTATATTGTGCAACATGAGTTTACAAAATAAAAAGTATTTAATGGCATATAGCGGTAGATATAAATATATCGTTTGGAAACTAATATACATGTGATTATGAATGAGATTCACACACCCATATGTTACAAGGACATACAAAAGAGGAGCAGAGAATAGTAACAATGTTACCTACGTACGTATGTCATAATAAGTGGTTACGGTGCTGAACTTTGGCTTGTTTACCTCCACTTCATAATCTTCGCAGCGATGAATTCTGCTTAAGACCTGTGTCCGAACGATCCATTGCACATGTGGTGTGCTGTTGTGGCCCGAAATTGGAGCAAAGAATAGCACCACTGTTTATATTCTATGCATGTCATGGGTCGACTAAGGAGGTTATGGGATGGAGTTGGCTGTCCCATCCAATATAGGGTCAGCATGGCCTAAAACCATGCTAAAGCTGGATGTGTCAGGCCAAAAAGCACAGATATTGCAGCATTGCTGGAAACCATGACACAACGCACTCCCTTCTCTGGACTACATTCTGCTAATCTGCAGGAGTTTGAGAAAGAACGAAGAAGATCTGTGTCTGAACGATCCACCACACTGTTGTTGTGGCCCAAAATGGGAACAAAGAATAGCAACACTTTTTACCTTCTATGCATGTCATAAGAGTCAACTTCTGCATTTGTTATCAAATTTCTGCAGATAAGCAGGATGAAGTCTGAAATATAGAATGCATTGTGTCATGGTTTGTAGTTTTGATCCGATTTCTGCTTCTTTTGGCTTGACACATCTGACTTCAGCATGGCTTCTGAGTTACTTTGACCCTATATGGAATGGAAAAGCCAACTTCACCCCATGACCTCCATAGTTGAATCTTATGACAGGCATGGAAGGTAGTGTTGCTATTCTTTGCTCCTCTTTTGGGATCAAGAGAAAACATTGGTGTTCACTGTGATGAAGTCTGTTGAGACCAGTATCTCCATGCTGAGATCTATGTCTATATGATCCATGCTTGAACTGTTGAGATTTCTACTGTCTAGCTAATGACACATCACCACGCTCATCTGGGACACAGCCGATGATTGACTACATCCTGCTGCAAATCTGGTAGGACCATTGTCCTTCTACAAGAGAGATCCAGTGGGAGTTTGAGAATAACAGCTGATGAAGAGTAAACGATTCATCTGGGACTTGAAAAAGTCCTGGAAAACTTCCCTTAAAAAATGCTACGAGAAACATCCTTCAGGAGATGAAAGCAAAACTTCACCACCCGGCACAGGAAGAATGTGTACGTAAGAAATAAAGTAGAGATGTGTGCAGGTGTCCAGGAGCCATTGCTTTCAATAGTGAAACGACGAAAACTAGCATGGTTCGGACATGTATGCAGGCACGATTCCTTGTCAAAAACAATACTGCAGGGAACTGTCGAGGGTGGAAGAAGCAGAGGAGGACAAATAAAGACATGGACAGACAACATCAAGGAATGGACAGGGCTAGATATTTCCACACTCATCCGCATCGCTGAGGATAGAATTCGCTGGAGGACTCTGTGTGCTGAAGCATCCAATGTGGTACCCCTACGACCCTGAAGGGTTATGGGTTTATTGATTGATTGACAGGAAGAATCTAGGCAACCTCATACTCCTTCATGGTTTTATTTGTGTGATAACCCTGGCCTAGACTTCTAGCTCAAGGAGCACAAAATAGGAACTCTTCTTTTCAGGCATGTCATAGAGAGATGACAAGAAAGTTGGGGGGATGGGATGACATGTGAAAAATCATCATTGCTGCTGCATGTCTTGTCTCGAGGATGATAACCTATGAAAAATCATCATTGTTGCTGCATGTCTTGTCTCAAGGATGATAACCTGTTAAAAATCATCACTGCTGCTGCATGTCTTGTCTCGAGGATGACAACCTGTGAAAAATCATCATAGATGATGAAGAGATGCAGTAAACATTGCACCTTTGTGGCACAATCCCACATGGCAGGGAAGACTAGGTGGTACAATCCCACATGGCGGGGAAGACTAGGTGGTACAATCCCACATGGCGGGGAAGACTAGGTGGTACAATCCCACATGGCGGGGAAGACTAGGTGGTACAATCCCACATGGCGGGGAAGACTAGGTGGTACAATCCCACATGGCGGGGAAGACTAGGTGGTACAATCCCACATGGCGGGGAAGACTAGGTGGTACAATCCCACATGGCGGGGAAGACTAGGTGGTACAATCCCACATGGCGGGGAAGACTAGGTGGTACAATCCCACATGGCGGGGAAGACTAGGTGGTACAATCCCACATGGCGGGGAAGACTAGGTGGTACAATCCCACATGGCGGGGAAGACTAGGTGGTACAATCCCACATGGCGGGGAAGACTAGGTGGTACAATCCCACATGGCGGGGAAGACTAGGTGGTACAATCCCACATGGCGGGGAAGACTAGGTGGTACAATCCCACATGGCGGGGAAGACTAGGTGGTACAATCCCACATGGCGGGGAACACTAGGTGGTACAATCCCACATGGCGGGGAAGACTAGGTGGTACAATCCCACATGGCGGGGAAGACTAGGTGGTACAATCCCACATGGCGGGGAAGACTAGGTGGTACAATCCTACATGGCGGGGAAGACTAGGTGGTACAATCCTACATGGCGGGGAAGACTAGGTGGTACAATCCCACATGGCGGGGAAGACTCGGTGGTACAATCCCACATGGCAGGGAAGACTCGGTGGTACAATCCCACATGGCAGGGAAGACTAGGTGGCATCACTGCAGATGGGTCAACAGATCTGATAGAAGAATTAGATCTGATGAACTAGTTTGCCCAGACATATAATTCTGCCCTCCTAGAACGATGTGATGATACAGGGATATTGCCACACTGGAATGTCTCCATTCAGGGACTAAACATGTATCCATAAAACTCCCTAAGACAACCATAAATTTTGAAATGGCAAATACTGCAGAGGATGGATGTGTCGGGCCATTGGTGCAAATAAAACGGGTACACAACATATTTCCATTTTCTGGACTACATCCTGCTGGAAATATAGTTTAACCATTGTCCTGCTATAAGAGAGATCCAATGGGAGTTTGAGAATAAATGCTGAAGAAGAAGAAACAGTAAATCTTATGTGAATTTGTGTATCACCTCAGTTACTCAACCGATGAGGACATGTGGTTTTTCTAGAAGGACTGTCGAAAGCTACCTGCGTACATCTAAAGCTACCTGCGTACATCTAAAGCTACCTGCGTACATCTAAAGGTACATCTGATATTTTCATCCCACTTCAGTATGACTTCTGAACCAATACGACTTTCTATAGAATGTGACCAGCCATCAAATGCCCTCACGACCGAGGAAGTGTATCCATGAGATACCCAGGGGGATGGATGAGCTTATCATGTCTGGGGAAGTATATCCATGAGATACCCAAGAGGATGGAAGAGCTTATCATGTCCAAAGAAGTATATCCATGAGATACCCTACCCAAGAGGTTGGAAGAAACTAGAGATATCAATGACTCACAGCAGCATCAGCCATTTATAATCTCTCAATGCATGTACACATTCTTTACTTCATCCTCTTCAGCGTTCATTCACAAACTCCCGCTGGTTCTCTCTTGTAGCAGGACAATAGTCTTATATTTCCAGCAGGGTGTAGTCCAGAAAATGGAAATAAATTATGTCGCCGTTATTTTTCCGCAATGGCTCGACACATCCATCTTTGGTGGGACTTTTTTAAAAAGTCCTGTTACAAAGTCATTATTTTACACTTCAATTTCCCTTCATAAAGATCATTCACAGACTCGACACGTTTTAAGCAAGTCGAACTGTTCTGTCATTACCACCAGCACTATCATGTGCAGGGAAGAGATCCCTGTGATATCCAAGAGGTTCGAAGAAACTAAAGATACGAATCACACGGCAACACTGGTGATTCATAAACTTTCAAAGTATGTAGATTGGCAGTCTGTTAATTACTGTTATAAAGCAAATATTTGACACAGCAAAATTTGTAGAGATAAATCATCAGGAAACCACACAATGTGCTGAAAATTTCCCTTAGTACATGGATAATATAATATAGAGCACTGAGACAAATGTGTTGGGCCATTGGTACAAATAAAACACTTGGCACAACGCATTTCCTTTCTCTAGACTACATCCTGTTGAAAATCTAGGACCATTGTCCTGCTACAAGAGATATAAAATCTAGGACCATTGTCCTGCTACAAGAGATATAAAATCTAGGACCATTCATTGTCCTGCTACAAGAGAGATAAAATCTAGGACCATTGTCCTGCTACAAGAGAGATAAAATCTAGGACCATCCATTGTCCTGCTACAAGAGAGATAAAATCTAGGACCATCCATTGTTCTGCTACAAGAGAGATAAAATCTAGGACCATCCATTGTCCTGCTACAAGAGAGATAAAATCTAAGACCATCCATTGTCCTGCTACAAGAGAGATAAAATCTAGGACCATCCATTGTCCTGCTACAAGAGAGATAAAATCTAGGACCATCCATTGTCCTGCTACAAGAGAGATAAAATATAGGACCATCCATTGTCCTGCTACAAGAGAGATCCAGTGGAAGTTTGATTAAAAAAATGCTGAAGATGAAACATTGAGGATTTATTTTAGAAACAATCAGGATCTGTCCCCGAATGCGTGCCTACCCAATAAAATTGTATTTTGATTATTTCCCTGATTATGTTTATACATTTGTTTATCTATGTTTATTAACTTAAATATTTATTTATTTAAGATGATCGTATGAGTGGTTAGGAGAGTTGTATGAGTTAGGGTTAGCATTTCGGCTAATAAATACCCATTATCTGACAAACATAACCAAGAGAAATAATAAAAATATTTTGGTAGGCACGCATTCAGGGAAAGCTCCAAAAATCATAATGAATTGTTTGTACACTCCTACAATAAAAAAATATTTTATGTCTGCTCAAAAGATTTCTATCTTCATTAGTGAAGCACAAATATATTTAAATGATTACAATGTTGATATATCAAATATGAATATATTGTTTAGTCTGCAGCTCTGTACACGACTAAATAGCACCAATTAATATCAAAATATATGTTTGTGAGAATATATTACATAATCTGCAGCTCTGTACATGACTAATTAGCACCAATTAGTATCACATAATATGAAAAATCATTAAGTGAAAAAACATATTTATAATACAAAAACAAATGACAACATCGCTGATGTAAAGTTCTTCATCTGCATTCATTCTAAAACTCTGTGGTGTGTCTGTGGCTATGACAACAAGTATGAGAACCAGTTCTTTCGTACGTCTGGCGTATAATAATAATGACCCATAACCTATCAGGGTTGTAGGGATTCCACTCTGGCGATGTTAGAAAAAAAAGCACACCAAAAAACCCTATCACAAAAATCCCTCCTAACACCCTATCATAAAAAGTCCTCCTAACACCCTATCACAAAAAGCTCTCCCAACACCCCTATCACAAAAAGGCCTTCAAAGCCCTCCATACACCTGTCTTCCATCATTCGGACGAGTGTAGAAAAATCACACCCTTTGCTTACTATACTATCAATACAGTTACAGACATTTACTGTTCAGTCAAAGTAGTAAAAATAATGAATGTATTAGTTACTAACGCCGAAGTCGGATGTATTGGCGCAAATACAATTGCGACACAATGTATTTGTGTTCTCTAGATTACATCCTGCTGGAAATCTAGTAAGACCAGTGTTCTGCTATACAAGAGATAAAGTGAGAGTTTGAGAATGAATGCCCCCAAAACTACTGATGGTTATCTAGAAGTAGTCTGGAGAATAGATTCTGTTGTTTTGGCTTACAGCATGACTGCAATATCTGTACCTTTTGACCTGAAAGATCCAGATTGAGCATGGTTGATTTACTTTTGAGTCAGGCCACTGATGCAAATAAAATGGGGACACAATGAATTTCCTTTCTCTGGATTACGTCCTGCTGGAAATCTAGTAGTACCATTGTCTTGCTACAAGAGAGATTCAGCAGAAGTTTGAGAATGGATGCTGAAGAAGAAGAGTCACTTTGACCTATGGGTTTGAAATGTCAATAACACCCACAAACCTCCTTAGTTGCCACTTACTACATGGCAGGTAAGTTGTTGTCTTTGCTCCCCTTTCGTGCCCTGGCAATGACAACAACTGACAAGAGGAAGACAATGATATATATTGGGGACATGCAGAAAAATGGATATACCAAGTTGAAAGTACAAATATTTCAGCTGTACTGCAAACTAACAGAACAACATTACACAGAGAAATTCCAGTCAACAATATACGTGAGAAGCAAACCCTAAGATAAAACATGGGCTGAAGTTCACAATCTTAACCCTAGGAGAAAACGTGATGAAGTTCACAATCTTAATCTTCGGATAAAACATGTACTTGAAAACTACAGGGAGCTGGGTAGGGCAGTGGTTAGCGGGCTGGTTTCGCATATGAGTGGTCTTGGGTTCATTCCCCAGTTTGAGGCGGAAACATTTTTCAAATCACAAAGGCTCCCGGGTCAACCCAGCCTTAATTGGGTACCGGATTAATCCAGGAAGTAAAGACTGCGAGGGAGAGGAGATGGCTACCACCCTCATATAGCAGAGCCACTGAAATGTGAGGTCATTAACATCTTACACCCCTACGGCATTTAATAAATGCTATGGTTAACTTTAACATTACTACTTGAAAACTAGCTCCAATAATGGCATAGCACCAGATCTGTAAATAAGGAAGTATGGGGTGGTGGTTTAGAAATTCAAACAGAGCTATTTTCCCTTTCAGCTAAATAGAGTATTTAGAAAAAGTAAAGATATTGTACAAATATAAAGAATAATTAGATGCCTAAATAAATGCCTGAAAGCAAAGACGAATTGTCAAAAATGGCAGATAATCTCCCTCAATCCCACGTACTTCAAAATTTCAGGGAAGTAGCGTCTCCGCTAAAATAATCTATGAGACTTTAGTGGAGAGAACTAAATGGAAACTACAGCCCCGAGCAAGACAGCATGAACAAATTCAACTGACAGGAACAAGTCAGGGTATTTCGACTGAAAATGGAACATTGCCATCTAAAAGCACACTTACCCCGAATCGGTATTAGCGACTCTGCAACCAACATGTGCAGAATAACAACACCTACCTAGAATATATACTACAGTATTAACCCAGAGAATTTGTTGACAGAGCAATATCCTGGTCCACATGAATATCTCTACAAAACAAACTGTGGGAGACTCATGGCAACCTAAACAAACTATTCTATACAGGACCAATCGCCCATATAGTAACTTGGGCCTGAACTGCTGGTTCCGGGTACAAAGAATAAGGATACCGTCTTCTTTCCAGGAATGTTGTAATAGGTTACTAAGGAAAGTTGAGTGAAAAAAATCATCTTGTTTCAATTTCTTACTTTTGTTTTCTATCAAATAATCTTTGATCATGGATGCTGAAGAGCTACCGACCAGCAGACATTGCACCATTGTCCAGTTGTGGCAGAGGAATACTTAATGTGCATCACTGCGGATGTGTCAACAAATCTGACAGAAGAATGATGAGATTGTTCGCTCAGATGTGTGTGCTGTGCTCCTAGCAGGATGTGATAATCCTAAAATACTGCCACAGTGGAATGCCTCCCTTTGGGGACAAAACATATGCATCTATAAACTCCCTCTAACCATCCATACCTTTGAGACAACCTTACGTGAGTCTGGCAGGCACCTCAGTTACACAACTGAGAAGAACCTGTGCTTATGTCAAAAAAGGCTATGGACTTTCAAGAGCTACCTGCTCACAGGTAACGGGATGCATCATCATCATGTGTCAAGAGCTATCTGTTCACAGGTAACGGGATGCATCATCATCATGTGTCAAGAGCTACCTGCTCACAGATAACGGGATGCATCATCATCATGTGTCAAGAGCTACCTGCTCACAGATAACGGGATGCATCATCATCATCATCATGTGTCAAGAGCTACCTGCTCACAGATTACGGGATGCATCATCATCATGTGTCAAGAGCTACCTGTTCACAGCTAAAGGGATTATTTCATTATCACCATGTGTAAAGAGCTACCTGTTCACAGCTAAAGGGATTATTTCATCATCACCATGTGTAAAGAGCTACCTGTTCACAGCTAAAGGGATTATTTTATCATCATCAAGTGTCAAGAGCTACTTGCTCACGGGTAAAGGGATTATGTCATCATTATCATCCGTGAACAATATCAAACTGGATGTATAATAATTGATCGCAGAAAAATGCTAGAGATACAAATAGCATGTCTATATCAACAATATTGCAACATAAAATTAAATATACCAGGCCAAAATGCATACATATTGCAGCTTTTCTGTAAACTAGACAGCTAATGTAGTTTTACTCAACTACATTACGTCACAATAAGAAATATAAATGGTCAGCTGGAACAACAAGAGAAAAATCAACAATATTACAGAAAACATAAATCTATTTCAAATATTTCATGATAAAAAAAACACACAAATAATACAGGATTCAGATAATAAACTCCATGCAGTGTAATCCCTCTATCCTTCAGCCTTCCTAATCCCCCAACCCTTTAATACAGTTCTTCATGTTGTGACGGTCCCAAAATTAAAAAATTATTTTTGTTGCTACTTCATATGTGTTTTAAAAATGGTCTTAGACATGCGATGAGAAAAGTAAAACTTCAACATTTAATAACAACTGGAAAGATCAAGGGGAGAAGAGACAGAGGAATACAAAGAGATAAATTTCTGGATGGGTTGTCAGTGTGGTACAAAATGAAGTCATCAATTGAATTACTTAACAACACAAGAGGCAGAAAGTTGTGGAGAAGCATGATGACCTACACCAATTGGCATGGCACTTGATTGATTACTTGTAGGTAAGGAGATCTAACTGCCTTGCTACAAAACCCATATCTAATTTAGCGAGCTAAGTTCCAGCTTAGTAATAGAGTTCATCTATATGCCTATTCTCATAATTACACAGCGCTTAATTAATTATTCCCATACTTGATTAAAACTCATCCTTGACAACTGGCCCTTCCAGCTTTATAACACCGTCAATCTGTGTTTCTGTCTCATCAGGTCTTGCTATGTTTGTGTCTACCAGCAGTTCACTGTCTGCAGCACCTTTACGAGCATGACCCTTGTCAATGATGATTGAATCTTCAGTGTCAGAGATGTAATATGGTTCTCCAGTGTAATGTGTTGGATATAGAAGGTAAGGCTCCGCTGATAGGCCAACTAGGTCCCGTGGAGAAAAATGCTGTTTCCACTGTTCTCTAAAAGATAATTTATAATTTAAAAAAAAATTTACAAGTAACAATTTACAATAAGTAACAACTTATAATACGCTAAATTTATAAGTAACAATTTATAATAAGTAACAATTTACAATAAGTAACAATTTATAAGCAAAAATGGAACAATACAGGATCAAGTGTACATCTAGCATTTCCTGCTTACACTTTTTTTAAAAATGCGTTCCTGTCGTATTTGTTTAGAACTTGGTAATGCCATTCACACTTCCGTTACGTCACTCTTCCACTACATATCTTTAGTAAAATGGCTGCCGTATGTATGTTGAATTTGCCTTTGACTGACAAAGACGCAGTACAATTGTTGCAGTCACGAAGAGTACTTGCAAACGGGAAATGCGCACAGTGTCATACTATGACATTTAACTTCTATTGTGACAATCAAATTCACTATCCGAAACAAAATAATATCATTTGTCTCCCTTTCAATGTAGTTACCAACTTGAATTGATTAAATCAGAAAGGGGGTTTGCGTTAGAATTAGTCCTAACACTGAGTCTAATCCTCCCCCCCCAACACAACATCTACATTCTAACAGTACCTCATATCTTAAAAATACAAAAACCATTAAATCGTTGCAAGTTTTAATCTCCGCGCGTAACTACTATTAGCTATTTTGAATTACAGTGACAAGATCTGTAAATGATGTAATGTCATTGAGCTCGCTAAATGTGTGTGAACCAAAGAACACAAATATTGATCGTATTAAATATTTGTAAGTTTGTTTAAAATCCCGCTAATTGATAGTGTATACATGGACCCTTGATCCCGTATTGTTCTGCAAAAATTTATAAGTAACAATTCATAATAAGGAACAATTTATAATAAGTAAACTATTAAAAAGTAAAAATTAATAATAAGCAAAAATTTATAAGCACAAATTTATAATAAGCAATAATTACATAAACATGAAAATATAGAATAAGCACTGTTTGTGGGTCACTTTAACCTATGAGTTGACACAGTCAATTCCATCTTAACTGCCTCTTAGATCATGCATGTCGGGTCACATTGTTTCTATTTTTTGCTTGACTTTTGAATTCAACACAGGGTAGACAACTTGCCTCCTCTCTTTAGTTGCCTCTTACACTGTGCATGTCAGGCTATATTATTTCTCTTTTCTTTACGCTCGTTGCCATACTCCCATAAGATCTTTCCTGTAGCAGGATGTTCGTACTAGATTTCCAGCAGGACATACACCAGAGAACGTAAATGTTTTGTCACAGTTTTATTTGCCTCAATGGCCCAACACATATGACTTTGGCATTGTAAAGGACTGAACAGGATGTAGTCCGGAAAAGATAATATGTTACATCATAGTTTACCATTTGGCTTTGATATCTACAACATTTGGTCAAACACATACAACATTTGGTCAAACACATACAACATTTGGTAAAACACAGAAAATTTGGTCAAACACATAGAAATTTGGTCAAACATACACAATTTGGTCAAACACATGCAACATTTGGTCAAACATACAAAATTTGGTCAAACACATACATTTGGTCAAACACATACAACATTTGGTCAAACAAATATAACATTTGGTCAAACATATACAACATTTGGTCAAACACATACAACATTTGGTCAAACACATACAAAATTTAGTCACACTGTCAGTGACATATTCTCTCCAGAACGTTGTCTTTCTAATGAACTCCCTGAACCATTCTCTGTCGTGGGCGATGCGGCTTGCATTCTCCAATGACATATTCATGTTATATTTAATGTTGTCAGTCCATCATCTTCTTGGTCTGCCTTTCCTCCTCTGCCCTTGTGCTCTGCCCTCCATTATTATTTAACCAAATACATAACAACATTTAGCCAAAACTCATGCAACATTTGGCAAACATATGTCCTGCTACAAGAGAGATCTGGCGGGAGTTTGAGAATGAACGCTGAAGAAGAAGAGTTTCCTATACCATGTTCAGTTGTAGGATGTTAAGCGAAGACTTTGTTTTATGACGATCTTGTATCTGCTCGTCTGTAAATAATAGTTGTTGTGCTAGCATTATATTGATGGGAGGTCTGTGGATTTTTGGTCCAACCCAGTTAGAGCCAGAGAATACCTGATGATGTTCCTCCTTCGCAAGCGAAGATGCACATGGCATGAAAAACAATAAATGCGATGAAAAAAAATATATAATTATAATAAATTGGTAATTGTCTAATTTGGTTTGTGAGTTTTCTACCTAAATAATGCTCAAATCACTGGAGCTAAGGTAGGGTTCACTATGTTCATTCCCGCCACCAATTGACTACTGGTTATGTCAGACTTCTCTATTGCTTCAGGCATGCAACCAAATGGTCAAGTCAAAATGATTGTCACTTCCTAAGTCATTGCGCCTCTATGATGGGCCTCAGCATAGGAAACATATAGTGCTGTCAGCTTCCTCCTCCCCTCCCCAGTGCTGCACAGTACATCTCTGGCTTTATCCCAACCACAGAAGGTGCATACATATATACAAATAAAGCATAAAATACATTGCAACAATAAAATAAAAGCATAATTGTATATATGATGTGCCATGAAGCTTCTATAAGAGAACCTCAATATAACGGCATGTCATCTACTAAGACTTTCTTTTGCATTAATGGTTTGTCTAGTTGGTGATACCCACAGATGCAAACCATGTGGCACTTGCCCCTTCATTATTATAATAATGGAATTCTACACCTCGGCCTATAAATGGATTCTAGACGTGTCAAATTTCAGACATTAAAATCATGTGCTCGGTTTATAATCGAATTAGTTTATACATGGTATGCTACTATTTTTGTGTCTTTCTATGAAATGGAGTAACCAACCACACTCCAAGCCCTCCTTAGCTGCCTCTTACAACATACATTGCAAGTCACAGTATTATAATGATGATTATGAAATAATCCCTTTAGTAATGCTGAAGTCAGATGTGTCAGGCCGAAAGGCGCATATATCACAGCAATGATGTAAACCATGACACAACGCATTCCGTTCTCCGGACTACAACCTGCTAATCTGCAGGAGTTTGAGAATGAACGAAGAAGAAGAATCCCTTTAGTTTTGAGGTGGTAGCTATATATTGGTGGTAGCTATATAGCTATATATATGAGCTATATTTGATAGCCCATAGCCTTTCTGACAATAGCACAGCTTCTTCTCAGTTGTGTAACTGAGGCTCTTGTGTAGCCTAGACTCTATAAGGTTGTCTCAAAGGCATTGTTGCATCATGGAGGTTTCTGAATGCATGTTTAGTCCCCAAAGGCAGGCATTCCAGGAGGCAGAAGCACACCACACAAATCTGGGCCAACTATGTTGTCATTCTTATGTCAGATCTATTGACCCATCAGTAGTGATGACACAACTAACATTCTCCGTCACATAGTCTCAGTCACATAGTCTCCATTACATTGGAGTCTGCCACAAAAGGTGCAATTTCCTGGCCGGCATCTCTTCATCATCCATGGGGGTTGATTTGTTGGAAGACAAAATTGTGACAATATGTGACAACGATTTTTCCGCAGGTGACAACTTGTCAGTCTACTGTACCCCAACTGTACTTAGTCACCTCTACTGTACCCCAACTGTACTTAGTCACCTCTACTGTACCCCAACTGTACTTAGTCGCCTCTACTGTACCCCAACTGTACTTAGTCGCCTCTACTGTACCCCAACTGTACTTAGTCGCCTCTACTGTGCCCCAACTGTACTTAGTCGCCTCTACTGTGCCCCAACTGTACTTAGTCTCCTCTACTGTGCCCCAACTGTACTTAGTCGCCTCTACTGTGCCCCAACTGTACTTAGTCGCCTCTACTATGCCCCAACTGTACTTAGTCGCCTCTACTGTGCCCCAACTGTACTTAGTCGCCTTCAACAACGTGCTTGAAAATAAGACACTGGCCCTATTCTTTGCCATTAACTAGAAGTTCAAGAAAGTCAGTTGTCATACAAGCCCGTCACAATATTATTCTATACATCCTTCCCAGAACCCCACAGCACATGTGATTCCAAGCTCTAACTTAATACCTTGTCTCACCCCACTGGATGGTGGGTGTTATAATTTATCTTACCACCTTTAACACTAAGGCATAATTTGTTTTTAGCTCTCAATTAAACAAGAACTCAACATCACCTTTAACACTAAGATATTATGTCTTTTAGATGACAATTAAACAAGTACTCACTCTGGATGCCTATCAAATATGATTGGAAGGTACTCATCCACAGGTACCATCTTTGACAAAGGTTTCTGATCTAGCAGTTTTCGTGCACCCCGGATAGACAATATGTAACTGATTGTCCAATAGGAATAGTGTGGCCACGCCAACCGATCGCTGCCCTCTACCATTGTCTCTAAGTCTTTGCGTAAACGTTTCCTTCCCAAATATCTGTGGACAGTATCATTCATGTAAATACTTCTTAGATTTATTGTAAACAATATCATATTTCACAACTGTTGAGTTAAATCCTAAGGATCACCTTTGTTGTGCAGTCACACAGGAACACGGTGTTTCAAGTCTGTGCTAACTTAATGACAATGGTTCCTGAATGTGGAAGGTTTGAAGGTCGCACTATTTGCTTATCAGACTAACCATTATGCAACAGTAAACTAGCAATACAGTCAAAGTCCGATGTATTAGGACATTAGCGCAAATAAATCGGAAACACAATGCATTTCCATTCTCTGGACTACATCCTACTTGAAATCTTGTAGGATCATTGTCCTGCAACAAGAGAGTTCCAGTGGGAGTTTGAGAATGAACAATGAAGAAACAATAGAAGCCATGCCAATATAATGAGAATTTCTACTTGTGAATGACCCCATCTCATTTCATCTGTACATTTCTTCTTCTTCTGCATTCATTCTCAAACTCCTTCAGATTAGCAGGATGTAGTCCGGAGAATGGAATGTGTTGTGTCATGGTTTACAGCAAAGCTGCGATATCTGCACCTTTCTGCCTGATACATCCAACTTCAGCATGGCTTTGGGTCACTGACCCTATTTAATGGGACAGCCAACTCCATCCCATAACCTCCTTAGTCACCTCGTATGACATACATGAAAGGTACACGGTGTTGCTATTCTTTTCTCCCCTTTCGGACCCCAACAACACACGGGTGGTAAAGATATGTGAAGAAATAGATAAAAAAAATAAATCATAATTTTAAAATACGAATTTAAAATATATATTTTATCAGTAATTATTTATACTATTATTTCTACTTTTCTAATTCTTTTATTTTGTTGTTTAATTTATATAATAATCTTTTACGCACTCTTATCTTTATAAGTAACTTTACTAGGATCAATTTGTTTGATATATTTTTTATTATATTTCTGAATTATTTCATTAATTTATCACCACCAATTATTGTTTCATATTCATTCATTAAACATTGTTTTTCTTCTAATTCTTCTTCCTACTCAATCATTTGTTCACCAACTATTTTTAAAACTTCTTTATTAATCGTATTTTTTACAATATATTGTTTTAATAAATAATCTGTTGTTTTATAATTTTGTTTTTCAAGTTTTTTTTATTTGTTCTTTAATTTCATCACTTTTATTTTTTTAAACAAATAATTTTAGTTCTTCCATTTTTAGAGAATGAAATTCTCAACATCAAATATAACAATAAATTATTTACACTTCTTCTATTGCTTTATTAACATTAAATAATTTATTATTATCCCTTCCATTACCAATTTTCTCTTTTATTTTTTTAACTTTTAATTTCCTTGTTTCTTTATTTATTTTTAATGTTTCTTTATTACTAATTTCAATATTTTTTTATTCTTGTTACTTTTTAAAAGGAATATCATATTTATATGGAAATTTTACATTTAAATCTTGTCTTATTCTTTTTTATTGTAGAAGAAGAAATACCTAATTTACTACAAATCTGATCTTGTGATAAATTAGATTGTTCGGTTTTAATATTCATAAATTTAATAATCTATCTATTGTCTATTGTCTTTCCCTAGGTGGTTTGTGATCCACTCTTGCAGTTAAGTGTAGGGGTGATTGGAGCTCGAGCTTGCGTTCTAAAGCCAGATGTGTGGCCTCGGTTGTGCTATGACCGTGTCTGTTAAGGATGTCCCTGATGTTTTCTATCCATCTTTTCCATGGTCTTCCTCTGGCCTTGTACCCTGATCTCATTTGGTTATATGCCTGTACGGGCAACTTTTCGTGATGCATTCTCATAATGTGGCCAAACCACTTGATCTGTTCACTCTATGTAATCTGTACAAGATATTATACCTATTCTTTCCCTGATATATTCATTTCGCAATCTATCAATTTAATAATCATATTTGTTTTATATGCATTATTCATATTTTCAGGAGTCATTTCACTTAAAAGTTTTAATTCGTTTACATCCATTTTATAAGAGAATAAAAAAGTAAATAGAGGTCAAATTAGTTGACTGTCATCCTATTATTTTATTTCATGTAAATTTTTCATAATTTCTCTATTATGATAAATTACAGTTTAATAAGATAGAATAATCATTACAAATACTATAAAATCTTATGTATTCATTATTAGTTGATTTACATCTATTACATTTTTCTTTAGCAAAAGCAAGAAATTCTGTTTTCACTATTATATCTACTATTTCCCTATTATATCTACTTTTTCACTATTATATCTACTTTTTCCTTATTATATCTACTTTTTCCCTGTTATATCTACTTTTTCATTATTATATCTACTTTTTCACTATTATATCTATTTTCCCTATTATATCTAATTTTTCCCTATTATATCTACTTTTTCACTATTATATCTACTTTTTCACTATTATATCTACATTTTCCCTATTATATCTACTTTTTCACTATTATATCTACTTTTTCCCTATTATATCTACTTTTTCACTGTTATATCTACTTTTTCACTATTATATCTACTTTTACACTATTATATCTACTTTTTCCCTATTATATCTACTTTTTCCCTATTATATCTACTTTTTCACTATTATATCTACTTTTTCACTATTATATCTATTTTCCCTATTATATCTACTTTTTCACTATTATATCTACTTTTTCCCTATTATATCTACTTTTTCACTATTATATCTACTTTTAAGCATAAATCATAATTCTCCAAGTGTATAAATATGTTTTATTTATATTTTCTGGTTGGTTGGTTGGTTGCTGATCCAGCAGTCCATGGGATCATGCCCTTTGACCTAATGCCATTAAATGGCATTATATTGTTGGGAAGTATGTGGATTTTTGGCCCACCCAGGGACAGAGCCAGAGAATAACTATCACACCTCCAGGAAGGTAGGTTTCAACCTATGCACTGCTCCCAGCCATTGTAGACAAGATAGGGTTCACTGTACTCATTCCCCACCACCAATTGACTACTAGTTATGCCAAACTTCTTTATTGCTCCAGGCATGCAACCAAATGTTCAAGTCAAAAGGATTGTCACGTCTTGAGTCACTGTGCCTCTATGATGGGTCTAAGCCATAGGAAAAAACAGTGCTGTCAGTTTCCTCCTCCCAAGTGCTGCATAGTACATCTCTGGCTCCCTCCCAGCCACAGGGGGTGCATACATATATATTCAGGCAAACACGAAACACATTAAAACAACAAAATAAATGCACAATTGTATAGATGACATACCATGAAGCTTCTCTAAGAAGATAACAATATAATTGGCATATCATCCCCTAAGGTTTTCTGTTGCATGGGTGGTTTGTCTAGTGGGCCATTGGTGAGACCCACAGATGCAACCACATGCATATTTTCTTTTTCTAAATCATCTAAATAATTTAATATTCTATCACATATATCAATAATTTCATGATTTGGACTTTTTTCATGAAAAATATATTTTATTTTTCTCTACATTAATTATTTCATTTAATCTTTTTTCTAAATCTTCTGGGACTTTCTCTTTCTTCGTTTTAATGCAGGTAGAATTTTTATATTCTTCACAGATATTTAAATTCAAATTATTTTCTTTTTCAAACTTTTCAACATATTTCAGAAATGTATCTAGTTTATCACAAGAAATATATTTTTTGCATTTTCAAATTTTTCAACATATTTCAAAAATGTATCTAGTTTATTACTAGAAATATATTTTTTGATTTTCTTTTCCAAACTTTTCAACACATTTCATAAATGTATCTAGTTTATCATTAGAAATATATTATTTTGATTTTCAAACTTTTCAACACATTTCATAAATGTATCTAGTTTATCATTAGAAATATATTATTTGATTTTCAAACTTTTCAACACATTTCATAAGTGTATATAGTTTATACATAGAAACTAATTTTTTGATTTTCTTTTTGAAACTTTTCAACACATTTCATAAATGTATCTACCGGTAGATTATCACTAGAAATATATCTTTTCATTTTCTTTTTGAAACTTTTCAACACATTTCATAAATGTATCTAGTTTATCATTAGAAATATATTTTTATTTAATTTTAAACTTTTCAACACATTTCATAAATGTATCTAGTTTATCATTAGAAATATATTTTTTTGATTTTCAAACTTTTCAACACATTTCATAAATGTATCTAATTTATCATTAGAAAAATATTTCTTTGATTTTGAAACTTTTCAACACATCTCATAAATGTATCTTCCGGTAGTTTATCACTAGAAATATATATTTTGAATTTCTCTTTCAAACTTTTCAACACATCTCATAAATGTATCTACCGGTAGTTTATCACTAGAAATATATTTTTTGATTTTCTTTTTCAAACTTTTCAACACATTTCATAAATGTATCTATTTTATAATTTTTTTGGGTTTTGATTTTGAAACTTTTCAGGACATCTCATAAATGTATCTACCAGTAGTTTTCCACTAGAAGTATATTTTTTTTATTTTCTTTTTAAAACATATCAACCCATTTCATAAATGTATCTAGTTTATCATAAGAAATATATTTTTTGATTTTCTTGTTCAAACTTTTCAACATATTCCATAAATGTATCTAGTTTATCACTATAAATATATTTTTTGATTTTCTTTTCCAAACTTTTCAACACATTTCATAAATGTATCTAGTTTATCATTATAAATATATTTATTTTAAATTTCAATCTTTTCAACACATTTCATAAATGTATCTAGTTTATCACTAGAAATAGATTTTTTAATTTTCTTTTTGAAACCTTTCAACATATTTCATAAATGTATCTAGTTTATCACTAGAAATATATTTTTTAATTTTCAATTTCAAACTTTTCAACACATCTCATAAATGTATCTACCGGTAGATTATCACTAGAAATATATCTTTTCATTTTCTTTTTCAAACTTTTTAACACATTTCATAAATGTATATAGTTTATCATTAGAAATATATTTTTTTAATTTTCTTGTTCAAATCTTTCTACATATTTCATAAATGTATCTAGTTTATCACTAGAAATATATTTTTTTGATTTTCTTTTCCAAACTTTTCAACACATTTCATAAATGTATCTAGTTTATCATTATAAATATATTTTTTTGATTTTCAAACTTTCCAACACATTTCATAAGTGTATATAGTTTATCAATAGAAATTTATTTTTTGATTTTCTTTTTGTAACTTTTCAACACATTTCATAAATGTATCTAGATTATCATTAGAAATATATATTTTTTTAAATTTCAAACTTTTCAACACATTTCATAAATTTGTCTAGTTTATCATTAGAAATATATTTCTTTGATTTTGAAACTTTTCAACACATCTCATAAATGTATCTTCCGGTAGTTTATCACTAGAAATATATATTTTGAATTTCTCTTTCAAACTTTTCAACACATCTCATGAATGTATCTACCGGTAGTTTATCACTAGAAATATATTTTTTGATTTTCTTTTTGAAACTTTTCAACACATTTCATAAATGTATCTAGTTTATCATTAGAAATATATTTTTATTTAATTTTAAACTTTTCAACACATTTCATAAATGTATCTAGTTTATCATTAGAAATATATTTTTTTGATTTTCAAACTTTTCAACACATTTCATAAATGTATCTAATTTATCATTAGAAAAATATTTCTTTGATTTTGAAACTTTTCAACACATCTCATAAATGTATCTTCCGGTAGTTTATCACTAGAAATATATATTTTGAATTTCTCTTTCAAACTTTTCAACACATCTCATAAATGTATCTACCGGTAGTTTATCACTAGAAATATATTTTTTGATTTTCTTTTTCAAACTTTTCAACACATTTCATAAATGTATCTATTTTATAATTTTTTTTGGTTTTGATTTTGAAACTTTTCAGGACATCTCATAAATGTATCTACCGGTAGTTTTCCACTAGAAGTATATTTTTTTTATTTTCTTTTTAAAACATATCAACCCATTTCATAAATGTATCTAGTTTATCATAAGAAATATATTTTTTGATTTTCTTGTTCAAACTTTTCAACATATTCCATAAATGTATCTAGTTTATCACTAGAAATATATTTTTTGATTTTCTTTTCCAAACTTTTCAACACATTTCATAAATGTATCTAGTTTATCATTATAAATATATTTATTTTAAATTTCAATCTTTTCAACACATTTCATAAATGTATCTAGTTTATCACTAGAAATAGATTTTTTAATTTTCTTTTTCAAACTTTTCAACAAATTTCATAAATGTATCTAGTTTAACATTAGAAATATATTTTTTCATTTTCTTTTTGAAACCTTTCAACATATTTCATAAATGTATCTAGTGTATCACTAGAAATATATTGTTTAATTTTCTTTTTCAAACTTTTCAACACATCTCATAAATGTATCTACCGGTAGATTATCACTAGAAATATATCTTTTCATTTTCTTTTTCAAACTTTTTAACACATTTCATAAATGTATATAGTTTATCATTAGAAATATATTTTTTTAATTTTCTTGTTCAAATCTTTCTACATATTTCATAAATGTATCTAGTTTATCACTAGAAATATATTTTTTTGATTTTCTTTTCCAAACTTTTCAACACATTTCATAAATGTATCTAGTTTATCATTATAAATATATTTTTTGATTTTCAAACTTTTCAACACATTTCATAAGTGTATATAGTTTATCAATAGAAATTTATTTTTTGATTTTCTTTTTTGTAACTTTTCAACACATTTCATAAATGTATCTAGTTTATCATTAGAAATATATTTCTTTGATTTTGAAACTTTTCAACACATCTCATAAATGTATCTTCCAGTAGTTTATCACTAGAAATATATATTTTGAATTTCTCTTTCAAACTTTTCAACACATCTCATGAATGTATCTACCGGTAGTTTATCACTAGATCAATATTTTTTAATTTTCTTTTTCAAACTTTTCAACACATCTCATAAATGTATCTACCGGTAGATTATCACAAGAAATATATCTTTTCATTTTCTTTTTCAAACTTTTTAACACATTTCATAAATGTATATAGTTTATCATTAGAAATATATTTTTTTAATTTTCTAGTTCAAATCTTTCTACATATTTCATAAATGTATCTAGTTTATCACTAGAAATATATTTTTTTGATTTTCTTTTCCAAACTTTTCAACACATTTCATAAATGTATCTAGTTTATCATTATAAATATATTTTTTTGATTTTCAAACTTTCCAACACATTTCATAAGTGTATATAGTTTATCAATAGAAATTTATTTTTTGATTTTCTTTTTGTAACTTTTCAACACATTTCATAAATGTATCTAGATTATCATTAGAAATATATATTTTTTTAAATTTCAAACTTTTCAACACATTTCATAAATTTATCTAGTTTATCATTAGAAATATATTTCTTTGATTTTGAAACTTTTCAACACATCTCATAAATGTATCTTCCGGTAGTTTATCACTAGAAATATATATTTTGAATTTCTCTTTCAAACTTTTCAACACATCTCATGAATGTATCTACCGGTAGTTTATCACTAGAAATATATTTTTTGATTTTCTTTTTGAAACTTTTCAACACATTTCATAAATGTATCTAGTTTATCATTAGAAATATATTTTTATTTAATTTTAAACTTTTCAACACATTTCATAAATGTATCTAGTTTATCATTAGAAATATATTTTTTTGATTTTCAAACTTTTCAACACATTTCATAAATGTATCTAATTTATCATTAGAAAAATATTTCTTTGATTTTGAAACTTTTCAACACATCTCATAAATGTATCTTCCGGTAGTTTATCACTAGAAATATATATTTTGAATTTCTCTTTCAAACTTTTCAACACATCTCATAAATGTATCTACCGGTAGTTTATCACTAGAAATATATTTTTTGATTTTCTTTTTCAAACTTTTCAACACATTTCATAAATGTATCTATTTTATAATTTTTTTTGGTTTTGATTTTGAAACTTTTCAGGACATCTCATAAATGTATCTACCGGTAGTTTTCCACTAGAAGTATATTTTTTTATTTTCTTTTTAAAACATATCAACCCATTTCATAAATGTATCTAGTTTATCATAAGAAATATATTTTTTGATTTTCTTGTTCAAACTTTTCAACATATTCCATAAATGTATCTAGTTTATCACTAGAAATATATTTTTTGATTTTCTTTTCCAAACTTTTCAACACATTTCATAAATGTATCTAGTTTATCATTATAAATATATTTATTTTAAATTTCAATCTTTTCAACACATTTCATAAATGTATCTAGTTTATCACTAGAAATATATTTTTTAATTTTCTTTTTCAAACTTTTCAACAAATTTCATAAATGTATCTAGTTTAACATTAGAAATATATTTTTTGATTTTCTTTTTGAAACCTTTCAACATATTTCATAAATGTATCTAGTGTATCACTAGAAATATATTTTTTAATTTTCTTTTTCAAACTTTTCAACACATCTCATAAATGTATCTACCGGTAGATTATCACTAGAAATATATCTTTTCATTTTCTTTTTCAAACTTTTTAACACATTTCATAAATGTATATAGTTTATCATTAGAAATATATTTTTTTAATTTTCTTGTTCAAATCTTTCTACATATTTCATAAATGTATCTAGTTTATCACTAGAAATATATTTTTTTGATTTTATTTTCCAAACTTTTCAACACATTTCATAAATGTATCTAGTTTATCATTATAAATATATTTTTTGATTTTCAAACTTTTCAACACATTTCATAAGTGTATATAGTTTATCAATAGAAATTTATTTTTTGATTTTCTTTTTTGTAACTTTTCAACACATTTCATAAATGTATCTAGTTTATCATTAGAAATATATTTCTTTGATTTTGAAACTTTTCAACACATCTCATAAATGTATCTTCCAGTAGTTTATCACTAGAAATATATATTTTGAATTTCTCTTTCAAACTTTTCAACACATCTCATGAATGTATCTACCGGTAGTTTATCACTAGAAATATATTTTTTAATTTTCTTTTTCAAACTTTTCAACACATCTCATAAATGTATCTACCGGTAGATTATCACAAGAAATATATCTTTTCATTTTCTTTTTCAAACTTTTTAACACATTTCATAAATGTATATAGTTTATCATTAGAAATATATTTTTTTGATTTTCAAACTTTTCAACACATTTCATAAGTGTATATAGTTTATCAATAGAAATTTATTTTTTGATTTTCTTTTTGTAACTTTTCAACTCATTTCATAAATGTATCTAGATTATCATTAGAAATATATATTTTTTTAAATTTCAAACTTTTCAACACATTTCATAAATTGTATCTAGTTTATCATTAGAAATATATTTTTTTGATTTTCAAACTTTTCAACACATTTCATAAATGTATCTACCGGTAGATTATCACTAGAAATATATCTTTTCATTTTCTTTTTCAAACTTTTTAACACATTTCATAAATGTATATAGTTTATCACTAGAAATATATTTTTTGATTTTCTTTTTCAAACTTTTCAACACATTTCATAAATGTATCTATTTTATAATTTTTTTTGGTTTTGATTTTGAAACTTTTCAGGACATCTCATAAATGTATCTACCGGTAGTTTTCCACTAGAAGTATATTTTTTTTATTTTCTTTTTAAAACATATCAACCCATTTCATAAATGTATCTAGTTTATCATAAGAAATATATTTTTTGATTTTCTTTTTCAAACTTTTCAACACATTTCATAAATGTATCTATTTTATAATTTTTTTTGGTTTTGATTTTGAAACTTTTCAGGACATCTCATAAATGTATCTACCGGTAGTTTTCCACTAGAAGTATATTTTTTTTATTTTCTTTTTAAAACATATCAACCCATTTCATAAATGTATCTAGTTTATCATAAGAAATATATTTTTTGATTTTCTTGTTCAAACTTTTCAACATATTCCATAAATGTATCTAGTTTATCACTAGAAATATATTTTTTGATTTTCTTTTCCAAACTTTTCAACACATTTCATAAATGTATCTAGTTTATCATTATAAATATATTTATTTTAAATTTCAATCTTTTCAACACATTTCATAAATGTATCTAGTTTATCACTAGAAATATATTTTTTAATTTTCTTTTTCAAAATTTTCAACAAATTTCATAAATGTATCTAGTTTAACATTAGAAATATATTTTTTGATTTTCTTTTTGAAACCTTTCAACATATTTCATAAATGTATCTAGTGTATCACTAGAAATATATTTTTTAATTTTCTTTTTCAAACTTTTCAACACATCTCATAAATGTATCTACCGGTAGATTATCACTAGAAATATATCTTTTCATTTTCTTTTTCAAAATTTTTAACACATTTCATAAATGTATATAGTTTATCATTAGAAATATATTTTTTTAATTTTCTTGTTCAAATCTTTCTACATATTTCATAAATGTATCTAGTTTATCACTAGAAATATATTTTTTTGATTTTCTTTTCCAAACTTTTCAACACATTTCATAAATGTATCTAGTTTATCATTATAAATATATTTTTTGATTTTCAAACTTTTCAACACATTTCATAAGTGTATATAGTTTATCAATAGAAATTTATTTTTTGATTTTCTTTTTTGTAACTTTTCAACACATTTCATAAATGTATCTAGATTATCATTAGAAATATATATTTTTTTAAATTTCGTACTTTTCAACACATTTCATAAATGTATCTAGTTTATCATTAGAAATATATTTCTTTGATTTTGAATCTTTTCAACACATCTCATAAATGTATCTTCCGGTAGTTTATCACTAGAAATATATATTTTGAATTTCTCTTTCAAACTTTTCAACACATCTCATGAATGTATCTACCGGTAGTTTATCACTAGAAATATATTTTTTGATTTTCTTTTTCAAACTTTTCAACACATTTCATAAATGTATCTATTTTATAATTTTTTTGGGTTTTGATTTTGAAACTTTACAGGACATCTCATAAATGTATCTACCGGTAGCTTTCCACTAGAAGTATATTTTTTTATTTTCTTTTTAAAACATATCAACCCATTTCATAAATGTATCTAGTTTATCATAAGAAATATATTTTTTGATTTTCTTGTACAAACTTTTCAACATATTCCATAAATGTATCTAGTTTATCACTAGAAATATAGTTTTTGATTTTTTTTTCCAAACTTTTCAACACATTTCATAAATGTATCTAGTTTATCACTAGAAATATATTTTTTAATTTTCTTTTTCAAACTTTTCAACAAATTTCATAAATGTACCTAGTTTAACATTAGAAATATATTTTTTGATTTTCTTTTTGAAACCTTTCAACATATTTAATAAATGTATCTAGTATATCACTAGAAATATATTTTTTAATTTTCTTTTTCAAACTTTTCAACACATCTCATAAATGTATCTACCGGTAGATTATCACAAGAAATATATCTTTTCATTTTCTTTTTCAAACTTTTTAACACATTTCATAAATGTATATAGTTTATCATTAGAAATATATTTTTTTGATTTTCAAACTTTTCAACACATTTCATAAGTGTATATAGTTTATCAATAGAAATTTATTTTTTGATTTTCTTTTTGTAACTTTTCAACTCATTTCATAAATGTATCTAGATTATCATTAGAAATATATATTTTTTTAAATTTCAAACTTTTCAACACATTTCATAAATGTATCTAGTTTATCATTAGAAATATATTTCTTTGATTTTGAAACTTTTCAACACATCTCATAAATGTATCTTCCGGTAGTTTATCACTAGAAATATATATTTTGAATTTCTCTTTCAAACTTTTCAACACATCTCATGAATGTATCTACCGGTAGTTTATCACTAGAAATATATTTTTTGATTTTCTTTTTGAAACTTTTCAACACATTTCATAAATGTATCTAGTTTATAATTAGAAATATATTTTTATTTAATTTTAAACTTTTCAACACATTTCATAAATGCATCTAGTTTATCATTAGAAATATATTTTTTTGATTTTCAAACTTTTCAACACATTTCATAAATGTATCTAATTTATCATTAGAAAAATATTTCTTTGATTTTGAAACTTTTCAACACATCTCATAAATGTTTCTTCCGGTAGTTTATCACTAGAAATATATATTTTGAATTTCTCTTTCAAACTTTTCAACACATCTCATAAATGTATCTACCGGTAGTTTATCACTAGAAATATATTTTTTGATTTTCTTTTTCAAACTTTCAACACATTTCATAAATGTATCTATTTTATAATTTATTTTGGTTTTGATTTTGAAACTTTTCAGGACATCTCATAAATGTATCTACCGGTAGTTTTCCACTAGAAGTATATTTTTTTTATTTTCTTTTTAAAACATATCAACCCATTTCATAAATGTATCTAGTTTATCATAAAAAATATATTTTTTGATTTTCTTGTTCAAACTTTTCAACATATTCCATAAATGTATCTAGTTTATCACTAGAAATATATTTTTTGATTTTCTTTTCCAAACTTTTCAACACATTTCATAAATGTATCTAGTTTATCATTATAAATATATTTATTTTAAATTTCAATCTTTTCAACACATTTCATAAATGTATCTAGTTTATCACTAGAAATAGATTTTTTAATTTTCTTTTTCAAACTTTTCAACAAATTTCATAAATGTATCTAGTTTAACATTAGAAATATATTTTTTTCATTTTCTTTTTGAAACCTTTCAACATATTTCATAAATGTATCTAGTTTATCACTAGAAATATATTTTTTAATTTTCAATTTCAAACTTTTCAACACATCTCATAAATGTATCTACCGGTAGATTATCACTAGAAATATATCTTTTCATTTTCTTTTTCAAACTTTTTAACACATTTCATAAATGTATATAGTTTATCATTAGAAATATATTTTTTTAATTTTCTTGTTCAAATCTTTCTACATATTTCATAAATGTATCTAGTTTATCACTAGAAATATATTTTTTTGATTTTCTTTTCCAAACTTTTCAACACATTTCATAAATGTATCTAGTTTATCATTATAAATATATTTTTTTGATTTTCAAACTTTCCAACACATTTCATAAGTGTATATAGTTTATCAATAGAAATTTATTTTTTGATTTTCTTTTTTGTAACTTTTCAACACATTTCATAAATGTATCTAGATTATCATTAGAAATATATATTTTTTTAAATTTCGTACTTTTCAACACATTTCATAAATGTATCTAGTTTATCATTAGAAATATATTTTTTTGATTTTGAATCTTTTCAACACATCTCATAAATGTATCTTCCGGTAGTTTATCACTAGAAATATATATTTTGAATTTCTCTTTCAAACTTTTCAACACATCTCATGAATGTATCTACCGGTAGTTTATCACTAGAAATATATTTTTTGATTTTCTTTTTCAAACTTTTCAACACATTTCATAAATGTATCTATTTTATAATTTTTTTGGGTTTTGATTTTGAAACTTTTCAGGACATCTCATAAATGTATCTACCGGTAGCTTTCCACTAGAAGTATATTTTTTTATTTTCTTTTTAAAACATATCAACCCATTTCATAAATGTATCTAGTTTATCATAAGAAATATATTTTTTGATTTTCTTGTTCAAACTTTTCAACATATTCCATAAATGTATCTAGTTTATCACTAGAAATATAGTTTTTGATTTTTTTTTCTAAACTTTTCAACACATTTCATAAATGTATCTAGTTTATCACTAGAAATATATTTTTTAATTTTCTTTTTCAAACTTTTCAACAAATTTCATAAATGTACCTAGTTTAACATTAGAAATATATTTTTTGATTTTCTTTTTGAAACCTTTCAACATATTTAATAAATGTATCTAGTATATCACTAGAAATATATTTTTTAATTTTCTTTTTCAAACTTTTCAACACATCTCATAAATGTATCTACCGGTAGATTATCACAAGAAATATATCTTTTCATTTTCTTGTTCAAACTTTTTAACACATTTCATAAATGTATATAGTTTATCATTAGAAATATATTTTTTTGATTTTCAAACTTTTCAACACATTTCATAAGTGTATATAGTTTATCAATAGAAATTTATTTTTTGATTTTCTTTTTGTAACTTTTCAACTCATTTCATAAATGTATCTAGATTATCATTAGAAATATATATTTTTTTAAATTTCAAACTTTTCAACACATTTCATAAATGTATCTAGTTTATCATTAGAAATATATTTCTTTGATTGTGAAACTTTTCAACACATCTCATAAATGTATCTTCCGGTAGTTTATCACTAGAAATATATATTTTGAATTTCTCTTTCAAACTTTTCAACACATCTCATGAATGTATCTACCGGTAGTTTATCACTAGAAATATATTTTTTGATTTTCTTTTTGAAACTTTTCAACACATTTCATAAATGTATCTAGTTTATAATTAGAAATATATTTTTATTTAATTTTAAACATTTCAACACATTTCATAAATGCATCTAGTTTATCATTAGAAATATATTTTTTTGATTTTCAAACTTTTCAACACATTTCATAAATGTATCTAATTTATCATTAGAAAAATATTTCTTTGATTTTGAAACTTTTCAACACATCTCATAAATGTATCTTCCGGTAGTTTATCACTAGAAATATATATTGTTAATTTGTCTTTCAAACTTTTCAACACATCTCATAAATGTATCTACCGGTAGTTTATCACTAGAAATATATTTTTTGATTTTCTTTTTCAAACTTTTCAACACATTTCATAAATGTATCTATTTTATAATTTATTTTGGTTTTGATACTTTTCAGGACATCTCATAAATGTATCTACCGGTAGTTTTCCACTAGAAGTATATTTTTTTTATTTTCTTTTTAAAACATATCAACCCATTTCATAAATGTATCTAGTTTATCATAAAAAATATATTTTTTGATTTTCTTGTTCAAACTTTTCAACATATTCCATAAATGTATCTAGTTTATCACTAGAAATATATTTTTTGATTTTCTTTTCCAAACTTTTCAACACATTTCATAAATGTATCTAGTTTATCATTATAAATATATTTATTTTAAATTTCAATCTTTTCAACACATTTCATAAATGTATCTAGTTTATCACTAGAAATAGATTTTTTAATTTTCTTTTTCAAACTTTTCAACAAATTTCATAAATGTATCTAGTTTAACATTAGAAATATATTTTTTCATTTTCTTTTTGAAACCTTTCAACATATTTCATAAATGTATCTAGTTTATCACTAGAAATATATTTTTTAATTTTCAATTTCAAACTTTTCAACACATCTCATAAATGTATCTACCGGTAGTTTATCACTAGAAATATATTTTTTGATTTTCTTTTTCAAACTTTTCAACACATTTCATAAATGTATCTATTTTATAATTTATTTTGGTTTTGATACTTTTCAGGACATCTCATAAATGTATCTACCGGTAGTTTTCCACTAGAAGTATATTTTTTTTATTTTCTTTTTAAAACATATCAACCCATTTCATAAATGTATCTAGTTTATCATAAAAAATATATTTTTTGATTTTCTTGTTCAAACTTTTCAACATATTCCATAAATGTATCTAGTTTATCACTAGAAATATATTTTTTGATTTTCTTTTCCAAACTTTTCAACACATTTCATAAATGTATCTAGTTTATCATTATAAATATATTTATTTTAAATTTCAATCTTTTCAACACATTTCATAAATGTATCTAGTTTATCACTAGAAATAGATTTTTTAATTTTCTTTTTCAAACTTTTCAACAAATTTCATAAATGTATCTAGTTTAACATTAGAAATATATTTTTTCATTTTCTTTTTGAAACCTTTCAACATATTTCATAAATGTATCTAGTTTATCACTAGAAATATATTTTTTAATTTTCAATTTCAAACTTTTCAACACATCTCATAAATGTATCTACCGGTAGATTATCACTAGAAATATATCTTTTCATTTTCTTTTTCAAACTTTTTAACACATTTCATAAATGTATATAGTTTATCATTAGAAATATATTTTTTTAATTTTCTTGTTCAAATCTTTCTACATATTTCATAAATGTATCTAGTTTATCACTAGAAATATATTTTTTTGATTTTCTTTTCCAAACTTTTCAACACATTTCATAAATGTATCTAGTTTATCATTATAAATATATTTTTTTGATTTTCAAACTTTTCAACACATTTCATAAGTGTATATAGTTTATCAATAGAAATTTATTTTTTGATTTTCTTTTTGTAACTTTTCAACTCATTTCATAAATGTATCTAGATTATCATTAGAAATATATATTTTTTTAAATTTCAAACTTTTCAACACATTTCATAAATGTATCTAGTTTATCATTATAAATATATTTATTTTAAATTTCAATCTTTTCAACACATTTCATAAATGTATCTAGTTTATCACTAGAAATAGATTTTTTAATTTTCTTTTTCAAACTTTTCAACAAATTTCATAAATGTATCTAGTTTAACATTAGAAATATATTTTTTCATTTTCTTTTTGAAACCTTTCAACATATTTCATAAATGTATCTAGTTTATCACTAGAAATATATTTTTTAATTTTCAATTTCAAACTTTTCAACACATCTCATAAATGTATCTACCGGTAGATTATCACTAGAAATATATCTTTTCATTTTCTTTTTCAAACTTTTTAACACATTTCATAAATGTATATAGTTTATCATTAGAAATATATTTTTTTAATTTTCTTGTTCAAATCTTTCTACATATTTCATAAATGTATCTAGTTTATCACTAGAAATATATTTTTTTGATTTTCTTTTCCAAACTTTTCAACACATTTCATAAATGTATCTAGTTTATCATTATAAATATATTTTTTTGATTTTCAAACTTTTCAACACATTTCATAAGTGTATATAGTTTATCAATAGAAATTTATTTTTTGATTTTCTTTTTGTAACTTTTCAACTCATTTCATAAATGTATCTAGATTATCATTAGAAATATATATTTTTTTAAATTTCAAACTTTTCAACACATTTCATAAATGTATCTAGTTTATCATTATAAATATATTTATTTTAAATTTCAATCTTTTCAACACATTTCATAAATGTATCTAGTTTATCACTAGAAATAGATTTTTTAATTTTCTTTTTCAAACTTTTCAACAAATTTCATAAATGTATCTAGTTTAACATTAGAAATATATTTTTTCATTTTCTTTTTGAAACCTTTCAACATATTTCATAAATGTATCTAGTTTATCACTAGAAATATATTTTTTAATTTTCAATTTCAAACTTTTCAACACATCTCATAAATGTATCTACCGGTAGATTATCACTAGAAATATATCTTTTCATTTTCTTTTTCAAACTTTTTAACACATTTCATAAATGTATATAGTTTATCATTAGAAATATATTTTTTTAATTTTCTTGTTCAAATCTTTCTACATATTTCATAAATGTATCTAGTTTATCACTAGAAATATATTTTTTTGATTTTCTTTTCCAAACTTTTCAACACATTTCATAAATGTATCTAGTTTATCATTATAAATATATTTTTTTGATTTTCAAACTTTTCAACACATTTCATAAGTGTATATAGTTTATCAATAGAAATTTATTTTTTGATTTTCTTTTTGTAACTTTTCAACTCATTTCATAAATGTATCTAGATTATCATTAGAAATATATATTTTTTTAAATTTCAAACTTTTCAACACATTTCATAAATGTATCTAGTTTATCATTAGAAATATATTTTTTTGATTTTCAAACTTTTCAACACATTTCATAAATGTATCTACCGGTAGATTATCACTAGAAATATATCTTTTCATTTTCTTTTTCAAACTTTTTAACACATTTCATAAATGTATATAGTTTATCACTAGAAATATATTTTTTGATTTTCTTTTTCAAACTTTTCAACACATTTCATAAATGTATCTATTTTATAATTTTTTTTGGTTTTGATTTTGAAACTTTTCAGGACATCTCATAAATGTATCTACCGGTAGTTTTCCACTAGAAGTATATTTTTTTTATTTTCTTTTTAAAACATATCAACCCATTTCATAAATGTATCTAGTTTATCATAAGAAATATATTTTTTGATTTTCTTTTTCAAACTTTTCAACACATTTCATAAATGTATCTATTTTATAATTTTTTTTGGTTTTGATTTTGAAACTTTTCAGGACATCTCATAAATGTATCTACCGGTAGTTTTCCACTAGAAGTATATTTTTTTTATTTTCTTTTTAAAACATATCAACCCATTTCATAAATGTATCTAGTTTATCATAAGAAATATATTTTTTGATTTTCTTGTTCAAACTTTTCAACATATTCCATAAATGTATCTAGTTTATCACTAGAAATATATTTTTTGATTTTCTTTTCCAAACTTTTCAACACATTTCATAAATGTATCTAGTTTATCATTATAAATATATTTATTTTAAATTTTAATCTTTTCAACACATTTCATAAATGTATCTAGTTTATCACTAGAAATATATTTTTTAATTTTCTTTTTCAAAATTTTCAACAAATTTCATAAATGTATCTAGTTTATCATTAGAAATATATTTTTTTAATTTTCTTGTTCAAATCTTTCTACATATTTCATAAATGTATCTAGTTTATCACTAGAAATATATTTTTTTGATTTTCTTTTCCAAACTTTTCAACACATTTCATAAATGTATCTAGTTTATCATTATAAATATATTTTTTGATTTTCAAACTTTTCAACACATTTCATAAGTGTATATAGTTATCAATAGAAATTTATTTTTTATTTTCTTTTTTGTAACTTTTCAACACATTTCATAAATGTATCTAGATTATCATTAGAAATATATTTCTTTGATTTTGAATCTTTTCAACACATTTCATAAATGTATCTTCCGGTAGTTTATCACTAGAAATATATATTTTGAATTTCTCTTTCAAACTTTTCAACACATCTCATGAATGTATCTACCGGTAGTTTATCACTAGAAATATATTTTTTGATTTTCTTTTTCAAACTTTTCAACACATTTCATAAATGTATCTATTTTATAATTTTTTTGGGTTTTGATTTTGAAACTTTTCAGGACATCTCATAAATGTATCTACCGGTAGCTTTCCACTAGAAGTATATTTTTTTATTTTCTTTTTAAAACATATCAACCCATTTCATAAGTGTATCTAGTTTATCATAAGAAATATATTTTTTGATTTTCTTGTTCAAACTTTTCAACATATTCCATAAATGTATCTAGTTTATCACTAGAAATATAGTTTTTGATTTTTTTTTCCAAACTTTTCAACACATTTCATAAATGTATCTAGTTTATCACTAGAAATATATTTTTTAATTTTCTTTTTCAAACTTTTCAACAAATTTCATAAATGTACCTAGTTTAACATTAGAAATATATTTTTTGATTTTCTTTTTGAAACCTTTCAACATATTTAATAAATGTATCTAGTATATCACTAGAAATATATTTTTTAATTTTCTTTTTCAAACTTTTCAACACATCTCATAAATGTATCTACCGGTAGATTATCACAAGAAATATATCTTTTCATTTTCTTTTTCAAACTTTTTAACACATTTCATAAATGTATATAGTTTATCATTAGAAATATATTTTTTTGATTTTCAAACTTTTCAACACATTTCATAAGTGTATATAGTTTATCAATAGAAATTTATTTTTTGATTTTCTTTTTGTAACTTTTCAACTCATTTCATAAATGTATCTAGATTATCATTAGAAATATATATTTTTTTAAATTTCAAACTTTTCAACACATTTCATAAATGTATCTAGTTTATCATTAGAAATATATTTCTTTGATTTTGAAACTTTTCAACACATCTCATAAATGTATCTTCCGGTAGTTTATCACTAGAAATATATATTTTGAATTTCTCTTTCAAACTTTTCAACACATCTCATGAATGTATCTACCGGTAGTTTATCACTAGAAATATATTTTTTGATTTTCTTTTTGAAACTTTTCAACACATTTCATAAATGTATCTAGTTTATAATTAGAAATATATTTTTATTTAATTTTAAACTTTTCAACACATTTCATAAATGCATCTAGTTTATCATTAGAAATATATTTTTTTGATTTTCAAACTTTTCAACACATTTCATAAATGTATCTAATTTATCATTAGAAAAATATTTCTTTGATTTTGAAACTTTTCAACACATCTCATAAATGTATCTTCCGGTAGTTTATCACTAGAAATATATATTTTGAATTTCTCTTTCAAACTTTTCAACACATCTCATAAATGTATCTACCGGTAGTTTATCACTAGAAATATATTTTTTGATTTTCTTTTTCAAACTTTTCAACACATTTCATAAATGTATCTATTTTATAATTTATTTTGGTTTTGATTTTGAAACTTTTCAGGACATCTCATAAATGTATCTACCGGTAGTTTTCCACTAGAAGTATATTTTTTTTATTTTCTTTTTAAAACATATCAACCCATTTCATAAATGTATCTAGTTTATCATAAAAAATATATTTTTTGATTTTCTTGTTCAAACTTTTCAACATATTCCATAAATGTATCTAGTTTATCACTAGAAATATATTTTTTGATTTTCTTTTCCAAACTTTTCAACACATTTCATAAATGTATCTAGTTTATCATTATAAATATATTTATTTTAAATTTCAATCTTTTCAACACATTTCATAAATGTATCTAGTTTATCACTAGAAATAGATTTTTTAATTTTCTTTTTCAAACTTTTCAACAAATTTCATAAATGTATCTAGTTTAACATTAGAAATATATTTTTTCATTTTCTTTTTGAAACCTTTCAACATATTTCATAAATGTATCTAGTTTATCACTAGAAATATATTTTTTAATTTTCAATTTCAAACTTTTCAACACATCTCATAAATGTATCTACCGGTAGATTATCACTAGAAATATATCTTTTCATTTTCTTTTTCAAACTTTTTAACACATTTCATAAATGTATATAGTTTATCATTAGAAATATATTTTTTTAATTTTCTTGTTCAAATCTTTCTACATATTTCATAAATGTATCTAGTTTATCACTAGAAATATATTTTTTTGATTTTCTTTTCCAAACTTTTCAACACATTTCATAAATGTATCTAGTTTATCATTATAAATATATTTTTTTGATTTTCAAACTTTCCAACACATTTCATAAGTGTATATAGTTTATCAATAGAAATTTATTTTTTGATTTTCTTTTTGTAACTTTTCAACACATTTCATAAATGTATCTAGATTATCATTAGAAATATATATTTTTTTAAATTTCAAACTTTTCAGCACATTTCATAAATTTATCTAGTTTATCATTAGAAATATATTTCTTTGATTTTGAAACTTTTCAACACATCTCATAAATGTATCTTCCGGTAGTTTATCACTAGAAATATATATTTTGAATTTCTCTTTCAAACTTTTCAACACATCTCATGAATGTATCTACCGGTAGTTTATCACTAGAAATATATTTTTTGATTTTCTTTTTCAAACTTTTCAACACATTTCATAAATGTATCTATTTTATAATTTTTTTGGGTTTTGATTTTGAAACTTTTCAGGACATCTCATAAATGTATCTACCGGTAGCTTTCCACTAGAAGTATATTTTTTTATTTTCTTTTTAAAACATATCAACCCATTTCATAAATGTATCTAGTTTATCATAAGAAATATATTTTTTGATTTTCTTGTTCAAACTTTTCAACATATTCCATAAATGTATCTAGTTTATCACTAGAAATATATTTTTTGATTTTCTTTTCCAAACTTTTCAACACATTTCATAAATGTATCTAGTTTATCATTATAAATATATTTATTTTAAATTTCAATCTTTTCAACACATTTCATAAATGTATCTAGTTTATCACTAGAAATAGATTTTTTAATTTTCTTTTTCAAACCTTTCAACAGATTTCATAAATGTATCTAGTGTATCACTAGAAATATATTTTTTAATTTTCTTTTTCAAACTTTTCAACACATCTCATAAATGTATCTACCGGTAGATTATCACTAGAAATATATCTTTTCATTTTCTTGTTCAAACTTTTTAACACATTTCATAAATGTATATAGTTTATCATTAGAAATATATTTTTTTAATTTTCTTGTTCAAATCTTTCTACATATTTCATAAATGTATCTAGTTTATCACTAGAAATATATTTTTTTGATTTTCTTTTCCAAACTTTTCAACACATTTCATAAATGTATCTAGTTTATCATTATAAATATATTTTTTTGATTTTCAAACTTTTCAACACATTTCATAAGTGTATATAGTTTATCATAAGAAATATATTTTTTGATTTTCTTGTTCAAACTTTTCAACATATTCCATAAATGTATCTAGTTTATCACTAGAAATATATTTTTTATTTTCTTTTCCAAACTTTTCAACACATTTCATAAATGTATGTACCGGTAGTTTATCATTAGAAATATATTTTTTTATTTTCTTTTTCAATATTTTCAACACATCTCATAAATGTATCTACTGGTAGAGTATCACTAGAAATATATTTTTTGATATTCTTTTTCAAACGTTTCAACACATTTCATAAATGTATCTACCAGTAGTTTATTATTAGAAATATTTTTTATTAATTTTCTTTTTCAAACTTTTCAACACATCTCATAAATGTATCTACCGGTAGATTATCACTAGAAATATATCTGTTCATTTTCTTTTCCAAACTTTTCAACACATTTCATAAATGTATCTAATTTATCACTAGAAAAATACTTTTTGATTTTCTTTTCCAAACTTTTCAACACATCTCATAAATGTATCTAGTGTATCATTAGAAATATATTTTTTTTAAATTTCAATCTTTTCAACACATTTCATAAATGTGGTAGATTATAACTAGAAATATATCTTTTCATTTTCTTTTTCAAACTTTTCAACACATTTCATAAATGTATATAGTTTATCATTAGAAATATTTTTTATTTATTTTCTTTTCCAAACTTTTCAACACATCTCATAAATGTATCTACCCGTAGTTTATGATTAGAAATATATTTTTTTATTTTCTTTTTCAGACTTTTCAACACATCTCATAAATGTATGTACCGGTAGTTTATCATTAGAAATATATTTTTTTATTTTCTTTTTCAAACTTTTCAACACATCTCATAAATGTATCTACCGGTAGTTTCTCATTAGAAATATATTTTTTTATTTTCTTTTTCAATATTTTCAACACATCTCATAAATGTATCTACTGGTAGATAATCACTAGAAATATATCTTTTTATTTTCTTTTTCAAACTTTTCAAAACATTTCATAAATGTATTTAGTTTATCATTAGAAATATATTTTGAAATATATTTTTTTTATTTTCTTGTTCAAACTTTTCAACATATTCCATAAATGTATCTAGTTTATCACTAGAAATATATTTTTTGATTTTTTTTTCCAAACTTTTCAACACATTTCATAAATGTATCTAGTTTATCATTATAAATATATTTATTTTAAATTTCAATCTTTTCAACACATTTCATAAATGTATCTAGTTTATCACTAGAAATATATTTTTTAATTTTCTTTTTCAAACTTTTCAACAAATTTCATAAATGTATCTAGTTTAACATTAGAAATATATTTTTTGATTTTCTTTTTGAAACCTTTCAACATATTTCATAAATATTTCTAGTGTATCACTAGAAATATATTTTTTAATTTTCTTTTTCAAACTTTTCAACACATCTCATAAATGTATCTACCGGTAGATTATCACTAGAAATATATCTTTTCATTTTCTTTTTCAAACTTTTTAACACATTTCATAAATGTATATAGTTTATCATTAGAAATATATTTTTTTAATTTTCTTGTTCAAATCTTTCTACATATTTCATAAATGTATTTAGTTTATCACTAGAAATATATTTTTTTGATTTTCTTTTCCAAACTTTTCAACACATCTCATAAATCTATCTAGTTTTTATCATTAGAAATATATTTTTTTTGTATTTGAAACTTTTCAACACATTTCATAAATGTATCTAGTTTATCATTAGAAATATATTTCTTTGATTTTGAAACTTTTCAACACATCTCATAAATGTATCTTCCGGTAGTTTATCACTAGAAATATATATTTTGAATTTCTCTTTCAAACTTTTCAACACATCTCATGAATGTATCTACCGGTAGTTTATCACTAGAAATATATTTTTTGACTATTTTCTTTTTCAAACTTTTCAACACATTTCATAAATGTATCTATTTTATAATTTTTTTTGGTTTTGATTTTGAAACTTTTCAGGACATCTCATAAATGTATCTACCGGTAGCTTTCCACTAGAAGTATATTTTTTTATTTTCTTTTTAAAACATATCAACCCATTTCATAAATGTATCTAGTTTATCATAAGAAATATATTTTTTGATTTTCTTGTTCAAACTTTTCAACATATTCCATAAATGTATCTAGTTTATCACTAGAAATATATTTTTTATTTTCTTTTCCAAACTTTTCAACACATTTCATAAATGTATGTACCGGTAGTTTATCATTAGAAATATATTTTTTTATTTTCTTTTTCAATATTTTCAACACATCTCATAAATGTATCTACTGGTAGAGTATCACTAGAAATATATTTTTTGATATTCTTTTTCAAACGTTTCAACACATTTCATAAATGTATCTACCAGTAGTTTATTATTAGAAATATTTTTTATTAATTTTCTTTTTCAAACTTTTCAACACATCTCATAAATGTATCTACCGGTAGATTATCACTAGAAATATATCTGTTCATTTTCTTTTCCAAACTTTTCAACACATTTCATAAATGTATCTAATTTATCACTAGAAAAATATTTTTTGATTTTCTTTTCCAAACTTTTCAACACATCTCATAAATGTATCTAGTGTATCATTAGAAATATATTTTTTTTAAATTTCAATCTTTTCAACACATTTCATAAATGTGGTAGATTATCACTAGAAATATATTTTTTGATTTTCTTTTCCAAACTTTTCAACACATCTCATAAATCTATCTAGTTTTTATCATTAGAAATATATTTTTTTTGTATTTGAAACTTTTCAACACATTTCATAAATGTATCTAGTTTATCATTAGAAATATATTTCTTTGATTTTGAAACTTTTCAACACATCTCATAAATGTATCTTCCGGTAGTTTATCACTAGAAATATATATTTTGAATTTCTCTTTCAAACTTTTCAACACATCTCATGAATGTATCTACCGGTAGTTTATCACTAGAAATATATTTTTTGACTATTTTCTTTTTCAAACTTTTCAACACATTTCATAAATGTATCTATTTTATAATTTTTTTTGGTTTTGATTTTGAAACTTTTCAGGACATCTCATAAATGTATCTACCGGTAGCTTTCCACTAGAAGTATATTTTTTTATTTTCTTTTTAAAACATATCAACCCATTTCATAAATGTATCTAGTTTATCATAAGAAATATATTTTTTGATTTTCTTGTTCAAACTTTTCAACATATTCCATAAATGTATCTAGTTTATCACTAGAAATATATTTTTTATTTTCTTTTCCAAACTTTTCAACACATTTCATAAATGTATGTACCGGTAGTTTATCATTAGAAATATATTTTTTTATTTTCTTTTTCAATATTTTCAACACATCTCATAAATGTATCTACTGGTAGAGTATCACTAGAAATATATTTTTTGATATTCTTTTTCAAACGTTTCAACACATTTCATAAATGTATCTACCAGTAGTTTATTATTAGAAATATTTTTTATTAATTTTCTTTTTCAAACTTTTCAACACATCTCATAAATGTATCTACCGGTAGATTATCACTAGAAATATATCTGTTCATTTTCTTTTCCAAACTTTTCAACACATTTCATAAATGTATCTAATTTATCACTAGAAAAATATTTTTTGATTTTCTTTTCCAAACTTTTCAACACATCTCATAAATGTATCTAGTGTATCATTAGAAATATATTTTTTTTAAATTTCAATCTTTTCAACACATTTCATAAATGTGGTAGATTATAACTAGAAATATATCTTTTCATTTTCTTTTTTCAAACTTTTCAACACATTTCATAAATGTATATAGTTTATCATTAGAAATATTTTTTATTAATTTTCTTTTCCAAACTTTTCAACACATCTCATAAATGTATCTAGTGTATCATTAGAAATATATTTTTTTTAAATTTCAATCTTTTCAACACATTTCATAAATGTGGTAGATTATAACTAGAAATATATCTTTTCATTTTCTTTTTTCAAACTTTTCAACACATTTCATAAATGTATCTACCCGTAGTTTATGATTAGAAATATATTTTTTTATTTTCTATTTCAGACTTTTCAACACATCTCATAAATGTATGTACCGGTAGTTTATCATTAGAAATATATTTTTTTATTTTCTTTTTCAAACTTTTAAACACATCTCATAAATGTATCTACCGGTAGTTTCTCATTAGAAATATATTTTTTTATTTTCTTTTTCAGACTTTTCAACACATCTCATAAATGTATGTACCGGTAGTTTATCATTAGAAATATATTTTTTTATTTTCTTTTTCAAACTTTTAAACACATCTCATAAATGTATCTACCGGTAGTTTCTCATTAGAAATATATTTTTTTATTTTCTTTTTCAATATTTTCAACACATCTCATAAATGTATCTACTGGTAGAAAATCACTAGAAATATATCTTTTTATTTTCTTTTTCAAACTTTTCAAAACATTTCATAAATGTATTTAGTTTATCATTAGAAATATATTTTGAAATATATTTTTTTTTATTTCTTTGTTCAAACTTTTCAACATATTTCATAAATGTATCTAGTTTATCACTAGAAATATATTTTTTGATTTTCTTTTCCAAACTTTTCAACACATCTCATAAATCTATCTAGTTTTTATCATTAGAAATATTTTTTTTTTATTTTGAAACTTTTCAACACATTTCATAAATGTATCTAGTTTATCATTAGAAATATATTTTTTTGATTTTCAATCTTTTCAACACATCTAATAAATGTATCTACCGGTAGATTATAACTAGAAATATATCTTTTCATTTTATTTTTCAAACTTTTCAACATATTTCATAAATGTATCTAGTTTAACATTAGAAATATATTTTTTTATTTTCTTTTTCAGACTTTTCAACACATCTCATAAATGTATGTACCGGTAGTTTATCATTAGAAATATATTTTTTTATTTTCTTTTTCAATCTTTTCAACACATCTAATAAATGTATCTACCGGTAGATTATAACTAGAAATATAACTTTTCATTTTCTTTTTCAAACTTTTCAACATATTTCATAAATGTATCTAGTTTATCACTAGAAATATATTTTTTGATTTTCTTTTTCAAACTTTTCAACACATTTCATAAATGTATATAGTTTATCATTAGAAATATTTTTTATTTATTTTCTTTTCCAAACTTTTCAACACATTTCATAAATGTATCTAATGGTAGATTATAACTAGAAATATATCTTGTTATTTTCTTTTTCAAACTTTTCAACACATCTCATAAATGTATCTACCGGTAGTTTATCATTAGAAATATATTTTTTTATTTTCTTTTTCAATCTTTTCAACACATATCATATATGTATATAGTTTATCATTAGAATTATTTTTTTTCAATTTTCTTGTTCAAACTTTTCAACACATCTCATAAATGTATCTAGCTTATCATTAAAATAAATTTTTTTATTTTCAAACTGTTCAACACATCTCATAAATGTATCTACCAGTAGAGTATCACTAGAAATATATTTTTTGATTTTCTTTTTCAAACGCTTCAACAAATTTCATAAATGTATCTACCAGTAGTTTATTATTAGAAATATTTTTTATTAATTTTCTTTTTCAAACTTTTCAACACATCTCATAAATGTATCTACCGGTAGATTATCACTAGAAATATATCTGTTCATTTTCTTTTCCAAACTTTTCAACACATTTCATAAATGTATCTAATTTATCACTAGAAAAATATTTTTTGATTTTCTTTTCCAAACTTTTCAACACATCTCATAAATGTATCTAGTTTAACATTAGAAATATATTTTTCTGATTTTCAAACTTTTCAACACATTTCATAAATGTATATAGTTTATCATTAGAAATATATATTTTTTATTTTTATTTTTAAACTTTTCAACACATTTCAGCAATGTATCTAGTTTATCATTAGAAATATATTTTTTGATTTTCTTTTTCAAACTTTTCAACACATCTCATAAATGTATCTACCGGTAGTTTATCACTAGAAATATATTTTTTGATTTTCTTTTTCAAACTTTTCAAAACATTTCATAAATGTATTTAGTTTATCATTAGAAATATATTTTGAAATATATTTTTTTTATTTCTTTGTTCAAACTTTTCAACATTTTTCATAAATGTATCTAGTTTATCACTAGAAATATATTTTTTGATTTTCTTTTCCAAACTTTTCAACACATCTCATAAATCTATCTAGTTTTTATCATTAGAAATATATTTTTTTTGTATTTGAAACTTTTCAACACATTTCATAAATGTATCTAGTTTATCATTAGAAATATATTTCTTTGATTTTGAAACTTTTCAACACATCTCATAAATGTATCTTCCGGTAGTTTATCACTAGAAATATATATTTTGAATTTCTCTTTCAAACTTTTCAACACATCTCATGAATGTATCTACCGGTAGTTTATCACTAGAAATATATTTTTTGACTATTTTCTTTTTCAAACTTTTCAACACATTTCATAAATGTATCTATTTTATAATTTTTTTTGGTTTTGATTTTGAAACTTTTCAGGACATCTCATAAATGTATCTACCGGTAGCTTTCCACTAGAAGTATATTTTTTTATTTTCTTTTTAAAACATATCAACCCATTTCATAAATGTATCTAGTTTATCATAAGAAATATATTTTTTGATTTTCTTGTTCAAACTTTTCAACATATTCCATAAATGTATCTAGTTTATCACTAGAAATATATTTTTTATTTTCTTTTCCAAACTTTTCAACACATTTCATTAATGTATGTACCGGTAGTTTATGATTAGAAATATATTTTTTTATTTTCTTTTTCAGACTTTTCAACACATCTCATAAATGTATGTACCGGTAGTTTATCATTAGAAATATATTTTTTTATTTTCTTTTTCAAACTTTTAAACACATCTCATAAATGTATCTACCGGTAGTTTCTCATTAGAAATTTATTTTGTTATTTTCTTTTTCGATATTTTCAACACATCTCATAAATGTATCTACTGGTAGAAAATCACTAGAAATATATCTTTTTATTTTCTTGTTCAAACTTTTCAACATATTTCATAAATGTATCTAGTTTATCACTAGAAATATATTTTTTGATTTTCTTTTTCAAACTTTTCAACACATTTCATAAATGTATATAGTTTATCATTAGAAATATTTTTTATTTATTTTCTTTTCCAAACTTTTCAACACATTTCATAAATGTATCTAATGGTAGATTATAACTAGAAATATATCTTGTTATTTTCTTTTCCAAACTTTTCAACACATCTCATAAATGTATCTACCAGTAGAGTATCACTAGAAATATATTTTTTTATTTTCTTTTTCAAACGCTTCAACAAATTTCATAAATGTATCTACCAGTAGTTTATTATTAGAAATATTTTTTATTAATTTTCTTTTTCAAACTTTTCAACACATCTCATAAATGTATCTACCGGTAGATTATCACTAGAAATATATCTGTTCATTTTCTTTTCCAAACTTTTCAACACATTTCATAAATGTATCTAATTTATCACTAGAAAAATATTTTTTGATTTTCTTTTCCAAACTTTTCAACACATCTCATAAATGTATCTAGTTTAACATTAGAAATATATTTTTCTGATTTTCAAACTTTTCAACACATTTCATAAATGTATATAGTTTATCATTAGAAATATATATTTTTTATTTTATTTTTGAAACTTTTCAACACATTTCAGCAATGTATCTAGTTTATCATTAGAAATATATTTTTTGATTTTCTTTTTCAAACTTTTCAACACATCTCATAAATGTATCTACCGGTAGTTTATCACTAGAAATATATTTTTTGATTTTCTTTTTCAAACTTTTCAACACATTTCATAAATGTATCTAGTTTATCATTAGAAATATATTTTTATTTAATTTTAAACTTTTCAACACATTTCATAAATGTATCTAGTTTATCATTAGAAATATATTTTTTTGATTTTCAAACTTTTCAACACATTTCATAAATGTATCTAATTTATTATCATTAGAAAAATATTTCTTTGATTTTGAAACTTTTCAACACATCTCATAAATGTATCTTCCGGTAGTTTATCACTAGAAATATATATTTTGAATTTCTCTTTCAAACTTTTCAACACATCTCATAAATGTATCTACCGGTAGTTTATCACTAGAAATATAATTTTTTATTTTCTTTTTCAAACTTTTCAAAACATTTCATAAATGTATTTAGTTTATCATTAGAAATATATTTTGAAATATATTTTTTTTATTTCTTTGTTCAAACTTTTCAACATATTTCATAAATGTATCTAGTTTATCACTAGAAATATATTTTTTGATTTTCTTTTCCAAACTTTTCAACACATCTCATAAATCTATCTAGTTTTTATCATTAGAAATATATTTTTTGATTTTCTTTTCCAAACTTTTCAACACATCTCATAAATCTATCTAGTTTTTATCATTAGAAATATTTTTTTTTAATTTTGAAACTTTTCAACACATTTCATAAATGTATCTAGTTTATCATTAGAAATATATTTTTTTGATTTTCAAACTTTTCAACATATCTCATAAATGTATCTACTGGTAGTTTATCATTAGAAATATATTTTTTTATTTTCTTTTTCAATCTTTTCAACACATCTAATAAATGTATCTACCGGTAGATTATAACTAGAAATATATCTTTTTATTTTCTTTTTCAAACTTTTCAACACATTTCATAAATGTATCTAGTTTATCATTTGAAATATATTTTTTTTATTTTCTTGTTCAAACTTTTCAACATATTTCATAAATGTATCTAATTTATCACTAGAAATATATTTTTTGATTTTCTTTTTCAAACTTTTCAACACATTTCATAAATGTATATAGTTTATCATTAGAAATATTTTTTATTTATTTTCTTTTCCAAACTTTTCAACACATTTCATAAATGTATCTAATGGTAGATTATAACTAGAAATATATCTTGTTATTTTCTTGTTCAAACTTTTCAACACATCTCATAAATGTATCTAGCTTATCATTAAAATAAATTTTTTTATTTTCAAACTGTTCAACACATCTCATAAATGTATCTACCAGTAGAGTATCACTAGAAATATATTTTTTGATTTTCTTTTTCAAACGCTTCAACAAATTTCATAAATGTATCTACCAGTAGTTTATTATTAGAAATATTTTTTATTAATTTTCTTTTTCAAACTTTTCAACACATCTCATAAATGTATCTACCGGTAGATTATCACTAGAAATATATCTGTTCATTTTCTTTCCAAACTTTTCAACACATCTCATAAATGTATCTAGTTTAACATTAGAAATATATTTTTCTGATTTTCAAACTTTTCAACACATTTCATAAATGTATATAGTTTATCATTAGAAATATATATTTTTTATTTTATTTTTTAAACTTTTCAACACATTTCAGCAATGTATCTAGTTTATCACTAGAAATATATTTTTTGATTTTCTTTTTCAAACTTTTCAACACATTTCATAAATGTATCTAGTTTATCATTAGAAATATATTTTTATTTAATTTTAAACTTTTCAACACATTTCATAAATGTATATAGTTTATCATTAGAAATATATATTTTTTATTTTATTTTTTAAACTTTTCAACACATTTCAGCAATGTATCTAGTTTATCATTAGAAATATATTTTTTGATTTTCTTTTTCAAACTTTTCAACACATCTCATAAATGTATCTACCGGTAGTTTATCACTAGAAATATATTTTTTGATTTTCTTTTTCAAACTTTTCAACACATTTCATAAATGTATCTAGTTTATCATTAGAAATATATTTTTATTTAATTTTAAACTTTTCAACACATTTCATAAATGTATCTAGTTGATCATTAGAAATAAATTTTTTTGATTTTCAAACTTTTCAACACATTTCATAAATGTATCTAATTTATCATTAGAAAAATATTTCTTTGATTTTGAAACTTTTCAACACTCCTCATAAATGTATCTTCCGGTAGTTTATCACTAGAAATATATATTTTGAATTTCTCTTTCAAACTTTTCAACACATCTCATAAATGTATCTTCCGGTAGATTATCACTAGAAATATATCTTTTCATTTCCTTTTTCAAACTTTTCAACACATTTCATAAATGTATATAGTTTATCATTACAAATATTTTTTTTCAATTGTCTTGTTCAAACTTTTCAACATATTTCATAAATGTATCTAGTTTATCACTAGAAATATATTTTTTGATTTCCTTTTTCAAACTTTTCAACACATCTCATAAATGTATCTACTGGTAGTTTATCATAAGAAATATATTTTTTGATTTTGAAACTTTTCAACACATTTCATAAATGTATCTACCAGTAGTTCTAGAAATATATTTTGTGATTTTCTTTTTCAAACTATTCAACACATTTCATAAATGTATCTAATTTATCACTAGAAATATTTTTTGTTTTAAAATTTCAAACTTTTCAACACATTTCATAAATGTATCTAGTTTATCATTAGAAATATATTTTTTGATTTCCTTTTCCAAACTTTTCAACACATCTCATAAATGTATCTACCAGTAGTTTATTATTAGAAATATTTTTTTATTATTTTCTTGTTCAAACTTTTCAACACATCTCATAAATGAATATAGTTTATCATTAGAAATTTTTATTTTTTTATTTTCATGTTCAAACTTTTCAACATATTTCATAAATGTATATAGTTTATCATTGGAAATATATATTTTTAAATTTAAAACTTTTCAACACATTTCATAAATGTATCTAGTTTATCATAAGAAATATATTTTTTGATTTTCTTTTCCAAACTTTTCAACACATTTCATAAATGTATCTAGTTTATCATTAGAAATATATTTTTTTGATTTTCAAACTTTTCAACACATTTCATAAATGTATCTAGTTTATGACTAGAAATATATTTTTTAAATTTAAAACTTTTCAACACATTTCATAAATGTATCTAGTTTATCATAAGAAATATATATTTTGATTTTCTTTTCCAAACTTTTCAACACATTTCATAAATGTATCTAGTTTAACATTAGAAATATATTTTTTGATTTTCTTTTTCAAACCTTTCAACATATTTCATAAATGTATCTAGTTTATCACTAGAAATATTTTTTGATTATTTTCTTTTCCAAACTTTTCAACACATTTCATAAATGTATCTAGTTTAACATTAGAATATATTTTTTTATTTTCTTTTTCAAAGCTTTCAACATATTTCATAAATGTATCTAGTTTATCACTATAAATATTTTTTTAAATTTTCTTTTCCAAACTTTTTAACACATTTCATAAATGTATCTACCAGTAGTTTATTATTAGAAATATATTTTTTGATTTTTTTTTCAAACTTTTCAACACATCTCATAAATGTATCTTACGGTAGATTATCACTAGAAATATATCTTTTCATTTTCTTTTTCAAACTTTTCAACACATTTCATAAATGTATATAGTTTATCATTACAAATATTTTTTTTCAATTTTCTTGTTCAAACTTTTCAACATATTTCATAAATGTATCTAGTTTATCACTAGAAATATATTTTTTTTTATTTTAAAACTTTTTAACACATCTCATAAATGTATCTACTGGTAGATTATCACTAGAAATATATTTTTTGATTTTCTTTTCCAAACTTTTCAACACAATTTATAAATGTATCTAGTTTATCATTAGAAATATATATTTTTTTATTTTAAAACTTTTTAACACATTTCATAAATGTATCTAGTTTATCACTAGAAATAAATTTTTTGATTTTGAAACTTTTCAACACATTTCATAAATGTATCTACCAGTAGTTCTAGAAATATATTTTGTGATTTTCTTTTTCAAACTTTTCAACACATTTCATAAATATATCTAGTTTATCATTAGAAATGTATTTTTTTTATTTTAAAACTTTTCAACACATTTCATAAATGTATCTAGTTTATCATTAGAAATATATTTTTTGATTTATAAACTTTTCATCACATTTCATAAATGTATCTAGTTTATCATTAGAAATATATTTTTTGATTTTTTTTTAAAAACTTTTCAACACATCTCATAAATGTATCTACCAGTAGAGTATCACTAGAAATATATTTTTTGATTTTCTTTTTCAAACGCTTCAACAAATTTCATAAATGTATCTACCAGTAGTTTATTATTAGAAATATTTTTTATTAATTTTCTTTTTCAAACTTTTCAACACATCTCATAAATGTATCTACCGGTAGATTATCACTAGAAATATATCTGTTCATTTTCTTTCCAAACTTTTCAACACATTTCATAAATGTATCTAATTTATCACTAGAAAAATATTTTTTGATTTTCTTTTCCAAACTTTTCAACACATCTCATAAATGTATCTAGTTTAACATTAGAAATATATTTTTCTGATTTTCAAACTTTTCAACACATTTCATAAATGTATATAGTTTATCATTAGAAATATATATTTTTTATTTTATTTTTTAAACTTTTCAACACATTTCAGCAATGTATCTAGTTTATCACTAGAAATATATTTTTTGATTTTCTTTTTCAAACTTTTCAACACATTTCATAAATGTATCTAGTTTATCATTAGAAATATATTTTTATTTAATTTTAAACTTTTCAACACATTTCATAAATGTATATAGTTTATCATTAGAAATATATATTTTTTATTTTATTTTTTAAACTTTTCAACACATTTCAGCAATGTATCTAGTTTATCATTAGAAATATATTTTTTGATTTTCTTTTTCAAACTTTTCAACACATCTCATAAATGTATCTACCGGTAGTTTATCACTAGAAATATATTTTTTGATTTTCTTTTTCAAACTTTTCAACACATTTCATAAATGTATCTAGTTTATCATTAGAAATATATTTTTATTTAATTTTAAACTTTTCAACACATTTCATAAATGTATCTAGTTGATCATTAGAAATAAATTTTTTTGATTTTCAAACTTTTCAACACATTTCATAAATGTATCTAATTTATCATTAGAAAAATATTTCTTTGATTTTGAAACTTTTCAACACTCCTCATAAATGTATCTTCCGGTAGTTTATCACTAGAAATATATATTTTGAATTTCTCTTTCAAACTTTTCAACACATCTCATAAATGTATCTTCCGGTAGATTATCACTAGAAATATATCTTTTCATTTCCTTTTTCAAACTTTTCAACACATTTCATAAATGTATATAGTTTATCATTACAAATATTTTTTTTCAATTGTCTTGTTCAAACTTTTCAACATATTTCATAAATGTATCTAGTTTATCACTAGAAATATATTTTTTGATTTCCTTTTTCAAACTTTTCAACACATCTCATAAATGTATCTACTGGTAGTTTATCATAAGAAATATATTTTTTGATTTTGAAACTTTTCAACACATTTCATAAATGTATCTACCAGTAGTTCTAGAAATATATTTTGTGATTTTCTTTTTCAAACTATTCAACACATTTCATAAATGTATCTAATTTATCACTAGAAATATTTTTTGTTTTAAAATTTCAAACTTTTCAACACATTTCATAAATGTATCTAGTTTATCATTAGAAATATATTTTTTGATTTCCTTTTCCAAACTTTTCAACACATCTCATAAATGTATCTACCAGTAGTTTATTATTAGAAATATTTTTTTATTATTTTCTTGTTCAAACTTTTCAACACATCTCATAAATGAATATAGTTTATCATTAGAAATTTTTATTTTTTTATTTTCATGTTCAAACTTTTCAACATATTTCATAAATGTATATAGTTTATCATTGGAAATATATATTTTTAAATTTAAAACTTTTCAACACATTTCATAAATGTATCTAGTTTATCATAAGAAATATATTTTTTGATTTTCTTTTCCAAACTTTTCAACACATTTCATAAATGTATCTAGTTTATCATTAGAAATATATTTTTTTGATTTTCAAACTTTTCAACACATTTCATAAATGTATCTAGTTTATGACTAGAAATATATTTTTTAAATTTAAAACTTTTCAACACATTTCACAAATGTATCTAGTTTATCATAAGAAATATATATTTTGATTTTCTTTTCCAAACTTTTCAACACATTTCATAAATGTATCTAGTTTAACATTAGAAATATATTTTTTGATTTTCTTTTTCAAACCTTTCAACATATTTCATAAATGTATCTAGTTTATCACTAGAAATATTTTTTGATTATTTTCTTTTCCAAACTTTTCAACACATTTCATAAATGTATCTAGTTTAACATTAGAATATATTTTTTTATTTTCTTTTTCAAAGCTTTCAACATATTTCATAAATGTATCTAGTTTATCACTATAAATATTTTTTTAAATTTTCTTTTCCAAACTTTTTAACACATTTCATAAATGTATCTACCAGTAGTTTATTATTAGAAATATATTTTTTGATTTTTTTTTCAAACTTTTCAACACATCTCATAAATGTATCTTACGGTAGATTATCACTAGAAATATATCTTTTCATTTTCTTTTTAACACATTTCATAAATGTATATAGTTTATCACTAGAAATATATTTTTTGATTTTCTTTTCCAAACTTTTCAACACAATTTATAAATGTATCTAGTTTATCATTAGAAATATATATTTTTTTATTTTAAAACTTTTTAACACATCTCATAAATGTATCTACTGGTAGATTATCACTAGAAATATATTTTTTGATTTTCTTTGTCAAACTTTACAGCAGATCTCATAAATGTATCTAGTTTATCATTAGAAATATATTCTTTGATTTTACTTTTTTGAAACTTTTTAACACATTTCATAAATATATCTAGTTTATCACTAGAAATATATTTTTTGATTTCCTTTTTCAAACTTTTCAACACATCTCATAAATGTATCTACTGGTAGTTTATCATAAGAAATATATTTTTTGATTTTGAAACTTTTCAACACATTTCATAAATGTATCTACCAGTAGTTCTAGAAATATATTTTGTGATTTTCTTTTTCAAACTATTCAACACATTTCATAAATGTATCTAATTTATCACTAGAAATATTTTTTGTTTTAAAATTTCAAACTTTTCAACACATTTCATAAATGTATCTAGTTTATCATTAGAAATATATTTTTTGATTTCCTTTTCCAAACTTTTCAACACATCTCATAAATGTATCTACCAGTAGTTTATTATTAGAAATATTTTTTTATTATTTTCTTGTTCAAACTTTTCAACACATCTCATAAATGAATATAGTTTATCATTAGAAATTTTTATTTTTTTATTTTCATGTTCAAACTTTTCAACATATTTCATAAATGTATATAGTTTATCATTGGAAATATATATTTTTAAATTTAAAACTTTTCAACACATTTCATAAATGTATCTAGTTTATCATAAGAAATATATTTTTTGATTTTCTTTTCCAAACTTTTCAACACATTTCATAAATGTATCTAGTTTATCATTAGAAATATATTTTTTTGATTTTCAAACTTTTCAACACATTTCATAAATGTATCTAGTTTATGACTAGAAATATATTTTTTAAATTTAAAACTTTTCAACACATTTCATAAATGTATCTAGTTTATCATAAGAAATATATATTTTGATTTTCTTTTCCAAACTTTTCAACACATTTCATAAATGTATCTAGTTTAACATTAGAAATATATTTTTTGATTTTCTTTTTCAAACCTTTCAACATATTTCATAAATGTATCTAGTTTATCACTAGAAATATTTTTTGATTATTTTCTTTTCCAAACTTTTCAACACATTTCATAAATGTATCTAGTTTAACATTAGAATATATTTTTTTATTTTCTTTTTCAAAGCTTTCAACATATTTCATAAATGTATCTAGTTTATCACTATAAATATTTTTTTAAATTTTCTTTTCCAAACTTTTTAACACATTTCATAAATGTATCTACCAGTAGTTTATTATTAGAAATATATTTTTTGATTTTTTTTTCAAACTTTTCAACACATCTCATAAATGTATCTTACGGTAGATTATCACTAGAAATATATCTTTTCATTTTCTTTTTCAAACTTTTCAACACATTTCATAAATGTATATAGTTTATCATTACAAATATTTTTTTTCAATTTTCTTGTTCAAACTTTTCAACATATTTCATAAATGTATCTAGTTTATCACTAGAAATATTTTTTTTTTTATTTTAAAACTTTTTAACACATCTCATAAATGTATCTACTGGTAGATTATCACTAGAAATATATTTTTTGATTTTCTTTTCCAAACTTTTCAACACAATTTATAAATGTATCTAGTTTATCATTAGAAATATATATTTTTTTATTTTAAAACTTTTTAACACATCTCATAAATGTATCTAGTTTATCATTAGAAATATATTCTTTGATTTTCTTTTTTGAAATTTTTTAACACATTTCATAAATGTATCTAGTTTATCACTAGAAATAAATTTTTTGATTTTGAAACTTTTCAACACATTTCATAAATGTATCTACCAGTAGTTCTAGAAATATATTTTGTCATTTTCTTTTTCAAACTTTTCAACACATTTCATAAATATATCTAGTTTATCATTAGAAATGTATTTTTTTTATTTTAAAACTTTTCAACACATTTCATAAATGTATCTAGTTTATCATTAGAAATATATTTTTTGATTTTCTTTTTCAAACTTTTCAACACATTTCATAAATGTATCTAGTTTATCATTAGAAATATATTTTGTGATTTATAAACTTTTCATCACATTTCATAAATGTATCTAGTTTATCATTAGAAATATATTTTTTGATTTTTTTTAAAAAACTTTTCAACACATCTCATAAATGTATCTACCAGTAGATTATCAATAGAAATATATCTTTTCATTTTCTTTTTCAAACTTTTCAACACATTTCATAAATGTATCTAGTTTATGACTAGAAATATATTTTTTAAATTTAAAACTTTTCAACACATTTCATAAATGTATCTAGTTTATCATAAGAAATATATATTTTGATTTTCTTTTCCAAACTTTTCAACACATTTCATAAATGTATCTAGTTTAACATTAGAAATATATTTTTTGATTTTCTTTTTCAAACCTTTCAACATATTTCATAAATGTATCTAGTTTATCACTAGAAATATTTTTTGATTATTTTCTTTTCCAAACTTTTCAACACATTTCATAAATGTATCTAGTTTAACATTAGAATATATTTTTTTATTTTCTTTTTCAAAGCTTTCAACATATTTCATAAATGTATCTAGTTTATCACTATAAATATTTTTTTAAATTTTCTTTTCCAAACTTTTTAACACATTTCATAAATGTATCTACCAGTAGTTTATTATTAGAAATATATTTTTTGATTTTTTTTTCAAACTTTTCAACACATCTCATAAATGTATCTTACGGTAGATTATCACTAGAAATATATCTTTTCATTTTCTTTTTCAAACTTTTCAACACATTTCATAAATGTATATAGTTTATCATTACAAATATTTTTTTTCAATTTTCTTGTTCAAACTTTTCAACATATTTCATAAATGTATCTAGTTTATCACTAGAAATATATTTTTTTTTATTTTAAAACTTTTTAACACATCTCATAAATGTATCTACTGGTAGATTATCACTAGAAATATATTTTTTGATTTTCTTTTCCAAACTTTTCAACACAATTTATAAATGTATCTAGTTTATCATTAGAAATATATATTTTTTTATTTTAAAACTTTTTAACACATCTCATAAATGTATCTAGTTTATCATTAGAAATATATTCTTTGATTTTCTTTTTTGAAATTTTTTAACACATTTCATAAATGTATCTAGTTTATCACTAGAAATAAATTTTTTGATTTTGAAACTTTTCAACACATTTCATAAATGTATCTACCAGTAGTTCTAGAAATATATTTTGTGATTTTCTTTTTCAAACTTTTCAACACATTTCATAAATATATCTAGTTTATCATTAGAAATGTATTTTTTTTATTTTAAAACTTTTCAACACATTTCATAAATGTATCTAGTTTATCATTAGAAATATATTTTTTGATTTTCTTTTTCAAACTTTTCAACACATTTCATAAATGTATCTAGTTTATGACTAGAAATATATTTTTTAAATTTAAAACTTTTCAACACATTTCATAAATGTATCTAGTTTATCATAAGAAATATATATTTTGATTTTCTTTTCCAAACTTTTCAACACATTTCATAAATGTATCTAGTTTAACATTAGAAATATATTTTTTGATTTTCTTTTTCAAACCTTTCAACATATTTCATAAATGTATCTAGTTTATCACTAGAAATATTTTTTGATTATTTTCTTTTCCAAACTTTTCAACACATTTCATAAATGTATCTAGTTTAACATTAGAATATATTTTTTTATTTTCTTTTTCAAAGCTTTCAACATATTTCATAAATGTATCTAGTTTATCACTATAAATATTTTTTTAAATTTTCTTTTCCAAACTTTTTAACACATTTCATAAATGTATCTACCAGTAGTTTATTATTAGAAATATATTTTTTGATTTTTTTTTCAAACTTTTCAACACATCTCATAAATGTATCTTACGGTAGATTATCACTAGAAATATATCTTTTCATTTTCTTTTTAACACATTTCATAAATGTATATAGTTTATCACTAGAAATATATTTTTTGATTTTCTTTTCCAAACTTTTCAACACAATTTATAAATGTATCTAGTTTATCATTAGAAATATATATTTTTTTATTTTAAAACTTTTTAACACATCTCATAAATGTATCTACTGGTAGATTATCACTAGAAATATATTTTTTGATTTTCTTTGTCAAACTTTACAGCAGATCTCATAAATGTATCTAGTTTATCATTAGAAATATATTCTTTGATTTTACTTTTTTGAAACTTTTTAACACATTTCATAAATATATCTAGTTTATCACTAGAAATATATTTTTTGATTTCCTTTTTCAAACTTTTCAACACATCTCATAAATGTATCTACTGGTAGTTTATCATAAGAAATATATTTTTTGATTTTGAAACTTTTCAACACATTTCATAAATGTATCTACCAGTAGTTCTAGAAATATATTTTGTGATTTTCTTTTTCAAACTATTCAACACATTTCATAAATGTATCTAATTTATCACTAGAAATATTTTTTGTTTTAAAATTTCAAACTTTTCAACACATTTCATAAATGTATCTAGTTTATCATTAGAAATATATTTTTTGATTTCCTTTTCCAAACTTTTCAACACATCTCATAAATGTATCTACCAGTAGTTTATTATTAGAAATATTTTTTTATTATTTTCTTGTTCAAACTTTTCAACACATCTCATAAATGAATATAGTTTATCATTAGAAATTTTTATTTTTTTATTTTCATGTTCAAACTTTTCAACATATTTCATAAATGTATATAGTTTATCATTGGAAATATATATTTTTAAATTTAAAACTTTTCAACACATTTCATAAATGTATCTAGTTTATCATAAGAAATATATTTTTTGATTTTCTTTTCCAAACTTTTCAACACATTTCATAAATGTATCTAGTTTATCATTAGAAATATATTTTTTTGATTTTCAAACTTTTCAACACATTTCATAAATGTATCTAGTTTATGACTAGAAATATATTTTTTAAATTTAAAACTTTTCAACACATTTCATAAATGTATCTAGTTTATCATAAGAAATATATATTTTGATTTTCTTTTCCAAACTTTTCAACACATTTCATAAATGTATCTAGTTTAACATTAGAAATATATTTTTTGATTTTCTTTTTCAAACCTTTCAACATATTTCATAAATGTATCTAGTTTATCACTAGAAATATTTTTTGATTATTTTCTTTTCCAAACTTTTCAACACATTTCATAAATGTATCTAGTTTAACATTAGAATATATTTTTTTATTTTCTTTTTCAAAGCTTTCAACATATTTTATAAATGTATCTAGTTTATCACTATAAATATTTTTTTAAATTTTCTTTTCCAAACTTTTTAACACATTTCATAAATGTATCTACCAGTAGTTTATTATTAGAAATATATTTTTTGATTTTTTTTTCAAACTTTTCAACACATCTCATAAATGTATCTTACGGTAGATTATCACTAGAAATATATCTTTTCATTTTCTTTTTCAAACTTTTCAACACATTTCATAAATGTATATAGTTTATCATTACAAATATTTTTTTTCAATTTTCTTGTTCAAACTTTTCAACATATTTCATAAATGTATCTAGTTTATCACTAGAAATATATTTTTTTTTTATTTTTTATTTTAAAACTTTTTAACACATCTCATAAATGTATCTACTGGTAGATTATCACTAGAAATATATTTTTTGATTTTCTTTTCCAAACTTTTCAACACAATTTATAAATGTATCTAGTTTATCATTAGAAATATATATTTTTTTATTTTAAAACTTTTTAACACATCTCATAAATGTATCTAGTTTATCATTAGAAATATATTCTTTGATTTTCTTTTTTGAAATTTTTTAACACATTTCATAAATGTATCTAGTTTATCACTAGAAATAAATTTTTTGATTTTGAAACTTTTCAACACATTTCATAAATGTATCTACCAGTAGTTCTAGAAATATATTTTGTGATTTTCTTTTTCAAACTTTTCAACACATTTCATAAATATATCTAGTTTATCATTAGAAATGTATTTTTTTAATTTTAAAACTTTTCAACACATTTCATAAATGTATCTAGTTTATCATTAGAAATATATTTTTTGATTTTCTTTTTCAAACTTTTCAACACATTTCATAAATGTATCTAGTTTATCATTAGAAATATATTTTGTAATTTATAAACTTTTCATCACATTTCATAAATGTATCTAGTTTATCATTAGAAATATATTTTTTGATTTTTAAAAAAAAACTTTTCAACACATCTCATAAATGTATCTACCAGTAGATTATCAATAGAAATATATCTTTTCATTTTCTTTTTCAAACTTTTCAACACATTTCATAAATGTATCTAGTTTATCATTAGAAATATATTTTTTTGATTTTCAAACTTTTCAACACATTTCATAAATGTATCTAGTTTATGACTAGAAATATATTTTTTAAATTTAAAACTTTTCAACACATTTCATAAATGTATCTAGTTTATCATAAGAAATATATATTTTGATTTTCTTTTCCAAACTTTTCAACACATTTCATAAATGTATCTAGTTTAACATTAGAAATATATTTTTTGATTTTCTTTTTCAAACCTTTCAACATATTTCATAAATGTATCTAGTTTATCACTAGAAATATTTTTTGATTATTTTCTTTTCCAAACTTTTCAACACATTTCATAAATGTATCTAGTTTAACATTAGAATATATTTTTTTATTTTCTTTTTCAAAGCTTTCAACATATTTCATAAATGTATCTAGTTTATCACTATAAATATTTTTTTAAATTTTCTTTTCCAAACTTTTTAACACATTTCATAAATGTATCTACCAGTAGTTTATTATTAGAAATATATTTTTTGATTTTTTTTTCAAACTTTTCAACACATCTCATAAATGTATCTTACGGTAGATTATCACTAGAAATATATCTTTTCATTTTCTTATTCAAACTTTTCAACACATTTCATAAATGTATATAGTTTATCATTACAAATATTTTTTTTCAATTTTCTTGTTCAAACTTTTCAACATATTTCATAAATGTATCTAGTTTATCACTAGAAATATATTTTTTGATTTTGAAACTTTTCAACACATTTCATAAATGTATCTACCAGTAGTTCTAGAAATATATTTTGTGATTTTCTTTTTGAAACTTTTCAACACATTTCATAAATATATCTAGTTTATCATTAGAAATGTATTTTTTTAATTTTAAAACTTTTCAACACATTTCATAAATGTATCTAGTTTATCATTAGAAATATATTTTTTGATTTTCTTTTTCAAACTTTTCAACACATTTCATAAATGTATCTAGTTTATCATTAGAAATATATTTTGTGATTTATAAACTTTTCATCACATTTCATAAATGTATCTAGTTTATCATTAGAAATATATTTTTTGATTTTTTTAAAAAAACTTTTCAACACATCTCATATTTGTATCTACCAGTAGATTATCAATAGAAATATATCTTTTCATTTTCTTTTTCAAACTTTTCATCACATTTCATAAATGTATCTAGTTTATCATTAGAAATATATTTTTTGATTTTTTTTAAAAAACTTTTCAACACATCTCATAAATGTATCTACCAGTAGATTATCAATAGAAATATATCTTTTCATTTTCTTTTTCAAACTTTTCAACACATTTCATAAATGTATCTAGTTTATCATTAGAAATATATTTTTTTGATTTTCAAACTTTTCAACACATTTCATAAATGTATCTAGTTTATGACTAGAAATATATTTTTTAAATTTAAAACTTTTCAACACATTTCATAAATGTATCTAGTTTATCATAAGAAATATATATTTTGATTTTCTTTTCCAAACTTTTCAACACATTTCATAAATGTATCTAGTTTAACATTAGAAATATATTTTTTGATTTTCTTTTTCAAACCTTTCAACATATTTCATAAATGTATCTAGTTTATCACTAGAAATATTTTTTGATTATTTTCTTTTCCAAACTTTTCAACACATTTCATAAATGTATCTAGTTTAACATTAGAATATATTTTTTTATTTTCTTTTTCAAAGCTTTCAACATATTTCATAAATGTATCTAGTTTATCACTATAAATATTTTTTTAAATTTTCTTTTCCAAACTTTTTAACACATTTCATAAATGTATCTACCAGTAGTTTATTATTAGAAATATATTTTTTGATTTTTTTTTCAAACTTTTCAACACATCTCATAAATGTATCTTACGGTAGATTATCACTAGAAATATATCTTTTCATTTTCTTTTTAACACATTTCATAAATGTATATAGTTTATCACTAGAAATATATTTTTTGATTTTCTTTTCCAAACTTTTCAACACAATTTATAAATGTATCTAGTTTATCATTAGAAATATATATTTTTTTATTTTAAAACTTTTTAACACATCTCATAAATGTATCTACTGGTAGATTATCACTAGAAATATATTTTTTGATTTTCTTTGTCAAACTTTACAGCAGATCTCATAAATGTATCTAGTTTATCATTAGAAATATATTCTTTGATTTTACTTTTTTGAAACTTTTTAACACATTTCATAAATATATCTAGTTTATCACTAGAAATATATTTTTTGATTTCCTTTTTCAAACTTTTCAACACATCTCATAAATGTATCTACTGGTAGTTTATCATAAGAAATATATTTTTTGATTTTGAAACTTTTCAACACATTTCATAAATGTATCTACCAGTAGTTCTAGAAATATATTTTGTGATTTTCTTTTTCAAACTATTCAACACATTTCATAAATGTATCTAATTTATCACTAGAAATATTTTTTGTTTTAAAATTTCAAACTTTTCAACACATTTCATAAATGTATCTAGTTTATCATTAGAAATATATTTTTTGATTTCCTTTTCCAAACTTTTCAACACATCTCATAAATGTATCTACCAGTAGTTTATTATTAGAAATATTTTTTTATTATTTTCTTGTTCAAACTTTTCAACACATCTCATAAATGAATATAGTTTATCATTAGAAATTTTTATTTTTTTATTTTCATGTTCAAACTTTTCAACATATTTCATAAATGTATATAGTTTATCATTGGAAATATATATTTTTAAATTTAAAACTTTTCAACACATTTCATAAATGTATCTAGTTTATCATAAGAAATATATTTTTTGATTTTCTTTTCCAAACTTTTCAACACATTTCATAAATGTATCTAGTTTATCATTAGAAATATATTTTTTTGATTTTCAAACTTTTCAACACATTTCATAAATGTATCTAGTTTATGACTAGAAATATATTTTTTAAATTTAAAACTTTTCAACACATTTCATAAATGTATCTAGTTTATCATAAGAAATATATATTTTGATTTTCTTTTCCAAACTTTTCAACACATTTCATAAATGTATCTAGTTTAACATTAGAAATATATTTTTTGATTTTCTTTTTCAAACCTTTCAACATATTTCATAAATGTATCTAGTTTATCACTAGAAATATTTTTTGATTATTTTCTTTTCCAAACTTTTCAACACATTTCATAAATGTATCTAGTTTAACATTAGAATATATTTTTTTATTTTCTTTTTCAAAGCTTTCAACATATTTTATAAATGTATCTAGTTTATCACTATAAATATTTTTTTAAATTTTCTTTTCCAAACTTTTTAACACATTTCATAAATGTATCTACCAGTAGTTTATTATTAGAAATATATTTTTTGATTTTTTTTTCAAACTTTTCAACACATCTCATAAATGAATCTACCAGTAGTTTATTATTAGAAATATATTTTTTGATTTTTTTTTCAAACTTTTCAACACATCTCATAAATGTATCTACCAGTAGTTTATTATTAGAAATATTTTTTTATTATTTTCTTGTTCAAACTTTTCAACACATCTCATAAATGAATATAGTTTATCATTAGAAATTTTTATTTTTTTATTTTCATGTTCAAACTTTTCAACATATTTCATAAATGTATATAGTTTATCATTGGAAATATATATTTTTAAATTTAAAACTTTTCAACACATTTCATAAATGTATCTAGTTTATCATAAGAAATATATTTTTTGATTTTCTTTTCCAAACTTTTCAACACATTTCATAAATGTATCTAGTTTATCATTAGAAATATATTTTTTTGATTTTCAAACTTTTCAACACATTTCATAAATGTATCTAGTTTATGACTAGAAATATATTTTTTAAATTTAAAACTTTTCAACACATTTCATAAATGTATCTAGTTTATCATAAGAAATATATATTTTGATTTTCTTTTCCAAACTTTTCAACACATTTCATAAATGTATCTAGTTTAACATTAGAAATATATTTTTTGATTTTCTTTTTCAAACCTTTCAACATATTTCATAAATGTATCTAGTTTATCACTAGAAATATTTTTTGATTATTTTCTTTTCCAAACTTTTCAACACATTTCATAAATGTATCTAGTTTAACATTAGAATATATTTTTTTATTTTCTTTTTCAAAGCTTTCAACATATTTTATAAATGTATCTAGTTTATCACTATAAATATTTTTTTAAATTTTCTTTTCCAAACTTTTTAACACATTTCATAAATGTATCTACCAGTAGTTTATTATTAGAAATATATTTTTTGATTTTTTTTTCAAACTTTTCAACACATCTCATAAATGTATCTTACGGTAGATTATCACTAGAAATATATCTTTTCATTTTCTTTTTCAAACTTTTCAACACATTTCATAAATGTATATAGTTTATCATTACAAATATTTTTTTTCAATTTTCTTGTTCAAACTTTTCAACATATTTCATAAATGTATCTAGTTTATCACTAGAAATATATTTTTTTTTATTTTTTATTTTAAAACTTTTTAACACATCTCATAAATGTATCTACTGGTAGATTATCACTAGAAATATATTTTTTGATTTTCTTTTCCAAACTTTTCAACACAATTTATAAATGTATCTAGTTTATCATTAGAAATATATATTTTTTTATTTTAAAACTTTTTAACACATCTCATAAATGTATCTAGTTTATCATTAGAAATATATTCTTTGATTTTTTTTTTTGAAATTTTTTAACACATTTCATAAATGTATCTAGTTTATCACTAGAAATAAATTTTTTGATTTTGAAACTTTTCAACACATTTCATAAATGTATCTACCAGTAGTTCTAGAAATATATTTTGTGATTTTCTTTTTCAAACTTTTCAACACATTTCATAAATATATCTAGTTTATCATTAGAAATGTATTTTTTTAATTTTAAAACTTTTCAACACATTTCATAAATGTATCTAGTTTATCATTAGAAATATATTTTTTGATTTTCTTTTTCAAACTTTTCAACACATTTCATAAATGTATCTAGTTTATCATTAGAAATATATTTTGTAATTTATAAACTTTTCATCACATTTCATAAATGTATCTAGTTTATCATTAGAAATATATTTTTTGATTTTTAAAAAAAAACTTTTCAACACATCTCATAAATGTATCTACCAGTAGATTATCAATAGAAATATATCTTTTCATTTTCTTTTTCAAACTTTTCAACACATTTCATAAATGTATCTAGTTTATCATTAGAAATATATTTTTTTGATTTTCAAACTTTTCAACACATTTCATAAATGTATCTAGTTTATGACTAGAAATATATTTTTTAAATTTAAAACTTTTCAACACATTTCATAAATGTATCTAGTTTATCATAAGAAATATATATTTTGATTTTCTTTTCCAAACTTTTCAACACATTTCATAAATGTATCTAGTTTAACATTAGAAATATATTTTTTGATTTTCTTTTTCAAACCTTTCAACATATTTCATAAATGTATCTAGTTTATCACTAGAAATATTTTTTGATTATTTTCTTTTCCAAACTTTTCAACACATTTCATAAATGTATCTAGTTTAACATTAGAATATATTTTTTTATTTTCTTTTTCAAAGCTTTCAACATATTTCATAAATGTATCTAGTTTATCACTATAAATATTTTTTTAAATTTTCTTTTCCAAACTTTTTAACACATTTCATAAATGTATCTACCAGTAGTTTATTATTAGAAATATATTTTTTGATTTTTTTTTCAAACTTTTCAACACATCTCATAAATGTATCTTACGGTAGATTATCACTAGAAATATATCTTTTCATTTTCTTATTCAAACTTTTCAACACATTTCATAAATGTATATAGTTTATCATTACAAATATTTTTTTTCAATTTTCTTGTTCAAACTTTTCAACATATTTCATAAATGTATCTAGTTTATCACTAGAAATATATTTTTTTTTATTTTAAAACTTTTTAACACATCTCATAAATGTATCTACTGGTAGATTATCACTAGAAATATATTTTTTGATTTTCTTTTCCAAACTTTTCAACACAATTTATAAATGTATCTAGTTTATCATTAGAAATATATATTTTTTTATTTTAAAACGTTTTAACACATCTCATAAATGTATCTAGTTTATCATTAGAAATATATTCTTTGATTTTCTTTTTTGAAATTTTTTAACACATTTCATAAATGTATCTAGTTTATCACTAGAAATAAATTTTTTGATTTTGAAACTTTTCAACACATTTCATAAATGTATCTACCAGTAGTTCTAGAAATATATTTTGTGATTTTCTTTTTCAAACTTTTCAACACATTTCATAAATATATCTAGTTTATCATTAGAAATGTATTTTTTTAATTTTAAAACTTTTCAACACATTTCATAAATGTATCTAGTTTATCATTAGAAATATATTTTTTGATTTTCTTTTTCAAACTTTTCAACACATTTCATAAATGTATCTAGTTTATCATTAGAAATATATTTTGTGATTTATAAACTTTTCATCACATTTCATAAATGTATCTAGTTTATCATTAGAAATATATTTTTTGATTTTTTTAAAAAAACTTTTCAACACATCTCATATTTGTATCTACCAGTAGATTATCAATAGAAATATATCTTTTCATTTTCTTTTTCAAACTTTTCAACACATTTCATAAATGTATCTAGTTTATCATTAGAAATATATTTTTTTGATTTTCAAACTTTTCAACACATTTCATAAATGTATCTAGTTTATGACTAGAAATATATTTTTTAAATTTAAAACTTTTCAACACATTTCATAAATGTATCTAGTTTATCATAAGAAATATATATTTTGATTTTCTTTTCCAAACTTTTCAACACATTTCATAAATGTATCTAGTTTAACATTAGAAATATATTTTTTGATTTTCTTTTTCAAACCTTTCAACATATTTCATAAATGTATCTAGTTTATCACTAGAAATATTTTTTGATTATTTTCTTTTCCAAACTTTTCAACACATTTCATAAATGTATCTAGTTTAACATTAGAATATATTTTTTTATTTTCTTTTTCAAAGCTTTCAACATATTTCATAAATGTATCTAGTTTATCACTATAAATATTTTTTTAAATTTTCTTTTCCAAACTTTTTAACACATTTCATAAATGTATCTACCAGTAGTTTATTATTAGAAATATATTTTTTGATTTTTTTTTCAAACTTTTCAACACATCTCATAAATGTATCTTACGGTAGATTATCACTAGAAATATATCTTTTCATTTTCTTATTCAAACTTTTCAACACATTTCATAAATGTATATAGTTTATCATTACAAATATTTTTTTTCAATTTTCTTGTTCAAACTTTTCAACATATTTCATAAATGTATCTAGTTTATCACTAGAAATATATTTTTTTTTATTTTAAAACTTTTTAACACATCTCATAAATGTATCTACTGGTAGATTATCACTAGAAATATATTTTTTTATTTTCTTTGTCAAACTTTTCAGCAGATCTCATAAATGTATCTAGTTTATCATTAGAAATATATTCTTTGATTTTCTTTTTTGAAATTTTTTAACACATTTCATAAATGTATCTAGTTTATCACTAGAAATAAATTTTTTGATTTTGAAACTTTTCAACACATTTCATAAATGTATCTACCAGTAGGTCTAGAAATATATTTTGTGATTTTCTTTTTCAAACTTTTCAACACATTTCATAAATGTATCTAGTTTATGACTAGAAATATATTTTTTAAATTTAAAACTTTTCAACACATTTCATAAATGTATCTAGTTTATCATAAGAAATATATATTTTGATTTTCTTTTCCAAACTTTTCAACACATTTCATAAATGTATCTAGTTTAACATTAGAAATATATTTTTTGATTTTCTTTTTCAAACCTTTCAACATATTTCATAAATGTATCTAGTTTATCACTAGAAATATTTTTTGATTATTTTCTTTTCCAAACTTTTCAACACATTTCATAAATGTATCTAGTTTAACATTAGAATATATTTTTTTATTTTCTTTTTCAAAGCTTTCAACATATTTCATAAATGTATCTAGTTTATCACTATAAATATTTTTTTAAATTTTCTTTTCCAAACTTTTTAACACATTTCATAAATGTATCTACCAGTAGTTTATTATTAGAAATATATTTTTTGATTTTTTTTTCAAACTTTTCAACACATCTCATAAATGTATCTTACGGTAGATTATCACTAGAAATATATCTTTTCATTTTCTTATTCAAACTTTTCAACACATTTCATAAATGTATATAGTTTATCATTACAAATATTTTTTTTCAATTTTCTTGTTCAAACTTTTCAACATATTTCATAAATGTATCTAGTTTATCACTAGAAATATATTTTTTTTTATTTTAAAACTTTTTAACACATCTCATAAATGTATCTACTGGTAGATTATCACTAGAAATATATTTTTTGATTTTCTTTTCCAAACTTTTCAACACAATTTATAAATGTATCTAGTTTATCATTAGAAATATATATTTTTTTATTTTAAAACGTTTTAACACATCTCATAAATGTATCTAGTTTATCATTAGAAATATATTCTTTGATTTTCTTTTTTGAAATTTTTTAACACATTTCATAAATGTATCTAGTTTATCACTAGAAATAAATTTTTTGATTTTGAAACTTTTCAACACATTTCATAAATGTATCTACCAGTAGTTCTAGAAATATATTTTGTGATTTTCTTTTTCAAACTTTTCAACACATTTCATAAATATATCTAGTTTATCATTAGAAATGTATTTTTTTAATTTTAAAACTTTTCAACACATTTCATAAATGTATCTAGTTTATCATTAGAAATATATTTTTTGATTTTCTTTTTCAAACTTTTCAACACATTTCATAAATGTATCTAGTTTATCATTAGAAATATATTTTGTGATTTATAAACTTTTCATCACATTTCATAAATGTATCTAGTTTATCATTAGAAATATATTTTTTGATTTTTTTAAAAAAACTTTTCAACACATCTCATATTTGTATCTACCAGTAGATTATCAATAGAAATATATCTTTTCATTTTCTTTTTCAAACTTTTCAACACATTTCATAAATGTATCTAGTTTATCATTAGAAATATATTTTTTTGATTTTCAAACTTTTCAACACATTCCATAAATGTATCTAGTTTATGACTAGAAATATATTTTTTAAATTTAAAACTTTTCAACACATTTCATAAATGTATCTAGTTTATCATAAGAAATATATATTTTGATTTTCTTTTCCAAACTTTTCAACACATTTCATAAATGTATCTAGTTTAACATTAGAAATATATTTTTTGATTTTCTTTTTCAAACCTTTCAACACATCTCATAAATGTATCTAGTTTATCATTAGAAATATATTCTTTGATTTTCTTTTTTGAAATTTTTTAACACATTTCATAAATGTATCTAGTTTATCACTAGAAATAAATTTTTTGATTTTGAAACTTTTCAACACATTTCATAAATGTATCTACCAGTAGTTCTAGAAATATATTTTGTGATTTTCTTTTTCAAACTTTTCAACACATTTCATAAATATATCTAGTTTATCATTAGAAATGTATTTTTTTAATTTTAAAACTTTTCAACACATTTCATAAATGTATCTAGTTTATCATTAGAAATATATTTTTTGATTTTCTTTTTCAAACTTTTCAACACATTTCATAAATGTATCTAGTTTATCATTAGAAATATATTTTGTGATTTATAAACTTTTCATCACATTTCATAAATGTATCTAGTTTATCATTAGAAATATATTTTTTGATTTTTTTAAAAAAACTTTTCAACACATCTCATATTTGTATCTACCAGTAGATTATCAATAGAAATATATCTTTTCATTTTCTTTTTCAAACTTTTCAACACATTTCATAAATGTATCTAGTTTATCATTAGAAATATATTTTTTTGATTTTCAAACTTTTCAACACATTTCATAAATGTATCTAGTTTATGACTAGAAATATATTTTTTAAATTTAAAACTTTTCAACACATTTCATAAATGTATCTAGTTTATCATAAGAAATATATATTTTGATTTTCTTTTCCAAACTTTTCAACACATTTCATAAATGTATCTAGTTTAACATTAGAAATATATTTTTTGATTTTCTTTTTCAAACCTTTCAACATATTTCATAAATGTATCTAGTTTATCACTAGAAATATTTTTTGATTATTTTCTTTTCCAAACTTTTCAACACATTTCATAAATGTATCTAGTTTAACATTAGAATATATTTTTTTATTTTCTTTTTCAAAGCTTTCAACATATTTCATAAATGTATCTAGTTTATCACTATAAATATTTTTTTAAATTTTCTTTTCCAAACTTTTTAACACATTTCATAAATGTATCTACCAGTAGTTTATTATTAGAAATATATTTTTTGATTTTTTTTTCAAACTTTTCAACACATCTCATAAATGTATCTTACGGTAGATTATCACTAGAAATATATCTTTTCATTTTCTTATTCAAACTTTTCAACACATTTCATAAATGTATATAGTTTATCATTACAAATATTTTTTTTCAATTTTCTTGTTCAAACTTTTCAACATATTTCATAAATGTATCTAGTTTATCACTAGAAATATATTTTTTTTTATTTTAAAACTTTTTAACACATCTCATAAATGTATCTACTGGTAGATTATCACTAGAAATATATTTTTTTATTTTCTTTGTCAAACTTTTCAGCAGATCTCATAAATGTATCTAGTTTATCATTAGAAATATATTCTTTGATTTTCTTTTTTGAAATTTTTTAACACATTTCATAAATGTATCTAGTTTATCACTAGAAATAAATTTTTTGATTTTGAAACTTTTCAACACATTTCATAAATGTATCTACCAGTAGGTCTAGAAATATATTTTGTGATTTTCTTTTTCAAACTTTTCAACACATTTCATAAATGTATCTAGTTTATGACTAGAAATATATTTTTTAAATTTAAAACTTTTCAACACATTTCATAAATGTATCTAGTTTATCATAAGAAATATATATTTTGATTTTCTTTTCCAAACTTTTCAACACATTTCATAAATGTATCTAGTTTAACATTAGAAATATATTTTTTGATTTTCTTTTTCAAACCTTTCAACATATTTCATAAATGTATCTAGTTTATCACTAGAAATATTTTTTGATTATTTTCTTTTCCAAACTTTTCAACACATTTCATAAATGTATCTAGTTTAACATTAGAATATATTTTTTTATTTTCTTTTTCAAAGCTTTCAACATATTTCATAAATGTATCTAGTTTATCACTATAAATATTTTTTTAAATTTTCTTTTCCAAACTTTTTAACACATTTCATAAATGTATCTACCAGTAGTTTATTATTAGAAATATATTTTTTGATTTTTTTTTCAAACTTTTCAACACATCTCATAAATGTATCTTACGGTAGATTATCACTAGAAATATATCTTTTCATTTTCTTGTTCAAACTTTTCAACATATTTCATAAATGTATCTAGTTTATCACTAGAAATATATTTTTTTTTATTTTAAAACTTTTTAACACATCTCATAAATGTATCTACTGGTAGATTATCACTAGAAATATATTTTTTGATTTTCTTTTCCAAACTTTTCAACACAATTTATAAATGTATCTAGTTTATCATTAGAAATATATATTTTTTTATTTTAAAACTTTTTAACACATCTCATAAATGTATCTAGTTTATCATTAGAAATATATTCTTTGATTTTCTTTTTTGAAATTTTTTAACACATTTCATAAATGTATCTAGTTTATCACTAGAAATAAATTTTTTGATTTTGAAACTTTTCAACACATTTCATAAATGTATCTACCAGTAGTTCTAGAAATATATTTTGTGATTTTCTTTTTCAAACTTTTCAACACATTTCATAAATATATCTAGTTTATCATTAGAAATGTATTTTTTTAATTTTAAAACTTTTCAACACATTTCATAAATGTATCTAGTTTATCATTAGAAATATATTTTTTGATTTTCTTTTTCAAACTTTTCAACACATTTCATAAATGTATCTAGTTTATCATTAGAAATATATTTTGTGATTTATAAACTTTTCATCACATTTCATAAATGTATCTAGTTTATCATTAGAAATATATTTTTTGATTTTTTTAAAAAAACTTTTCAACACATCTCATATTTGTATCTACCAGTAGATTATCAATAGAAATATATCTTTTCATTTTCTTTTTCAAACTTTTCAACACATTTCATAAATGTATCTAGTTTATCATTAGAAATATATTTTTTTGATTTTCAAACTTTTCAACACATTTCATAAATGTATCTAGTTTATGACTAGAAATATATTTTTTAAATTTAAAACTTTTCAACACATTTCATAAATGTATCTAGTTTATCATAAGAAATATATATTTTGATTTTCTTTTCCAAACTTTTCAACACATTTCATAAATGTATCTAGTTTAACATTAGAAATATATTTTTTGATTTTCTTTTTCAAACCTTTCAACATATTTCATAAATGTATCTAGTTTATCACTAGAAATATTTTTTGATTATTTTCTTTTCCAAACTTTTCAACACATTTCATAAATGTATCTAGTTTAACATTAGAATATATTTTTTTATTTTCTTTTTCAAAGCTTTCAACATATTTCATAAATGTATCTAGTTTATCACTATAAATATTTTTTTAAATTTTCTTTTCCAAACTTTTTAACACATTTCATAAATGTATCTACCAGTAGTTTATTATTAGAAATATATTTTTTGATTTTTTTTTCAAACTTTTCAACACATCTCATAAATGTATCTTACGGTAGATTATCACTAGAAATATATCTTTTCATTTTCTTATTCAAACTTTTCAACACATTTCATAAATGTATATAGTTTATCATTACAAATATTTTTTTTCAATTTTCTTGTTCAAACTTTTCAACATATTTCATAAATGTATCTAGTTTATCACTAGAAATATATTTTTTTTTATTTTAAAACTTTTTAACACATCTCATAAATGTATCTACTGGTAGATTATCACTAGAAATATATTTTTTTATTTTCTTTGTCAAACTTTTCAGCAGATCTCATAAATGTATCTAGTTTATCATTAGAAATATATTCTTTGATTTTCTTTTTTGAAATTTTTTAACACATTTCATAAATGTATCTAGTTTATCACTAGAAATAAATTTTTTGATTTTGAAACTTTTCAACACATTTCATAAATGTATCTACCAGTAGGTCTAGAAATATATTTTGTGATTTTCTTTTTCAAACTTTTCAACACATTTCATAAATGTATCTAGTTTATGACTAGAAATATATTTTTTAAATTTAAAACTTTTCAACACATTTCATAAATGTATCTAGTTTATCATAAGAAATATATATTTTGATTTTCTTTTCCAAACTTTTCAACACATTTCATAAATGTATCTAGTTTAACATTAGAAATATATTTTTTGATTTTCTTTTTCAAACCTTTCAACATATTTCATAAATGTATCTAGTTTATCACTAGAAATATTTTTTGATTATTTTCTTTTCCAAACTTTTCAACACATTTCATAAATGTATCTAGTTTAACATTAGAATATATTTTTTTATTTTCTTTTTCAAAGCTTTCAACATATTTTATAAATGTATCTAGTTTATCACTATAAATATTTTTTTAAATTGTCTTTTCCAAACTTTTTAACACATTTCATAAATGTATCTACCAGTAGTTTATTATTAGAAATATATTTTTTGATTTTTTTTTCAAACTTTTCAACACATCTCATAAATGTATCTTACGGTAGATTATCACTAGAAATATATCTTTTCATTTTCTTTTTCAAACTTTTCAACACATTTCATAAATGTATATAGTTTATCATTACAAATATTTTTTTTCAATTTTCTTGTTCAAACTTTTCAACATATTTCATAAATGTATCTAGTTTATCACTAGAAATATATTTTTTTTTATTTTAAAACTTTTTAACACATCTCATAAATGTATCTACTGGTAGATTATCACTAGAAATATATTTTTTGATTTTCTTTTCCAAACTTTTCAACACAATTTATAAATGTATCTAGTTTATCATTAGAAATATATATTTTTTTATTTTAAAACTTTTTAACACATCTCATAAATGTATCTAGTTTATCATTAGAAATATATTCTTTGATTTTCTTTTTTGAAATTTTTTAACACATTTCATAAATGTATCTAGTTTATCACTAGAAATAAATTTTTTGATTTTGAAACTTTTCAACACATTTCATAAATGTATCTACCAGTAGTTCTAGAAATATATTTTGTGATTTTCTTTTTCAAACTTTTCAACACATTTCATAAATATATCTAGTTTATCATTAGAAATGTATTTTTTTTATTTTAAAACTTTTCAACACATTTCATAAATGTATCTAGTTTATCATTAGAAATATATTTTTTGATTTTCTTTTTCAAACTTTTCAACACATTTCATAAATGTATCTAGTTTATCATTAGAAATATATTTTGTGATTTATAAACTTTTCATCACATTTCATAAATGTATCTAGTTTATCATTAGAAATATATTTTTTGATTTTTTTTAAAAAACTTTTCAACACATCTCATAAATGTATCTACCAGTAGATTATCAATAGAAATATATCTTTTCATTTTCTTTTTCAAACTTTTCAACACATTTCATAAATGTATCTAGTTTATCATTAGAAATATATTTTTTTGATTTTCAAACTTTTCAACACATTTCATAAATGTATCTAGTTTATGACTAGAAATATATTTTTTAAATTTAAAACTTTTCAACACATTTCATAAATGTATCTAGTTTATCATAAGAAATATATATTTTGATTTTCTTTTCCAAACTTTTCAACACATTTCATAAATGTATCTAGTTTAACATTAGAAATATATTTTTTGATTTTCTTTTTCAAACCTTTCAACATATTTCATAAATGTATCTAGTTTATCACTAGAAATATTTTTTGATTATTTTCTTTTCCAAACTTTTCAACACATTTCATAAATGTATCTAGTTTAACATTAGAATATATTTTTTTATTTTCTTTTTCAAAGCTTTCAACATATTTCATAAATGTATCTAGTTTATCACTATAAATATTTTTTTAAATTTTCTTTTCCAAACTTTTTAACACATTTCATAAATGTATCTACCAGTAGTTTATTATTAGAAATATATTTTTTGATTTTTTTTTCAAACTTTTCAACACATCTCATAAATGTATCTTACGGTAGATTATCACTAGAAATATATCTTTTCATTTTCTTATTCAAACTTTTCAACACATTTCATAAATGTATATAGTTTATCATTACAAATATTTTTTTTCAATTTTCTTGTTCAAACTTTTCAACATATTTCATAAATGTATCTAGTTTATCACTATAAATATATTTTTTTTTATTTTAAAACTTTTTAACACATCTCATAAATGTATCTACTGGTAGATTATCACTAGAAATATATTTTTTTATTTTCTTTGTCAAACTTTTCAGCAGGTCTCATAAATGTATCTAGTTTATCATTAGAAATATATTCTTTGATTTTCTTTTTTGAAATTTTTTAACACATTTCATAAATGTATCTAGTTTATCACTAGAAATAAATTTTTTGATTTTGAAACTTTTCAACACATTTCATAAATGTATCTACCAGTAGTTCTAGAAATATATTTTGTGATTTTCTTTTTCAAACTTTTCAACACATTTCATAAATATATCTAGTTTATCATTAGAAATGTATTTTTTTTATTTTAAAACTTTTCAACACATTTCATAAATGTATCTAGTTTATCATTAGAAATATATTTTTTGATTTTCTTTTTCAAACTTTTCAACACATTTCATAAATGTATCTAGTTTATCATTAGAAATATATTTTTTGATTTATAAACTTTTCATCACATTTCATAAATGTATCTAGTTTATCATTAGAAATATATTTTTTTGATTTTCAAACTTTTCAACACATTTCATAAATGTATCTAGTTTATGACTAGAAATATATTTTTTAAATTTAAAACTTTGCAACACATTTCATAAATGTATCTAGTTTATCATAAGAAATATATATTTTGATTTTCTTTTCCAAACTTTTCAACACATTTCATAAATGTATCTAGTTTAACATTAGAAATATATTTTTTGATTTTCTTTTTCAAACCTTTCAACATATTTCATAAATGTATCTAGTTTATCACTAGAAATATTTTTTGATTATTTTCTTTTCCAAACTTTTCAACACATTTCATAAATGTATCTAGTTTAACATTAGAATATATTTTTTTATTTTCTTTTTCAAAGCTTTCAACATATTTCATAAATGTATCTTACGGTAGATTATCACTAGAAATATATCTTTTCATTTTCTTTTCCAAACTTTTCAACATTATTTATAAATGTATCTAGTTTATCACTATAAATATTTTTTTAAATTTTCTTTTCCAAACTTTTTAACACATTTCATAAATGTATCTACCAGTAGTTTATTATTAGAAATATATTTTTTGATTTTTTTTTCAAACTTTTCAACACATCTCATAAATGTATCTTACGGTAGATTATCACTAGAAATATATCTTTTCATTTTCTTTTTCAAACTTTTCAACACATTTCATAAATGTATATAGATTATCATTACAAATATTTTTTTTCAATTTTCTTGTTCAAACTTTTCAACACATTTCATAAATATATCTAGTTTATCATTAGAAATGTATTTTTTTTATTTTAAAACTTTTCAACACATTTCATAAATGTATCTAGTTTATCACTAGAAATATTTTTTGATTATTTTCTTTTCCAAACTTTTCAACACATTTCATAAATGTATATAGTTTATCGATAGAAATTAATTTTTTGATTTTCTTTTTGAAATTTTTCAACACATTTCATAAATGTATCTAGTTTTTATCATTAGAAATATATTTTTTTGATTTTGAAACTTTTCAAAACATTTCATAAATGTATCAAGTTTATCATTAGAAATATATTATTTTCTTTTTCAAACTTTTCAACACATTTCATAAATGTATATAGTTTATCATTACAAATATTTTTTTTTCAATTTTCTTGTTGAAACTTTTCAACATATTTCATAAATGTATCTAGTTTATCACTAGAAATATATTTTTTGATTTTCTTTTTCAAAATTTTCAACACATTTCATAAATATATCTAGTTTATCATTAGAAATATATTTTTTTGATTTTGAAACTTTTCAAAACATTTCATAAATGTATCAAGTTTATCATTAGAAATATATTTTTTTGATTTTCAAACTTTTCAACACATTTCATAAATGTATCTAGTTTATCATTAGAAATATATTTTTTGATTTATAAACTTTTTAACACATTTCATAAATGTATCTACCAGTAGTTTGTTATTAGAAATATATTTTTTGATTTTTTTTTCAAACTTTTCAACAAATCTCATAAATGTATCTACCAGTAGATTATCACTAGAAATATATCTTTTCATTTTCTTTTTCAAACTTTTCAACACATTTCATAAATGTATATAGTTTATCATTAAAAATATTTTTTTTCAATTTTCTTGTTGAAACTTTTCAAAACATTTCATAAATGTATCAAGTTTATCATTAGAAATATATTTTTTTGATTTTCAAACTTTTCAACACATTTCATAAATGTATCTAGTTTATCATTAGAAATATATTTTTTGATTTATAAACTTTTTAACACATTTCATAAATGTATCTACCAGTAGTTTATTATTAGAAATATATTTTTTGATTTTTTTTTCAAACTTTTCAACACATCTCATAAATGTATCTACTGGTAGTTTATCATTAGAAATATATTTTTTGATTTTCTTTTTCAAACTTTTCAACACATTTCATAAATGTATCTAGTTTATCACTATAAATATTTTTTTAAATTTTCTTTTCCAAACTATTTAACACATTTCATAAATGTATCTACCAGTAGTTTATTATTAGAAATATATTTTTTGATTTTTTTTTCAAACTTTTCAACACATCTCATAAATGTATCTTACGGTAGATTATCACTAGAAATATATCTTTTCATTTTCTTTTTCAAACTTTTCAACACATTTCATAAATGTATATAGTTTATCATTACAAATATTTTTTTTCAATTTTCTTGTTCAAACTTTTCAACACATTTCATAAATATATCTAGTTTATCATTAGAAATGTATTTTTTTTATTTTAAAACTTTTCAACACATTTCATAAATGTATCTAGTTTATCATTAGAAATATATTTTTGGATTTTTTTTTCAAACTTTTCAACACATCTCATAAATGTATCTACTGGTAGTTTATCATTAGAAATATATTTTTTGATTTTCTTTTTCAAACTTTTCAACACATTTCATAAATGTATCTAGTTTATCACTATAAATATTTTTTTAAATTTTCTTTTCCAAACTTTTTAACACATTTCATAAATGTATCTACCAGTAGTTTATTATTAGAAATATATTTTTTGATTTTTTTTTCAAACTTTTCAACACATCTCATAAATGTATCTTACGGTAGATTATCACTAGAAATATATCTTTTCATTTTCTTTTTCAAACTTTTCAACACATTTCATAAATGTATATAGTTTATCATTACAAATATTTTTTTTCAATTTTCTTGTTCAAACTTTTCAACACATTTCATAAATATATCTAGTTTATCATTAGAAATGTATTTTTTTTATTTTAAAACTTTTCAACACATTTCATAAATGTATATAGTTTATCATTACAAATATTTTTTTTCAATTGTCTTGTTCAAACTTTTCAACACATTTCATAAATGTATCTAATTTATCACTAGAAAAATATTTTTTTATTTTCTTTGTCAAACTTTTCAGCAGATCTCATAAATGTATCTAGTTTATCATTAGAAATATATTCTTTGATTTTCTTTTTTGAAATTTTTTAACACATTTCATAAATGTATCTAGTTTATCACTAGAAATAAATTTTTTGATTTTGAAACTTTTCAACACATTTCATAAATGTATCTACCAGTAGTTCTAGAAATATATTTTGTGATTTTCTTTTTCAAACTTTTCAACACATTTCATAAATATATCTAGTTTATCATTAGAAATGTATTTTTTTTATTTTAAAACTTTTCAACACATTTCATAAATGTATCTAGTTTATCATTAGAAATATATTTTTTGATTTATAAACTGTTCATCACATTTCATAAATGTATCTAGTTTATCATTAGAAATATATTTCTTGATTTTTAAAAAAAAACTTTTCAACACATCTCATAAATGTATCTACCAGTAGATTATCAATAGAAATATATCTTTTCATTTTCTTTTTCAAACTTTTCAACACATTTCATAAATGTATATAGTTTATCATTAGAAATATTTTTTTGTGATTTTCAAACTATTCAACACATTTCATAAGTGTATATAGTTTATCGATAGAAATATATTTTTTGATTTTCTTTTTCAAACTTTTCAACACATTTCATAAATATATCTAGTTTATCATTAGAAATATATTTTTTTGATTTTGAAACTTTTCAAAACATTTCATAAATGTATCAAGTTTATCATTAGAAATATATTTTTTTGATTTTCAAACTTTTCAACACATTTCATAAATGTATCTAGTTTATCATTAGAAATATATTTTTTGATTTATAAACTTTTTAACACATTTCATAAATGTATCTACCAGTAGTTTATTATTAGAAATATATTTTTTGATTTTTTTTTCAAACTTTTCAACACATCTCATAAATGTATCTACTGGTAGTTTATCATAAGAAATATATTTTTTGATTTTGAAATTTTTCAACACATTTCATAAATGTATCTAGTTTATCATTAGAAATATATTTTTTGATTTTCTTTTTCCAAACTTTTCAACACATTTAATAAATGTATCTAATTTATCACTAGAAATATGTTTTTTTTTAATTTCAAATTTTTCAACACATTTCATAAATGTATCTAGTTTATCATTAGAAATATATTTTTTATTTTCTTTTTCAAACTTTTCAACACATTTCATAAATGTATATAGTTTATCATTATAAATATTTTTTTGTGATTTTCAAACTATTCAACACATTTCATAAGTGTATATAGTTTATCGATAGAAATTAATTTTTAGATTTTCTATTTGAAATTTTTCAACAAATTTCATAAATGTATCTAGTTTTTATCATTAGAAATATATTTTTTTATTTTCTTTGTCAAACTTTTCAGCAGATCTCATAAATGTATCTAGTTTATCATTAGAAATATATTCTTTGATTTTCTTTTTTGAAACTTTTTAACACATTTCATAAATGTATCTAGTTTATCACTAGAAATATATTTTTTGATTTCCTTTTTAAAACTTTTCAACACATCTCATAAATGTATCTACTGGTAGTTTATCATAAGAAATATATTTTTTGATTTTGAAACTTTTCAACACATTTCATAAATGTATCTAGTTTATCATTAGAAATATATTTTTTGATTTATAAACTTTTTAACACATTTCATATATGTATCTACCAGTAGTTTATTATTAGAAATATATTTTTTGAATTTTTTTTTCAAACTTTTCAACACATCTCATAAATGTATCTTCCGGTAGATTATCACTAGAAATATATCTTTTCATTTTCTTTTTCAAACTTTTCAACACATTTCATAAATGTATATAGTTTATCATTACAAATATTTTTTTTCAATTGTCTTGTTCAAACTTTTCAACATATTTCATAAATGTATCTAGTTTATCACTAGAAATATATTTTTTGATTTTCTTTTCCAAACTTTTCAACACAATTTATAAATGTATCTAGTTTATCATTAGAAATATATATTTTTTTATTTTAAAACTTTTTAACACATCTCATAAATGTATCTACTGGTAGATTATCACTAGAAATATATTTTTTGATTTTCTTTGTCAAACTTTTCAGCAGATCTCATAAATGTATCTAGTTTATCATTAGAAATATATTCTTTGATTTTACTTTTTTGAAACTTTTTAACACATTTCATAAATGTATCTAGTTTATCACTAGAAATATATTTTTTTATTTCCTTTTTCAAACTTTTCAACACATCTCATAAATGTATCTACTGGTAGTTTATCATAAGAAATATATTTTTTGATTTTGAAACTTTTCAACACATTTCATAAATGTATCTACCAGTAGTTCTAGAAATATATTTTGTGATTTTCTTTTTCAAACTTTTCAACACATTTCATAAATGTATCTAGTTTATCATTAGAAATATATTTTTTGATTTCCTTTTCCAAACTTTTCAACACATCTCATAAATGTATCTACCAGTAGTTTATTATTAGAAATATTTTTTTATTATTTTCTTGTTCAAACTTTTCAACACATCTCATAAATTAATATAGTTTATCATTAGAAATTTTTATTTTTTTATTTTCATGTTCAAACTTTTCAACATATTTCATAAATGTATATAGTTTATCATTGGAAATATATATTTTTAAATTTAAAACTTTTCAACACATTTCATAAATGTATCTAGTTTATCATAAGAAATATATTTTTTGATTTTCTTTTCCAAACTTTTCAACACATTTCATAAATGTATCTAGTTTATCATTAGAAATATATTTTTTTGATTTTCAAACTATTCAACACATTTCATAAATGTATCTAGTTTATGACTAGAAATATATTTTTTAAATTTAAAACTTTTCAACACATTTCATAAATGTATCTAGTTTATCATAAGAAATATATATTTTGATTTTCTTTTCCAAACTTTTCAACACATTTCATAAATGTATCTAGTTTAACATTAGAAATATATTTTTTGATTTTCTTTTTCAAACCTTTCAACATATTTCATAAATGTATCTAGTTTATCACTAGAAATATTTTTTGATTATTTTCTTTTCCAAACTTTTCAACACATTTCATAAATGTATCTAGTTTAACATTAGAATATATTTTTTTATTTTCTTTTTCAAAGCTTTCAACATATTTCATAAATGTATCTAATGGTAGATTATAACTAGAAATATATCTTGTTATTTTCTTGTTCAAACTTTTCAACACATCTCATAAATGTATCTAGTTTATCATTAGAAATATATTTTTTGATTTATAAACTTTTTAACACATCTCATAAATGTATCTACCGGTAGATTATCACTAGAAATATATCTGTTCATTTTCTTTTCCAAACTTTTCAACACATTTCATAAATGTATCTAATTTATCACTAGAAAAATATTTTTTTATTTTCTTTGTCAAACTTTTCAGCAGATCTCATAAATGTATCTAGTTTATCATTAGAAATATATTCTTTGATTTTCTTTTTTGAAATTTTTTAACACATTTCATAAATGTATCTAGTTTATCACTAGAAATAAATTTTTTGATTTTGAAACTTTTCAACACATTTCATAAATGTATCTACCAGTAGTTCTAGAAATATATTTTGTGATTTTCTTTTTCAAACTTTTCAACACATTTCATAAATATATCTAGTTTATCATTAGAAATGTATTTTTTTTATTTTAAAACTTTTCAACACATTTCATAAATGTATCTAGTTTATCATTAGAAATATATTTTTTGATTTTCTTTTTCAAACTTTTCAACACATTTCATAAATGTATCTAGTTTATCATTAGAAATATATTTTTTGATTTTTTTTTAAAAACTTTTCAACACATCTCATAAATGTATCTACCAGTAGATTATCAATAGAAATATATCTTTTCATTTTCTTTTTCAAACTTTTCAACACATTTCATAAATGTATATAGTTTATCATTACAAATATTTTTTTGTGATTTTCAAACTATTCAACACATTTCATAAGTGTATATAGTTTATCGATAGAAATTAATTTTTTGATTTTCTTTTTTGAAATTTTTTAACACATTTCATAAATATATCTAGTTTATCATTAGAAATGTATTTTTTTTATTTTAAAACTTTTCAACACATTTCATAAATGTATCTAGTTTATCATTAGAAATATATTTTTTGATTTTCTTTTTCAAACTTTTCAACACATTTCATAAATGTATCTAGTTTATCATTAGAAATATATTTCTTGATTTTTTTTTAAAAACTTTTCAACACATCTCATAAATGTATCTACCAGTAGATTATCAATAGAAATATATCTTTTCATTTTCTTTTTCAAACTTTTCAACACATTTCATAAATGTATATAGTTTATCATTAGAAATATTTTTTGTGATTTTCAAACTATTCAACACATTTCATAAGTGTATATAGTTTATCGATAGAAATTAATTTTTTGATTTTCTTTTTGAAATTTTTCAACACATTTCATAAATGTATCTAGTTTTTATCATTAGAAATATATTTTTTTGATTTTGAAACTTTTCAAAACATTTCATAAATGTATCAAGTTTATCATTAGAAATATATTATTTTCTTTTTCAAACTTTTCAACACATTTCATAAATGTATATAGTTTATCATTACAAATATTTTTTTTTCAATTTTCTTGTTGAAACTTTTCAACATATTTCATAAATGTATCTAGTTTATCACTAGAAATATATTTTTTGATTTTCTTTTTCAAAATTTTCAACACATTTCATAAATATATCTAGTTTATCATTAGAAATATATTTTTTTGATTTTGAAACTTTTCAAAACATTTCATAAATGTATCAAGTTTATCATTAGAAATATATTTTTTTGATTTTCAAACTTTTCAACACATTTCATAAATGTATCTAGTTTATCATTAGAAATATATTTTTTGATTTATAAACTTTTTAACACATTTCATAAATGTATCTACCAGTAGTTTGTTATTAGAAATATATTTTTTGATTTTTTTTTCAAACTTTTCAACAAATCTCATAAATGTATCTACCAGTAGATTATCACTAGAAATATATCTTTTCATTTTCTTTTTCAAACTTTTCAACACATTTCATAAATGTATATAGTTTATCATTAAAAATATTTTTTTTCAATTTTCTTGTTGAAACTTTTCAAAACATTTCATAAATGTATCAAGTTTATCATTAGAAATATATTTTTTTGATTTTCAAACTTTTCAACACATTTCATAAATGTATCTAGTTTATCATTAGAAATATATTTTTTGATTTATAAACTTTTTAACACATTTCATAAATGTATCTACCAGTAGTTTATTATTAGAAATATATTTTTTGATTTTTTTTTCAAACTTTTCAACACATCTCATAAATGTATCTACTGGTAGTTTATCATTAGAAATATATTTTTTGATTTTCTTTTTCAAACTTTTCAACACATTTCATAAATGTATCTAGTTTATCACTATAAATATTTTTTTAAATTTTCTTTTCCAAACTTTTTAACACATTTCATAAATGTATCTACCAGTAGTTTATTATTAGAAATATATTTTTTGATTTTCTTTTTCAAACTTTTCAACACATTTCATAAATGTATCTAGTTTATCACTATAAATATTTTTTTAAATTTTCTTTTCCAAACTTTTCAACACATTTCATAAATGTATCTAGTTTATCATAAGAAATATATTTTTTGATTTTCTTTTCCAAACTTTTCAACACATTTCATAAATGTATCTAGTTTATCATTAGAAATATATTTTTTTGATTTTCAAACTATTCAACACATTTCATAAATGTATCTAGTTTATGACTAGAAATATATTTTTTAAATTTAAAACTTTTCAACACATTTCATAAATGTATCTAGTTTATCATAAGAAATATATATTTTGATTTTCTTTTCCAAACTTTTCAACACATTTCATAAATGTATCTAGTTTAACATTAGAAATATATTTTTTGATTTTCTTTTTCAAACCTTTCAACATATTTCATAAATGTATCTAGTTTATCACTAGAAATATTTTTTGATTATTTTCTTTTCCAAACTTTTCAACACATTTCATAAATGTATCTAGTTTAACATTAGAATATATTTTTTTATTTTCTTTTTCAAAGCTTTCAACATATTTCATAAATGTATCTAATGGTAGATTATAACTAGAAATATATCTTGTTATTTTCTTGTTCAAACTTTTCAACACATCTCATAAATGTATCTAGTTTATCATTAGAAATATATTTTTTGATTTATAAACTTTTTAACACATCTCATAAATGTATCTACCGGTAGATTATCACTAGAAATATATCTGTTCATTTTCTTTTCCAAACTTTTCAACACATTTCATAAATGTATCTAATTTATCACTAGAAAAATATTTTTTTATTTTCTTTGTCAAACTTTTCAGCAGATCTCATAAATGTATCTAGTTTATCATTAGAAATATATTCTTTGATTTTCTTTTTTGAAATTTTTTAACACATTTCATAAATGTATCTAGTTTATCACTAGAAATAAATTTTTTGATTTTGAAACTTTTCAACACATTTCATAAATGTATCTACCAGTAGTTCTAGAAATATATTTTGTGATTTTCTTTTTCAAACTTTTCAACACATTTCATAAATATATCTAGTTTATCATTAGAAATGTATTTTTTTTATTTTAAAACTTTTCAACACATTTCATAAATGTATCTAGTTTATCATTAGAAATATATTTTTTGATTTTCTTTTTCAAACTTTTCAACACATTTCATAAATGTATCTAGTTTATCATTAGAAATATATTTTTTGATTTTTTTTTAAAAACTTTTCAACACATCTCATAAATGTATCTACCAGTAGATTATCAATAGAAATATATCTTTTCATTTTCTTTTTCAAACTTTTCAACACATTTCATAAATGTATATAGTTTATCATTACAAATATTTTTTTGTGATTTTCAAACTATTCAACACATTTCATAAGTGTATATAGTTTATCGATAGAAATTAATTTTTTGATTTTCTTTTTTGAAATTTTTTAACACATTTCATAAATATATCTAGTTTATCATTAGAAATGTATTTTTTTTATTTTAAAACTTTTCAACACATTTCATAAATGTATCTAGTTTATCATTAGAAATATATTTTTTGATTTTCTTTTTCAAACTTTTCAACACATTTCATAAATGTATCTAGTTTATCATTAGAAATATATTTCTTGATTTTTTTTTAAAAACTTTTCAACACATCTCATAAATGTATCTACCAGTAGATTATCAATAGAAATATATCTTTTCATTTTCTTTTTCAAACTTTTCAACACATTTCATAAATGTATATAGTTTATCATTAGAAATATTTTTTGTGATTTTCAAACTATTCAACACATTTCATAAGTGTATATAGTTTATCGATAGAAATTAATTTTTTGATTTTCTTTTTGAAATTTTTCAACACATTTCATAAATGTATCTAGTTTTTATCATTAGAAATATATTTTTTTGATTTTGAAACTTTTCAAAACATTTCATAAATGTATCAAGTTTATCATTAGAAATATATTATTTTCTTTTTCAAACTTTTCAACACATTTCATAAATGTATATAGTTTATCATTACAAATATTTTTTTTTCAATTTTCTTGTTGAAACTTTTCAACATATTTCATAAATGTATCTAGTTTATCACTAGAAATATATTTTTTGATTTTCTTTTTCAAAATTTTCAACACATTTCATAAATATATCTAGTTTATCATTAGAAATATATTTTTTTGATTTTGAAACTTTTCAAAACATTTCATAAATGTATCAAGTTTATCATTAGAAATATATTTTTTTGATTTTCAAACTTTTCAACACATTTCATAAATGTATCTAGTTTATCATTAGAAATATATTTTTTGATTTATAAACTTTTTAACACATTTCATAAATGTATCTACCAGTAGTTTGTTATTAGAAATATATTTTTTGATTTTTTTTTCAAACTTTTCAACAAATCTCATAAATGTATCTACCAGTAGATTATCACTAGAAATATATCTTTTCATTTTCTTTTTCAAACTTTTCAACACATTTCATAAATGTATATAGTTTATCATTAAAAATATTTTTTTTCAATTTTCTTGTTGAAACTTTTCAAAACATTTCATAAATGTATCAAGTTTATCATTAGAAATATATTTTTTTGATTTTCAAACTTTTCAACACATTTCATAAATGTATCTAGTTTATCATTAGAAATATATTTTTTGATTTATAAACTTTTTAACACATTTCATAAATGTATCTACCAGTAGTTTATTATTAGAAATATATTTTTTGATTTTTTTTTCAAACTTTTCAACACATCTCATAAATGTATCTACTGGTAGTTTATCATTAGAAATATATTTTTTGATTTTCTTTTTCAAACTTTTCAACACATTTCATAAATGTATCTAGTTTATCACTATAAATATTTTTTTAAATTTTCTTTTCCAAACTTTTTAACACATTTCATAAATGTATCTACCAGTAGTTTATTATTAGAAATATATTTTTTGATTTTTTTTTCAAACTTTTCAACACATCTCATAAATGTATCTTACGGTAGATTATCACTAGAAATATATCTTTTCATTTTCTTTTTCAAACTTTTCAACACATTTCATAAATGTATATAGTTTATCATTACAAATATTTTTTTTCAATTTTCTTGTTCAAACTTTTCAACACATTTCATAAATATATCTAGTTTATCATTAGAAATGTATTTTTTTTATTTTAAAACTTTTCAACACATTTCATAAATGTATCTAGTTTATCATTAGAAATATATTTTTTGATTTTCTTTTTCAAACTTTTCAACACATTTCATAAATGTATCTAGTTTATCATTAGAAATATATTTTTTGATTTATAAACTGTTCATCACATTTCATAAATGTATCTAGTTTATCATTAGAAATATATTTCTTGATTTTTTTAAAAAAACTTTTCAACACATCTCATAAATGTATCTACCAGTAGATTATCAATAGAAATATATCTTTTCATTTTCTTTTTCAAACTTTTCAACACATTTCATAAATGTATATAGTTTATCATTAGAAATATTTTTTTGTGATTTTCAAACTATTCAACACATTTCATAAGTGTATATAGTTTATCGATAGAAATTAATTTTTTGATTTTCTTTTTGAAATTTTTCAACACATTTCATAAATGTATCTAGTTTTTATCATTAGAAATATATTTTTTTGATTTTGAAACTTTTCAAAACATTTCATAAATGTATCAAGTTTATCATTAGAAATATATTATTTTCTTTTTCAAACTTTTCAACACATTTCATAAATGTATATAGTTTATCATTACAAATATTTTTTTTTCAATTTTCTTGTTGAAACTTTTCAACATATTTCATAAATGTATCTAGTTTATCACTAGAAATATATTTTTTGATTTTCTTTTTCAAACTTTTCAACACATTTCATAAATATATCTAGTTTATCATTAGAAATATATTTTTTTGATTTTGAAACTTTTCAAAACATTTCATAAATGTATCAAGTTTATCATTAGAAATATATTTTTTTGATTTTCAAACTTTTCAACACATTTCATAAATGTATCTAGTTTATCATTAGAAATATATTTTTTGATTTATAAACTTTTTAACACATTTCATAAATGTATCTACCAGTAGTTTATTATTAGAAATATATTTTTTGATTTTTTTTTCAAACTTTTCAACACATCTCATAAATGTATCTACTGGTAGTTTATCATAAGAAATATATTTTTTGATTTTGAAATTTTTCAACACATTTCATAAATGTATCTAGTTTATCATTAGAAATATATTTTTTGATTTTCTTTTTCCAAACTTTTCAACACATTTAATAAATGTATCTAATTTATCACTAGAAATATGTTTTTTTTTTAATTTCAAATTTTTCAACACATTTCATAAATGTATCTAGTTTATCATTAGAAATATATTTTTTATTTTCTTTTTCAAACTTTTCAACACATTTCATAAATGTATATAGTTTATCATTATAAATATTTTTTTGTGATTTTCAAACTATTCAACACATTTCATAAGTGTATATAGTTTATCGATAGAAATTAATTTTTAGATTTTCTATTTGAAATTTTTCAACAAATTTCATAAATGTATCTAGTTTTTATCATTAGAAATATATTTTTTTATTTTCTTTGTCAAACTTTTTAACACATTTCATAAATGTATCTAGTTTATCACTAGAAATATATTTTTTGATTTCCTTTTTAAAACTTTTCAACACATCTCATAAATGTATCTACTGGTAGTTTATCATAAGAAATATATTTTTTGATTTTGAAACTTTTCAACACATTTCATAAATGTATCTAGTTTATCATTAGAAATATATTTTTTGATTTATAAACTTTTTAACACATTTCATAAATGTATCTACCAGTAGTTTATTATTAGAAATATATTTTTTGAATTTTTTTTTCAAACTTTTCAACACATCTCATAAATGTATCTTCCGGTAGATTATCACTAGAAATATATCTTTTCATTTTCTTTTTCAAACTTTTCAACACATTTCATAAATGTATATAGTTTATCATTACAAATATTTTTTTTCAATTGTCTTGTTCAAACTTTTCAACACATTTCATAAATGTATCTAATTTATCACTAGAAAAATATTTTTTTATTTTCTTTGTCAAACTTTTCAGCAGATCTCATAAATGTATCTAGTTTATCATTAGAAATATATTCTTTGATTTTCTTTTTTGAAATTTTTTAACACATTTCATAAATGTATCTAGTTTATCACTAGAAATAAATTTTTTGATTTTGAAACTTTTCAACACATTTCATAAATGTATCTACCAGTAGTTCTAGAAATATATTTTGTGATTTTCTTTTTCAAACTTTTCAACACATTTCATAAATATATCTAGTTTATCATTAGAAATGTATTTTTTTTATTTTAAAACTTTTCAACACATTTCATAAATGTATCTAGTTTATCATTAGAAATATATTTTTTGATTTTCTTTTTCAAACTTTTCAACACATTTCATAAATGTATCTAGTTTATCATTAGAAATATATTTTTTGATTTTTTTTTAAAAACTTTTCAACACATCTCATAAATGTATCTACCAGTAGATTATCAATAGAAATATATCTTTTCATTTTCTTTTTCAAACTTTTCAACACATTTCATAAATGTATATAGTTTATCATTAGAAATATTTTTTTGTGATTTTCAAACTATTCAACACATTTCATAAGTGTATATAGTTTATCGATAGAAATTAATTTTTTGATTTTCTTTTTGAAATTTTTCAACACATTTCATAAATGTATCTAGTTTTTATCATTAGAAATATATTTTTTTGATTTTGAAACTTTTCAAAACATTTCATAAATGTATCAAGTTTATCATTAGAAATATATTATTTTCTTTTTCAAACTTTTCAACACATTTCATAAATGTATATAGTTTATCATTACAAATATTTTTTTTTCAATTTTCTTGTTGAAACTTTTCAACATATTTCATAAATGTATCTAGTTTATCACTAGAAATATATTTTTTGATTTTCTTTTTCAAACTTTTCAACACATTTCATAAATATATCTAGTTTATCATTAGAAATATATTTTTTTGATTTTGAAACTTTTCAAAACATTTCATAAATGTATCAAGTTTATCATTAGAAATATATTTTTTTGATTTTCAAACTTTTCAACACATCTCATAAATGTATCTAGTTTATCATTAGAAATATATTTTTTGATTTATAAACTTTTTAACACATTTCATAAATGTATCTACCAGTAGTTTATTATTAGAAATATATTTTTTGATTTTTTTTTCAAACTTTTCAACACATCTCATAAATGTATCTACCAGTAGATTATCACTAGAAATATATCTTTTCATTTTCTTTTTCAAACTTTTCAACACATTTCATAAATGTATATAGTTTATCATTACAAATATTTTTTTTCAATTGTCTTGTTCAAACTTTTCAACATATTTCATAAATGTATCTAGTTTATCATTAGAAATATATTTTTTTTTATTTTAAAACTTTTTAACACATCTCATAAATGTATCTACTGGTAGATTATCACTAGAAATATATTTTTTGATTTATAAACTTTTTAACACATTTCATAAATGTATCTACCAGTAGTTTATTATTAGAAATATATTTTTTGATTTTTTTTTTCAAACTTTTCAATACATTTCATAAATGTATATAGTTTATCATTAGAAATATTTTTTTTCAATTTTCTTGTTCAAACTTTTCAACATATTTCATAAATGTATTTAGTTTATCATTAGAAATATATTTTTTGATTTTCTTTTCCAAACTTTTCAACACATTTAATAAATGTATCTAATTTATCACTAGAAATATGTTTTTTTTAAATTTCAAATTTTTCAACACATTTCATAAATGTATCTAGTTTATCATTAGAAATATATTTTTTATTTTCTTTTTCATACTTTTCAACACATTTCATAAATGTATATAGTTTATCATTATAAATATTTTTTTGTGATTTTCAAACTATTCAACACATTTCATAAGTGTATATAGTTTATCGATAGAAATTAATTTTTAGATTTTCTATTTGAAATTTTTCAACAAATTTCATAAATGTATCTTGTTTATCATTAGAAATATATTCTTTGATTTTCTTTTTTGAAACTTTTTAACACATTTCATAAATGTATCTAGTTTATCACTAGAGATATATTTTTTTGATTTCCTTTTTAAAACTTTTCAACACATCTCATAAATGTATCTACTGGTAGTTTATCATAAGAAATATATTTTTTGATTTTGAAACTTTTCAACACATTTCATAAATGTATCTAGTTTATCATTAGAAATATATTTTTTGATTTATAAACTTTTAAACACATTTCATAAATGTATCTACCAGTAGTTTATTATTAGAAATATATTTTTTGAATTTTTTTTTCAAACTTTTCAACACATCTCATAAATGTATCTTCCGGTAGATTATCACTAGAAATATATCTTTTCATTTTCTTTTTCAAACTTTTCAACACATTTCATAAATGTATATAGTTTATCACTAGAAATATATTTTTTGATTTTCTTTTCCAAACTTTTCAACACAATTTATAATGGTATCTAGTTTATCATTAGAAATATTTTTTTTTTATAACTTTTTAACACATCTCATAAATGTATCTACTGGTAGATTATCACTAGAAATATATTTTTTGATTTTCTTTGTCAAACTTTTCAGCAGATCTCATAAATGTATCTAGTTTATCATTAGAAATATATTCTTTGATTTTACTTTTTTGAAACTTTTTAACACATTTCATAAATGTATCTAGTTTATCACTAGAAATATATTTTTTGATTTCCTTTTTCAAACTTTTCAACACATCTTATAAATGTATCTACTGGTAGTTTATGATAAGAAATATATTTTTTGATTTTGAAACTTTTCAACACATTTCATAAATGTATCTACCGGTAGTTCTAGAATTATATTTTGTGATTTTCTTTTTCAAACTATTCAACACATTTCATAAATATATCTAGTTTATCATTAGAAATGTATTTTTTTTATTTTAAAACTTTTTAACACATTTCATAAATGTATCTAGTTTATCATTAGAAATATATTTTTTGATTTTCAAACTTTTCAACACATTTCATAAATGTATCTAGTTTATTATTAGAAATATATATATTTTTTTTTTTTTTCAAACTTTTCAACACATCTCATAAATGTATCTTCCGGTAGATTATCACTAGAAATATATCTTTTCATTTTCTTTTTCAAACTTTTCAACACATTTCATAAATGTATATAGTTTATTATTAGAAATATATTTTTTGATTTATAAACTTTTTAACACATTTCATGAATGTATCTACCAGTATTTTATTATTAGAAATATATTTTTTGATTTTTTTTTCAAACTTTTCAACACATCTCATAAATGTATCTTAGGGTAGATTATCACTAGAAATATATCTTTTCATTTTCTTTTTCAAACTTTTCAACACATTTCATAAATGTATATAGTTTATCATTACAAATATTTTTTTTCAATTTTCTTGTTCAAACTTTTCAACATATTTCATAAATGTATCTAGTTTATCATTGGAAATATTTTTTTTTTTAATTTATTACTTTTCAACACATTTCATAAATGTATATAGTTTATCATTAGAAATATTTTTTTCAATTTTCTTGTTCAAACTTTTCAACATATTTCATAAATGTATCTAGTTTATCACTAGAAATATATTTTCAGATTTTCTTTTCCAAACTTTTCAACACATTTCATAAATGTATCTAGTTTATCACTAGAAATATATTTTTTGATTTTCTTTTTTGAAACTTTTCAACACATTTCATAAATGTAAATAGTTTATCATTACAAATATTTTTTTTCAATTTTCTTGTTCAAACTTTTCAACATATTTCATAAATGTATCTAGTTTATCACTAGAAATATATTTTTTGATTTTCTTTTCCAAACTTTTCAACACATCTCATAAATGTATCTACTGGTAGTTTATCATAAGAAATATATTTTTTGATTTTGAAACTTTTCAACACATTTCATAAATGTATCTAGTTTATCATTAGAAATATATTTTTTGATTTTCTTTTTTTTAAATTTTTCAACACATTTCATAAATGTATCTAGTTTATTATTAGAAATATATTTTTTTTTATTTTAAAACTTGTCAACACATCTCATAAATGTATCTACTGGTAGATTATCACTAGAAATATATTTTTTGATTTTCTTTGTCAAACTTTTCAACACATCTCATAAATGTATCTAGTTTATCATTAGAAATATATTCTTTGATTTTCTTTTTTGAAACTTTTTAACACATTTCATAAATGTATCTAGTTTATCATTAGAAATATATTTTGTGATTTCCTTTTTCAAACTTTTCAACACATCTCATAAATGTATCTACTGGTAGTTTATCATAAGAAATATATTTTTTGATTTTGAAACTTTTCAACACATTTCATAAATGTATCTAGTTTATCATTAGAAATATATTTTTTGATTTTCTTTGTCAAACTTTTCAACACATCTCATAAATGTATCTAGTTTATCATTAGAAATATATTCTTTGATTTTCTTTTTTGAAACTTTTTAACACATTTCATAAATGTATCTAGTTTATCACTAGAAATATATTTTTTGATTTCCTTTTTCAAACTTTTCAACACATCTCATAAATGTATCTACTGGTAGTTTATCATAAGAAATATATTTTTTGATTTTGAAATTTTTCAACACATTTCATTAATGTATCTACCGGTAGTTCTAGAAATATATTTTGTGATTTTCTTTTTCCTACTTTTCAACACATTTCATAAATGTATCTAGTTTATCATTAGAAATATATTTTTTAATTTTCTTTTTCAAACTTTTCAACACATTTCATAAATGTATCTAGTTTAAATTTCCTTCCATTTTTTTTAAATATAAAATTAAAAAATGTATTTAAAATGTTTCTTTAAAAAAAAGAAAATCTCATCAATGATCGGGATAGAAAAATGAATGAAGCATTTAAATTATCATTAAATTCTGATAATTAAATTGATGCTAATTTTGAAGATGAAAATGGAAATACTCTATTGCACATTAGTTGTCTGTATAACAAAATAGAATTTATTAAATTGTAAAAATGTTATTTTACAAAATATTAACAAAGAAATTCCGTTACATATTGTATGTGAATTATGTAGTTTTGATATAATTAAATTATTATTTAATAAAAATATTAATATTCATTTTGTTGTCATGTGACGTATTCGTTCCAGAATACTGTCTTCCCAATAAACTCCTGAACCCCTCTCTGTCTTGGGCGATGTGGCTTGCATTTTCCAGCGATGTATTCATGTAAGTTTTAATGTTGTCAGTCCATCGTCTTCTTGGTCTGCCCTTTCTCCTCTTCCCTGGTACTCTTCTCTCCAATATTAATATTCATTTTCAAAATAATAATAAACATAATAATAAACCTTATCAGGTTTTGTCAAACTTTAATACTTACAGAATTATGGAATTTATTAATGAAAAGATTGAAGAATATTATAGTTATGTATTTCACAATAGTAGTTACTATATATAAATTCCCCGCTGAAGACGGATGTGTCGGGCCATTGGCGCAAATAAAACGGTGACACAACGCAATTCCATTCTCTGGACTACATCCTGCTGGAAATCTAGTAGGACCATGATCCTGCTACAAGGGAAATTGAGAAGGAGTTTGAGAATGAATGCTGAAGAAGAAGAAGAATATACCAATTCTGATTTATGGTGTACTTTTTGATCTAGAAGAATATGAACCTCAAAAAAAAAGTTTAGAAAAAAACTTTAATGATTGTAGATATGAAATAATGGATCTATTATATTAAATTATAATTAATTATTAAATAAATCTAGATTACGTATAAAAAATAACCGTTCAGATATTAATCAATTAAAAGTTATTATTCCTAATATGTTAATTAATTATTTATTAGAAATATAAATCTTTGTATTTTAATTTATTAAACAGTTCAATTATTAATATATTAAAACTTTGTAAAAATATTAAAATTTTGGGCCCATATCTGTAATTCTTGTTCATAAAAAGAACCTATAATTTCTTCACCATTTAAATCCCTTTTTTATATGTTATAGGGTTTGTACATTTAATTTCACTAATAACAAATATTTCTGTTGTCCATCTATTTGTATAACCTTTTTCAAATATTCCTGTTTTATTTATTATTCTTACTCAAATCTCCATCTTTAAATTTTAACATTATTAATTTTGAGCAAGACATTTTTTCAATAGAATCACTTACACCAAATAAATGTTCATAAACATTTTTTTCATTTTCTTTTTTACTACCGTCAACATTTTTATTGAAGAATGTTTAGTATTATTATAAGTATTTACTAATTCATCTAAAACATTATAGTATTTATTTCTGTTATTAGCAGTAAAATATTTAAACATCTTTTGTGTCATAGTTCCATTCCCTCTTTCAACAATACAGCTTTTTTCTTCATTTTCTGTAGAATAAATATTTATATTATTTTCTTCTAATAGTTTTCATATTATTGTTATAGAATTCCTTACCTTTATCAACCCAAAGATATAAAGGTTTTCTTTTACTATCACATTAAAAGACATGACACCCTATTGAAGACCTTACTTGAGGGTAAAGTCAAAGGGAAGCGAGCAAGAGTTAGGCAGAGATACAAGTGGGAGGGTAACATCACACGATGGACAGGTTACAGTCTAGCAGAGTGCACCACCAAGACAAGAGACAGGAGATGTTGGAGATACGTTGCAGCCAACCTTCGTTGCGGAGACGGCACATGATGATGATTACTATCCTTAAATACCTTTTTAAATGCTTCAGAAACACCAATTCCACTTTTATTTTTTAATAGGTATTGCCCATGCATATTTACTAAATACATCTATAACAGTTAATAGAAATTGATAATGTTTATTTTCTTTTGAATACGTTGACACATCAACTAAATCAGCTGCCCCATATTTAATCAATACCATTTACAATTGCTTTTCTTTTAGGAAACTATTTAATAATAGGTTTATGTAATTCATTTGCTAAATCATTTGACCAATTAATTCCTGATCCTAAAATTGGATTATATAAATACCTAATGCTTTTAATAAGTCTAGATTAATTTTACTCATTTAAAATATATACTAAAAATAAACACGGAAAAAGTATGTAGAAAATGTCATATTTTAAAACCATATTCCGAATATTCAAAAGAAAGTAAAGTTAAAAATGTTTATTGAGCATCTAGTAATGAGTGTTGTAAACCAATAAAACAAGAATATTATAAAAACAATAAAGAAAAATATAAAGAAGTTTATAATAAGTTTATTGAAAGACATTCAGATTAAATATTATTTATTAAAAAAGTTACCCTAAAAATGGCTGAAGAAAATCCACAAATAAAATATGTTATAAATAAATAAGGACAAAATGTTGATAAATATAGTATTTATATAGAATAGAGTATTTATAATTTTATATATATATATATAGTATTGATAAATTTATAGTATTTTTATAGTATATAGTATATATAGATAAATATATATAATAGATATTTTAATCGTATAAAAAAATAGAGTGTAAGATTATGCTGATAATTTTAATAATGGAAGTAAAAAGCTAAATATTATAATTCATTGTGTTTTTGATAAAACATATATTGTAGTTTATTATAATGCTGGTTTTCGACTTTTAAATTCCATGAATCATTTTGATATTATATATGATGAAATCAGAGATCATTTTATAGATTGGATTGATAACTTTAATCAAAAAGGAAGTGGTAATGTATTTTATGAAATGTTTAAAACAACAGTAGTATTAGTAAATGTAAGAACAATGAGAGGATCTTCATATTTCGAACTTCCTTTTAAAAGTAGTTATATAATCATCATCATCAGGTGCCATGCCTTTTAAAAGTACTTATATAATAAATATACAAAATACAGATGACAAATATTTTTTGTGGTGTATAATTTGTTATATGTTGAGAATTGAACATAACATAAGAAATCCTCATAGAGTATCTAATTATAAAGATTAGGAAGATTGTATAAATATGGAAGGAATCCGCCGAAGACGGATGTGTTGAGCCACTGGCGCAAATAAAACGGCAACACAATGCATTTCCATTCTCTGGACTATATTCAACTGGAAATCTTGTAGGACCATTGTCTTGTTACAAGAGAAATCCAGCGGGAGTTTGAGAATGAGCGCTGAAGAAGAAAGAAGAACATGGAAGAAATAGAATATCCAATTAGATTAAATGATTCTGTGTTTGATCAATTTAAAGATAATAACTATGTTAGAGTAAATAATTCAGTGTTTGATAGATTTGAAAATAATAATCCTGAAATCGTGTTTAATATATTTGCATTAAAAAAGCAAGATGATTTGAAATCAATTTATCCTTTCATTTATCATGTTTTAATGAAGAAAGAGAACACATAATAGATTGATTATATGTTGAGCAAGATAGAAATACTTATTATTGTTTAATTACTTCTTTAGGTTCAATTATGATCATAATAAAGTTTTTCCTTGTAGAAGATGTTTACAACCATATTTCTCTAAGAAATCTTTATTAAATCATCTGATAGATCCTTTATCTAAACTTATAGTACCTGAAAAGGGAACAATATTGAAATTTGAAAACCACCATTTTAAATTAAAGTTACCATTTGTTTTTGATTTTGATTTTGAATCTGTAAATATTCTTATTTCTTCTCTTCAACCAAATCCTACTAATTCATATACAGAAAATTTATTTAAGCACGAAGTATATTCACATGGAATTCAAGTATCCTCATATATACGTGAGAAAATATTAGACAGTTTGACAGCCTGGCACGGCAAGGAAACAACAACGACCGTGATACATAATACTGTGGACAGAGAGCTGTGGAGAACCATGACTGCCTACGCCAGTTGGCTCGCACCTGATGATGATGTTTTTCATATAATGTCATCTGTTTATATATTTTACTCTGGTGTAGATGCAAAAGAAACATTTGTTGAAATTACGAACATATAGATGGGAAATTAAATTACTTTACTAGAAAAACCAATAAATGCAAACTTACACAGCTGAATGTTAGATATGTAAAGAAAAATTTCCATAAAACAAAATAATAGTAAAAGGACATAAATATCATAACTGTAATGAAATCTGCACTAAAGAATTTATTATACTTGACCCCATCGAGGCCAGCACCGTGCAGTGGTGATGTGGCTTAGTTCAGCCATCAGGGGCTGGAAACTAAGACTGGTCGGGCAGTCCCACACGAGCAGGACGATAGTCCGGTCCAAGTAAGAAGAGTGCTGAAGACGGAGGCATCCAGCCAAAAGGCGTACAGATAATCAGGATGCCGCGCACAAAACACAATGGAAACATGTCTGTATTTATAAATAGTTATGGTGCCTGCCTTGTGGCAGACGTTCAGGCAGGGATGGTGCTGGGCCCTATACCTCGAAAGGGCCCAACCTCAGTTACTGGAAGTCCTAACAGATCAGAACAAGTTATAATTCTATGGCTCAGAACAGGACACAACAGACTCCGCAGTCACATGTATACAAAGTTCAAGATTGGCAACACGGCCATGTGTACATGTGGACAGGCAGCACAGAGTGCCAAACATATACTACAAGAGTGTTCTGAGCATGAAATGCTGAGGCAGACATATTGGCCAGAGGAAACAACACTGGAATCAAAGCTCTATGGGACACTGTCTGAACTACAAAAGACAATGAGTTTTATTAAGGAGACAGAATTACAGATATAGACATGTTTCAAGTGAACGAAAGAAGAAGATGAAGAATTATACTTGATACAAAAATAAAAGAACATAATTATTTTAATGGAAAATATAGAGGCGCTGCCAATCATGTAATACAAAAGAAGGTAAACATTCTAAAATTATTCCAGTATTTTTTCACAATGGAAGTAGATATGATTTTCAATTTATTATAGAAGAATTAAAGAAATATGAAAGCGATGATCAGAAGGTTACAAGAATATATTTCTATTGAATATGGAAGTTCTTATAGAAAAGTAGCTTCAATGACATGAGGAAAATATTAACATCTAAACAAATTACAAACAAGTTAAAAATGAGAATTATAAAATTCTATATCTACTCTATTTTAATGTATGGCTCAGAAACATGGACACTAAATAAACAATTATAAGACAGAATTGATGCATTTGAGATGTAGGTATATAGAAGAATAGGGAGAACATCATGGAAAGATAAGAAAACAAATAAAGAGGTCCTATAGACACTTAATATGAAGAAAGAACTACTAAGAGAAATAAAGATCAGGAAAATAAAATATTTTGGTCACATTAAAAGACATGACACCTTATTGAAGACTTTACATGAGGGCAAAGTCAAAGGGAAGCGAGCAAGAGGTAGGCAGAGATACAAGTGGGAGAGTAACATCACACGATGGACAGGTTACAGTCTAGCAGAATGCACCACCAAGACAACAGACATGGGATGTTGGAGATCCGTTGCAGCCAACCTTCGTTGCGGAGACGACACTTGATGATGATTTAGAGAAAATTAAGATTTCTTGATAGTTATAGATTCTTGACAACTTCAGTTGATAATATTTCTAAAGGAATGTTAGATGAAGATTTTACATTTTTGAATAAGAATTTTAATGAAAAAGAATATAATGCATTAAAATATTTAAATGATAAAAATGAAAGAACATTCAAAGGAATTTATCCATATGAATATATTGGTTCTATAGAAAATTTAAAGAAACAATTGCCTCTAATTGATACATTTTATTCAACATTTAGACAAGAAGGAATTACAAAGGAAAATATGAACATGCACAAAAAATTTGGAAAACATTCAATTGTAAAACTTTTCAAGATTATCATGATATTTATTTACAAACAGATGTATTAATTCTAGCAGATGCTTTTGAGAAATTTAGAGAATTCAATTACAAATATGAAATTGATCCATGTTATTGTTTCTCTCTACCTGGATTAACATGGCAATGTGGATTAAAATATACAGGAGTTGAATTATAATTATTATCTGATACTCATATGATTTTAATGTATGAAAAATCAATAAGAGGTGGATTTTCAGAAGTATTAGGAAAAATATTGGCAAAAGTATTTTATAAACAAACACCAAATTATGATGTTGGAAATAAAATTATTGAAGATTTTGAATGCAAAGACATTTTAGATCTTTTAAAGAAAAAAAAAAGAAAAAAATTAGATATTAGAAAATTTCTTTATTGTTATTTACAATATTTGGATGCAAATAATTTATATGGATGGTCAGTGTCACAACTATTACCAATAGGAGATTATAGATGGGAAAACCCTGAAAAGTTTATAAGACACACAGGAAGATATATAATTGAAGTTGATTTAGAATACACAAATGAATGTAAAAGAAAAATATTTAAATATCCTTTAGCACCTGAAGGAATAATAACTAAAAGAAAAGAATTATATCAATATCAATTGAATTTATCGGGTGAAGAGAAATTAGGAAAGGTTCCCAAATTGCAATTCAATTTTTAAAATTAAGAAAGATATGTTCTTCATTATAAAGTATTGAAGGTTCTATTTATCTCTTGGAATGGAAGTAAGCAAAATTCATAGAATTATTTATTTTAAAGAAGAAGCTTGGTTGAAACCATACATTGATTTTAACACAGAACAAAGAAAGCAAAATCTGAATCTGAGAAAGATCTACCAAAAAATATGAATTGTTCATTCTTTGGAAAGACAATGGAAAATATTAGAGAACGAGTTAATTTAAAACTAGTTACTAATAAAAAGGAGGCAATTAAATTATATTCTAAACCATCTTTTATAGACGTGATATTTTTTAATAACAATTTTATTGGAATACAAAATATTAAACCATCAATTAAATTTAACAAACCAATCTATTTGGGGATGTGTATTCTTGATCTTAGCAAATTATTGATGTATGAGTTTTGTTATAATAAATTTACTAAACAATTTCCAGATAATGAAATTTTATATGGAGATACGGACAGTTTAGTTTTAAACATATATACTAATGATTTATATAACGAATTTGAAAATATGAAAGATGAATTAGATACAATGATTATCCAAAATATCATCCATTATATTCTGAAACAAATAAAAAATTTGTAGGAAAATTTAAAGATGAATTAAACGGAAAAACAATGACAGAATTTATAACATTAGGAAGTAAAGCATATTCATTTAAAACATTAGGTGTTGAAGAAGAAAAGAAAGAAATAAAAGGCGTTGTCAAAATCAACAATTAAAAAGAAATAAAATTTGAAGATTATAAAAGCTATTTATTAAATTCCACAGTACAATATAACAAAATGTATACTATGAATTCTGAAAAACATGAAATGTTTATAAATGAAATAAATAAAAAATCATCACCTTTTGATGATAAAAGATAATATATGTAAAAATGGAATAACAACTTATCCATTTGGTTTTAATTACTTATAATTAATTATTTATTTCTTTTAAAAACTGTAAACATAAATGTCCACAAATTACTGTATTAAAAGTAAGTATTTGATCAGTAAAATATTGTATATCTTCTAGTATTTCACGAAGATAATCTATTAATTCTAATGGTGGTTGAATTCCAAACCTATCCAAATATATTTTATCATTATTATTTTTACTTGTATTTTATACCATGCAACCCAATGAGTACCTTTTGTTTTATCAGTTAAATCGCCATCTAAATTCATTATTCCACATTCTTTTTTTATTTGATTTTTTGTTCTTGAAGTTCTGTTCTTATAAATACACCTCTAAAATTTGGTATTTTAAATTTTTTAACAGCATCTAATAGTTGAAAGTTTGTAAGAGGTTCATTTGGTAATTTTATATTATCTATTTCTACTAGGTTATCTAGTAGTCAGAGAAATTAAAGAGAAAGGCCCCTCTTCTTAAATATCAAGAAAACAGAAGTAATGGTTATTTCAAAGAAACAAAATAACGCACCTTGCAAGATCAAAGTGAATGATATAGTATTAAAACAGGTCGCCCAATTCAAATATTTAGGTACAAAGATTACGGCAGATGAAAGAAGTTCAACAGAAATAAGAAGCAGAATAGGACAGGCAAAAACAAAATTCAGAAAAATGAAAAATATACTGTGTAATATGACCTTGTCATTAGAGGTGAGAAAGAGAGTTATGCAGTGCTATATAACCCTTATACTAACATATGGGTGCGAGTCTTAGACAATAAACAAACTGGAAATTGGGAAATTAGAGGCAACAGAGATGTGGTTCTACAGACGAATGCTGAGAATACCATGAACTGACAGAAAAACTAATGTAGAGGTGTTGGAAGAGTCAAATGCGAAACAGACCTTAATCAACAATATAAGAAAAAGGCAATCTTCTTTTTTTGGCCACTTCATGAGACAGGTTGGTTTAGAGAACATAGTCACAACAGGCAAAATTGACAGACAAGGTGAGAAAATATTAGACAGTTTGACAGCCTGGCACGGCAAGGAAACAACAACGACTTTGATACATAATACTGTGGACAGAGAGCTGTGGAGAGCCATGACCGCCTACGCCAGCCGGCATGGCACCTGATGATGATGCTGACTACATTATCATAACTTTGTTCTATCATTTTTATTATTGTAAAATGACAGCAATGGCTGAAATGTTATACTGTGTAAAATGTAGAAAGAAAACAGATACTTCAAATTTAGAATATTCAAAAAGCAAAAATAATAGAAATATGTTACAGGGTATGTGTGTGTTAATCTGTGGAACTATAAAAATTAAATTCATTAAAGCTTCAGAAGTAGTTTATGATGGCGGTAATTTAAATAATATCTTCTTTTTTCAGCTTTCATTCTCAAACTCCTGCTGAATTCTCTTGTAGCAGGACCATTGTCCTACTAGATTTCCAGCAGGATGTAGTCCAGAGAATGGAAAGGAGCTGTGTCGCCGTTTTATTTGCGCCAATGGCCCGACACATCCGTCTTCGGCGGAATTTAAATAATATAATAAACTACCATTTGAATTACATTTACCAGGTCATAATTTTACAGATCCTGGAACTAATTTAAAGCAAAGGTTAAAAGATCGATATGGTAATCCACCAGATTTTACAACACAACCTTGGAGTAAACCAATTAATAGAGTTGATGAAGCTGCTATGAATCATGGCATCTGTTATTTACAAAATGAAGATAGGAAAACTAGAAATGAAGTTTGTGATAAGAAAATGTTACAAGATTTAAATATATTTAATACTACTATAAGAGAAAGACTTGATATAGGAATTGTTAGTAATATTATTCAAGGAAAAATTGCATTAGGAATGGGATAGTTTTTATGAAGGAGCCACTGAAAACTAAAGAAAACTAAAATCATTTCAGGGAATTTCTGAATGATTTTTAAAAGAAGAAGATACAATTTTTTATAAAATTGGTGCATGCTTATTTATTTTATTATTTAATGATAATTATTTATATTTTTTGCTTCGAGAGGACATCCTTTCGCAAATTATGAAACATAATTTTTTTTAAGTGAAGGGTGTTTTTATAAGATGATTTTTCTCTTTTTTTTATTTTTTAAAGTATATTTTTATACTTGTATATAAACTTTTTGGAGTAAAAATATTTTTAAGGGTGAAAATATGTTTAAAAAATTATCTTTTATTTTTTTTAAAATGAGTGTTTTCATCCCCTATATATATATATATATATATATATATATACAGTAGTTACAGTGGAGATATGGAGTTCTAAAGTATTGTATACAGTGGAGATATGAAGTTCTAAAGTATTGTATACAGTTGAGATATGGAGTTCTAAAGTATTGTATACAGTGGAGATATGGAGTTCTAAAGTATTGTATACAGTGGAGATATGGAGTTGCATACAGTGGAGATATGGAGTCTTGTGGATATGAAATAAAGATTAGGAAAGTGAAACCCCCTCTCCCCACAAATTGCACAAAAACGTGTAAGAGCTCTTCTTATTTTTGTGTGTCTCCATGTGACTATGAAACGGCATCAATGGTATCTGCCGACAATACGTTCAAACGGCATCAATGGTATCAGCTGTCAAGACGTTCATTGTTTGCGCAATATCATTTACCTACATCATTCATGTGTTATTGAAGCTCGAAAAAGGAGCAAAGAATAGCAACACTGATTACACTTTCCATACGTGTCATAGGAAGCATTTAAGAAGGTTATGCGGTGGAGTTGGCGTCATCATGTAGAATCAGTGACCCAAAAGTCATGCTGAAAAAGTCAGATGTGCCAAATTGAAAAATTCAGATATCTCATCACAGCTGTAAGCCTGACACAACGTATTCCATCTTCGGACTACATCCTGCCAATCTGCAGGAATTGAGAATGAACACAGAAAAAAAAGATTTACTTACACGAGATCCCAATCTTTGAAAGTTTGTTCCAATTCCTGCATGAGATCCAACAATTTTTTACGGAAGTAGGGCTCAAACCTAACATCATCTTCAAAGATCAGTATCTTTTGGTAGTTTCTGGCAATCATCTTCAAGTAAGAAAAACATCAATACGTTACTGATAACTCTTTTAAAACATCAATACGTTACAGATAACACTTTAATAAAAACATCAATACGTTACAGATAACTCTTTTAAAACATCAATATGTTACAGATCTCTTTTAAAACATCAATACGTTACAGATAACACTTTAAAAACATCACTATGTTACAGATAACACTTTAAAAACATCAATACGTTACAGATAACACTTTAAAAACATCAATACATTACAGATAACATTTTTTAAACATCAATACGTTACAGATAACACTTTAAAAACATCAATACGTTACAGATAACACTTTAAAAACATCAATATGTTACAGATAACACTTTAAAAACATCAATACATTACAGATAACACTTTAAAAACATCAATACATTACAGATAACACTTTAAAAACATCAATACATTACAGATAACACTTTAAAAACATCAATACATTACAGATAACGCTTTAACACACTCAATCCCAGAGATGCCAAAACCGCACGCTATCAATTCATTTCCAGAATGCCCGTTTTCTACATGGTGATTTCAATTGTTTTTCTTCAGTTTCTATGTGACTAGTCTAGACACGCTAAATTTAGCCCTCATGTGACTAGCAGTAATTGTGGCTTAAATAGAAATTTACAGACTGTTTCTAACAGTTGTGGCTGCCGAGCTGTGAAAGGGTATTATGTCCTTTAATTTTCTTCAAAACTCGGTAAGAATGGACCAACATATGATTTAGATGATGTTGACAGGCAATTTTATCAGGGAATTTTACAGAACGTGAATGAATCAGACGTTGATAGGGAATTAGTTCAGGACTTAGGAGTTGAAAGTAACGACAATCCAGTAGTGTAAGCCTAAATTATGACATACCGCCCCTATGTCTGGTTGGACCACAAAATTTGTCTGCAGATGTACAGCAGTAGTGGATGTGTGTTTAAATTTGTTGAAAGTAAGAATATTCCAACTTTCTTTCGGTACATATTTTTTTACATGAAAAATGTAATTAGAAATGTTTTCTCTTATGAACATAGTATGCAAATATTGATTTTAAAAAATATATAAAATTTTAAACAGTAGTTATATGTTGAAGAAAGAACAGAGTCAATGTTTTTAATAAAAGGTCTTTGGTCGAAGTATCAACCTGTGTACTATTCATTGTAAAACTGATGTAGTCTATTTCAATATTTATTTACCATATGGTGCATAGTGTTACCGTAGCCTCACTATCACTAGATATGAAAATAATCAGATTTATGCTGCTTCCAGTTAAATTATGCTTAATATAAATGTTAGATTTTACATATAAAAATGTCTCCTTTTTTTCTGTCAAATGCCATCTTGTCATCTTTTTTCTGTCAAATGCCATCTTGTCTTCCTTTTTCTGTCAAATGCCATCTTGTCTTCCTTTTTCTATCAAATGCCAGAATGAAGATTCCATATGAAATCTGGAGAATTTGTGTCATGGTTGGTTACAGCTTGGCTGCGTCTTTGAACCTGACATGTCCGAATTCAACATTATATTTTTTGGTCACTTTGACCTATAAATGGCAGAGCCATCTCTACCCCAAAACTTTCTTAGCTGCATCTTATGATATATATAGCAGTACAGTGCAGATATATTTTTTTTCTCCTTTCGTAACACTGTAACACAAGCATTACTGACAAGAAGAGGGAATGACTGCAAAGTGAGGAGTTTGTATTCAGGAAGTGGAGAAATGAAGATGGCTCATGTCTGTAGTGAAGACTGCTGGATCAAAAGAGAAATCACAAAACTATGACCTACTGACCTCTTCCCAGATTTGATAATGGCTCAGAAAGCAGCCGATTTCACCCATTGTCAGTGATCTGAAAATAAAGTGTACAAACAAAGAAATTATGATTCTTTCTGTTTACAGAAAAATTTTTAATTCTATTTCTGCGTTCGTTCTCAAACTCCAACAGACCAGTAGTATGTGGTCCGCAGAACAGAATGTGTTGTCATGGTTAACAGCTCAGTTCTGCACATTTCAGCTCAACTCATCTGCTTCTGGGTCACTTTGACTCTATGGGATGGGACAGTTAACTCCACCCCAAAACCTCCTTAGTTGCCTATGGATAATAGGTAAGACTGCTGTAAAACTGTAGAACAACAACTAGTATAGCTAGTACTTCTGTGATAGTACCATTGTTTTCACTGTTTTTATTGTTTGTTCACTGTTTTTATTTTTTTGTTCACTGTTTTATTGTTTGTTCACTGTTTTATTGTTTGTTCACTGTTTTATTGTTTGTTCACTGTTTTTATTGTTTGTTCACTGTTTTTATTGTTTGTTCACTGTTTTTATTGTTTGTTCACTGTTTTTATTGTTTGTTCACTGTTTTATTGTTTGTTCACTATTTTTATTGTTTGTTCACTGTTTTTATTGTTTGTTCACTGTTTTATTGTTTGTTCACTATTTTTATTGTTTGTTCACTGTTTTTATTGTTTGTTCACTGTTTTTATTGTTTGTTCACTGTTTTTATTGTTTGTTCACTGTTTTTATTGTTTGTTCACTGTTTTTATTGTTTGTTCAATGTTTTATTGTTTGTTCACTGTTTTTATTGTTTGTTCACTGATTTTATTGTTTGTTCACTGTTTTTATTATTTGTTCATTGTTTTTATTGTTTGTTCACTGTTTTTATTGTTTGTTCACTGTTTTAATTGTTTGTTCACTGTTTTTATTGTTTGTTCACTGTTTTTATTGTTTGTTCACTGTTTGTTTTGTATTTTCTTGAAAAAAGACCTTAACTATTTCCGTCCGTAAAAACGATATATCGTTGCAGATAGACATCCATTGCGGACATATCCACAATTATTCATTCTTGCAGATATTCCATCTAAAATTGCTTTGTTTGGATCATAAAATAATTAGCATTAAGTTATCTAGGTATTTAAACCTTAGAAATCTGGCTAACGGAACGAAACCCCTGTGTGATTAGACATGTGTGACATATTTATTTTAAATTAAAATTTGAACAAGGTAGGTTCAGCTTTTCAGAAATTAGCAAAATGGCTTCATCTTCCACTAGTAAGAGAGCTCACAGATTTAGCAAACATCTGGTTTTATTATTCTTTGAGAGTTTTATAATTGGAGACATTATTTCAAGTGATGAGTTGGAAAACAACGATGATTTCGATTTTGACAGTGAAGATTACCGACTTGTTGAAAATTGTAAAATAAATAGACCTAATATTATTTGTAAGGGAAGAATAACTTTATAAAAATACTCACACTGCTATTGTTTCTGAAGAATCAGATAGGTATAGTATCAGCAATGATAATCTTGCGCTATGTTATACAGTAAATAGTTAGACCTAATGATAATATTGAGTGGAATAAAGTTAAACTTTGGAAATTCAATACTTGGGAATATTTCATAAAGTTTCAGAATATTTTGTTCAGTTCTGAAATTTGACATAAAACACACAAAAATAGCATAAAACACCAGGCAGATAGATTTACTTCAAATAAACTAATTATGATCAGAAAGTGGACAGTCAAGGCATCTACTTTAGTAAGATTGGATTTTAGCATTTCAAGACAAGTAAAATTGAGGGTGAGTAGAACAAAATGCATGCAAAATAATTTCTGTTCATCTAACATCTGTTTGTGGTGTAATTTTGGAATTTTATTGTTACAATTCTTATATTTTGTATGGATTCCATTCAATTATCTTTCTTTTGATACCTTATATAACCTTTCATAGCTAATACTTTGTCTTCGGGAAGCTTGCGCCTAGTCATGTTGCGGCCCAAACATTTTGCGTAAAATTAATTACGTCCAAACCCCAGGAATACGGAATAATTCCATCCTGAAATAGTTACAGTTGAAACATTGAAATGTCTTGTATGTTGTTATTTGCATGTTTTCATACCAATACCATACAGTACAATGGCAGTCTGATAGTCCTCATAAAACTCCATCAAAACTTGTGTTCTACGTAAGTATTTAGTTGCCTCTCACAACATGCTTGGCAGATACCAGCCGTAATTATTTGCTTCCGTTTAGGACCCCAGTGACACATTAACGAGACAATACAATAATTATGACATTTACAAAAACATGGACTACCAAAATCATAATAATCTTTTTTTGCCTCATCGAGGCCAACTCCTTGAAGTGAAGTCCAGCCAAACAGAGGCAGGAAATTAAGATTGGTCGGGCCATTCCATATATCGAGCAGGACTGTGGCACAGGTACTGAAGTCAGAGATACCAGGTTGAAAGGCACGCCAACAACACGACTAGATAATGTCTTCACAAACAAATTTTTGTTTAAATCTTCAGGAATTATGAACAATAGAGCTCTTTCTGGTATCCTTTTGTGTAATGGAAAAATTTGTTTAATACCCAAACTTTGCCAGAGCCTAAAAGGGGAGTAAAGGATAGCGACACTGCTACCTACCATGCATGTTGTAAGAGGTGACTCAGGAAGTTTAGGGGTGGAGTTAGATGTCCCATAACTAAGTTGGCTAAAGTGGCCTAGAAGCCATGCTGAAGTTGGATGTGTCAGGCCGAAAGGAACATATATTGCAACTAACGAGAAGATACCCAGACTTTAACTCTCGGCAGTGTGCAACTTTAACTCTTGGCGGTGTGCAACTTTAACTCTCGGCGGTGTGCAACTTTAACTCTCGGCGGTGTGCAACTTTAACTCTCGGCGGTGTGCAACTTTAACTCTAGGCGGTGTGCAACTTAAACTCTCGGCGGTGTGCAACTATCAGAATACAGTCTCTTCTTTTTTCTGCATGCATTCTCATAGATGTCAACTAGTATGGATTTTCTGTACTTATACAGATTTTTCAGGCTGAAAAAAAACTCAGAAAAAACCCTACAATCAAAAACTTTTTTGAGGTGGGGGTGTTTTTTTAAATAACATTTTAAAAAAAGGCCATTTCGTGTTACATCTTCAGTTACTACTTCTAATGCAGACATTTTGTACATATTGAATATATTTCCGCCGAAGACAGATGTGTTGGGCCATTTGCGCAAATAAAACGGCAACACAACGCATTTCCATTCTCTGGACTATATTCAACTGGAATTGTCCTGTTACAAGAGAAATCCAGCGGGAGTTTGAGAATGAACGCTGAAGAAGAAGAATGTATTGATTGGATGAAGAAAAAAATGTGGGATTTTTTGTTTGTTTGGGGTGCTAATACGGTCATTTTTATTGAAATACAGAAATAAATTGTTAAAAATATGGATTTATGGAAAAATAAGCGGACAGCCATACATTCTCAAACTCCTGTAGGTTAGTAGGATGTAGGCCATAGAAAAGGATACATTTTACATTTTAGCTGCAATATCTGTGCCTTTCAGCCTGGCACACCCAACTACAGCATGGCTTCTGAGTCACTGACTGACCTATGAGGTGAAACAGCTAATTCCTCCCCTCAAATCTCATTGGTCACCTCTTACGATATGCTTGGCACAGAGATGTTATTATAATAATAATTTTTTCTGCTCTTAAGTCTAGAATACCATCAAAGGCGGATGTGTCTGGCCATTGTCGCAAATAAAGAGACGACACAATACATTTCCATTCTCTGGACTATATCCTGCTGGAAATCTAGTAGGATTATTGTCCTGTTACAAGAGAGAACCAGCGGGAGTTTGAGAATGAACGCTGAAGAAGAAGGCACCACAATTCACAGGTGGAAATATAGAGCGAAACAAAATGAGATCCCTCTTACCTTCCATGATATGAATCGGCAAAGTCTGGCAACATCTTGACCCCTTGCTTCTCCAGGTAGGAACTATTAAGTTCTCTGTTTGGAATAGATAACATATAGAATGAACATTAAACGTAGGCAAGAATTATGTGCTTCGAAAATATGTTCTTGTGGCCGTGGTTGTCGTCTTCTGGTATGTTCGTTCTCAAGCTCCTGCTGATTAGCAGGATGTAGTCCAGAGAATGGAATGCATTGCATCATGGTTTGCAACATATGTGCCTTTCAGCCTGAGACATTAGACTTCAGCATGGTTTCTGTGTCATGTTTCTGTATCTAAAATGGTGGTTCTCAGCAAGACAGCAGGGACTTGAAGGGGGGGGGGGCAGCGAAGAAATTCTGAAATAGAGGTAAATGGTAAAACTTGTCATGGGGAGGGGGGCATATGAAGATAAAGACTTGAACAGTAACCAATAAGAAATATAGCGACAAATCTGAAAAAGTCTTGGTGACTTGTAAGGAAAGTCAATGATCTTTTTTTTTAAGCACAAGGGCTTAAAAACGACTGTGAAGGTTAGAACAAATGCAGTACTAACAAACCAGTAACATCTGCAGTTAGAACAAATGCAGGACTAACAAACCAGTAACATCTGCAGTTAGAACAAATGCAGGACTGACAAACCAGTAACATCTGCAGTTAGAACAAATGCAGGACTGACAAACAAGTAACATCTGCAGTTAGAACAAATGCAGGACTAACAAACCAGTAACATCTGCAGTTAGAACAAATGCAGGACTGACAAACCAGTAACATCTTCAGTTAGAACAAATGCAGGACTAACAAACGAGTAACATCTGCAGTTAGAACAAATGCAGGACTGACAAATCATTATTGTTTATTATTTATATGGATAACATTATCAAAACTGTAAAACACCACCAGACGTTTACCATTACTCAAATGACTTAATTGAACCACTCTTTGCTGACCATCAGTGCCTTTTCCACAGTTCAAGTGAAGTGCTGAAAGATCACATAAACCTACTCAATGAAAGCTGCCTCAATCACAACATGAAGATCAATAAAGAAAATACAGAAGTAATGTTTATAGGCAGAAAACCCAATACAATCAAAATAAATGATCAACTACTGAAGTAAAGCAAGTGCAGAAATTTAAATATTTTGGGAGCATTTCTACAGCTGACTGAAGAATGGACAGAGTGTTGAGACAAGAATTAAAAAGTCAACTATGTAACTTATGAACTTATACCAATTTTCCTGTCGAAGACGAATGTATCAGGCCCTTGGCGCAAATAAAACGGAGACACAGCGCATTTCCATTCTCTGGATTACATCCTGCTAGAAATCCAGCAGGACAATGATCCTGCTAAAAGAGAAATTCAACAGGAGTTTGAGAATGTACGCTGAAGAAGAAGACTAATGGCTTCTAGGTTGACCCAGCCTAAGAAAAGGGCACCAGATCTTCTGGGAAAGTAGCCGCAGGTATGATGTTGGTCAATGAAAAATACAGACTTAACCCCATACTCCCCACTACGCCTCAATGGAAAAAGTGAAAACATGAAAACTCCTTTTTTAATGAATGTCATACTGCGAGTTTACAACAAAATTACAAATAACAGGAGAGAATTTGGTATTTATACTAACTTTCCATCTACAGCATCCACAATTTTGGCATCTATCCCCAAGTAGTCAAAGGCTGTCAGCATCCGAAGTCTTCTAGCTGGCCGTCGTTTCAAGTTGATCATGTATATCTGCAAATATGAATAAATAAAGTTTTTAATAACAGACAGCCTAGAGAAGACCATAATGGAGGGGATGATGCCAGGGAGACGTACAAGAGACAGACCCAGAAGATGGATGCAAGACATCAAAGACCACCTGAACATGACAGTAACAGAAGCAGGAAGACTAGCTCAAGATTGACAGAAGCTTCGAAAGGCTGTGATGACTGCTACAGGATATGCTACCTGATGAGTATGAATGTTTTTAATTAACGAAGTTCGTGGTGGCTGGATTATCAGAACAGCAACCTCCACATTCTTCTTTCATTCTCAAAATTCTTAGAGATTATCAAGATGCAGTCTGGAGAACGGAATGTGTTGCGTCATGGTTTACAGCGTGACTGTGTTATATGCACCTTTCGGTCTGACACATCCGATTTCAGCATGACTTCTAGGTCACTTTGACCATATACGGAATGTGACAACCAACACCATCCTAAAACCTTCTTAGTCACCTCTTACAAGATATATGGAAGATAAATAGTGTTGCTATTCTTTGCTCCCCTTTTGACTACGAATTGGCCATAACAGACTGAGAAGTCACATGTTCAGAAAGTTGAAAATTTGTAGACAGACCTGTGCAACTGTAGACTGAGCCCAGAGACTGCAGAACACATCCTTCATGCCTGTCAAATCTACCAAGAAGAGAGTGAGAAAATATGTTTATTTTCCTACTGAGACGGCATAACTTCCAGACTTGAGGGGTTCCATGGATGACCTGAAGCGAATTACACAGTTCATTGAAGCTATTGGCACTGTAACCTGATATCTGACTGAAGAACAAAAAGCTCCCCTTTCGGGTCCTGGAAACACACTTTCGCTTTTATGGTTAAAAGCTCTGATATAACCGAATTGGATTAACTTTGCGACTGAAAGGAGCATAATTTTACCATAAGATGAACATTTTACGCAGCCAAAAAAAAAACTTAATAAATATTATAAAATACCTTTACAACTTTTAAAACTAAAAGTTTACCTTCAGTTATTTAACAAAAAATGTATACAAACTACAACAAAATGATATTGTTTACCAACCATGTTATCTAACAGAAAATGTATACAAACTACAACAAAATGACACATAACTTGCCTGATCAGATCCTATGTATACAAACTACAACAAAATGACACATAACTTGACTGATCAAATCCTAGTTTGTCTTTAGGCTTCTCTGGTATATACACATGAGGTGAACTGTACAGAGGAGGAACTTCTTGTACTGAAAATATTATACACTTTGTTCAAGAACATCATCAAGGAAATCATCAAGTATTGCTTACCTCCAGGATCAGCTTCTCTGCACTGTAGGCGAATCTGTAAGCGTTTGGTATGTCAAGTCTCAGATCAGTTAAATATTTACTGTCCGCACAAATTCAACTCTGATTCAATAAATACTTCACAAACACATTTCAGATCATCTAAACCATAAGTTCTCAACTTTTCTCGAGTCACAACCCCATTTTATTTAGAAGTAAAGTGACCCATGGTCAAAAACATTTTATATAAGGCTTTCAATATGGAAAAAATATTCTATATCGTTCGAAGATTGTTCAGAATATCTTCTACTTCTGCGTTGGCTCTCAAGTAACCAACACAAATTTATTTTTTGATTTCCACCATGGAGCATGAAGTATGATGTGCTACTATTTCATTTGAGGCATATATAATTCAATACAATTTAAACATGACATATTTAATGTTTAGCTTGATATTGTAACTCGTTAACATGACATATTTAATGTTTAGCTTGATATTGTAACTCGTTAACAATTATTTCTTCATAATGTACATTTGAGTTTTTGCCAACGTATGTTAACCATGTGTGTGTGTCGCATCAGTCTATTAACCGAGAACACAGAAACTGCTCACATTTTGATGAGTTATATTTGGGTCAAAGGGCATGAACTCATGAACCACTAACCTTCCATAAGTTATATTTAATATTACATAATCACCAGTGTGTTGCAGGGGAGCAAAGAATAGCAACACTGATTACCTTCGACGCATGTCGTAAAAGGCGATCCTACGCAAAAAAAAAGTTTGAACTACAGTTTCTTCTTCTTCAGCGTTCATTCTCAAACTCCCGCTGGATTTCTCTTGCAACAGGACAATGGTCCTACAAAATTTCCAGTTGAATTTAGTCCAGAGAATGGAAATGCGTTGTGTTGCCGTTTTATTTGTGCCAATGGCCCAGCACATCCATCTTCGATGGTAACTACAGTTTAACCATTAGCAAGACGGATTAAAAAATACAAAACGTCTTCCTGCCACCGGATTCTTTTTTCACAATTTGCGTTATTATGGTGACTGTTTTGAAAATGTGATAATTTTTTGGTTGTTAGAGATATTTAAATATTTGCACATATAAATAAAGAATTGAATTCTGCATATATTGGTGTAATTTTTGTACATGTGTGTTTGATACCAGACATATGAGAAAGTGGTAAAGACGTTTTTCACAAAAAAACTTATATTTTATAACAAATAAAGCAGAAAAATTAGTAAAAAAATAACTTACTTTACTTATTGAATTGTTTGGCAACACTGTACACTAAATCACACACAAATCTGTTGTATTTATGGTCTTTCATTATCAAAATATTGCCAGGGAACTGTATAAAACATGTAGATTTGCAGTAAAATCGTTCTTTGAGCTTAGGCCTAGAGTCATTTTTGGTGCCACTTCTGTATATTTACTGCTGTGAAACTAAATAACCCAATAATTCATGATTCAAGCCATGATTCAATGTTATTTTATTCAAAATACAATGATACAACGGTCTATAAACCCGATTCACCATCATGGCATCGTACCGGTGTGCAGATGTGGTCAGATTAATTGGTATAAAACGTGTTACTTCAACGTAGAAATTTTTACTACGATCATAATGGACGTAGAAATGTATCGGCTTCAATTGCATATGTTTCCCGAGTATGTGCATTGACCAATCAGGCTCTGGTATGTATATTTAACACAATATCTCATTGGATGACTTCTATCGACAACGGCAAGAGCCGCCATTTTTTTTGTTTATCGACAAGTGTTTACATAAGCATTGTGAAGGTTAAAGTCACTGTTTTTTATCACCATCCTTCTCCTCATCTTCTTCTTTTGCATTCTACCTTGGACTGCCATTTAGCATCACGTTTTTAATAACGACACTTAATGATGATGATGAACCAACAACCCACTTACCTAAAGCTTTCACAGAATGAGCAAATAAAATGATGTCATCTCTTGGACCACTATATCCCACTGGAGGTCTATTGTAGGAAAGATTCGGTGAAAGGTAGTGATGCAGGTTGATAAGAATAGCAGAGTGCACCATAGGAACAGGAAACACTCCAAAAATCTCCCGGTCTACAATGGATAGATAGTTACTACTACGAATGTAGTAGCCCTGATGAGGAATACAAGAAACATTTGTGACTCACTTCTCAATAAAAGAAATGTTGGATTGTTTATCATAATCTTCTTCTTCAGCGTTCATTCTCAAACTCCCGCTGGATCTCTCTTGTAGCAGGAAAATCGCACTACTAGATTTCCAGCAGAATATAGACCAGAGAATGGAAATGCGTTGTGTCACCGTTTTATTTGAGCCAATGACCCGACACATCCATCTTCAGAGGTATCAGAATCTAATCATACTTAACTGCAGACTAGGCTGACACACAGGTTCGTGTAAGGCAGGTAACCCACCAAGTAATTATTACTGGTCTGCCAGGCTGATTTATATATATTCCGCATGACATATTCTTTCCAGATTGTAGTTGTCTTTAGAGTAGACCTGACGCAGGAAGGGGCGTGTTTAAACATTCTTCATCTTCAGCGTTCATTCTCAAACTCCCACAGGATTTCTGTTGTAGCAGGACAATGGTCCTACTAGATTTCCAGCAGAATGTAGTCCAGAGAATGGAAATGTGTTGTGTCACTGTTTTAATTGCACCAATGACCCGATACATCAATCTTCAGCTGAGTTTAAATAATCTGAGATGTCTCTAATCCATCCTTGTCTTTTTGGCGGCCCTTACCTCTGCTTCCAGGAACCATACCTTCCATTATTAATTGTTCCATTTTGTTATGTCTCCTTATATGGCTAAATTATATCTGATTTAGAATTACTATATGCACTACTCTCTGAATTCAGAAAATATCAAATTACAAGCTAGCCAATCTGCAAACTATGATGATAAATATTAATTAGGAAGCAATCATTATGTTTAAACTTTGATATTGTCAGATAAGTAAGGTTCTGAATGGAAACATTGTCAGATAAAGTGAAGTTCTGAATGGAGACATTGTCAAATTAAAAAAAAAGTTCTGAATGAAAACATTGTCAGATAAAGTAAAGTTCTGAATGGAGACATTGTCCAAGGAGGAAACAACTCTTTGATGTATGTCTATTGTAAACAACAAAAGCTTTGACTTTGTATACAACTAGTCTGTCAAACAGGGACAAAGCTTTTCAGATCGTGTTACCGGAAAGTATTCATACCCCCTCCGAGTAGATGTCTTTTTCAATAGACACTGCATTGAGCCAGAAGCTGAAGTCTCTTGGGTATGAAAGATAGATCTGAGAAACCACTCCCACTACACACAAGAATTAAGAGCAAATAGCTCACAATTCCTGGCATTATTGACAACAATAACAACAACCAGAAAATATGAAGTTGCCTCCTCCATGGAAAAAACTGCCTACTACCAATGTAGGATCGCTTCCGGCAGATGGTGTAAGGATACACGGTAAAATTTCTGTAGCTCACAAATGTAATATACTTTCATCCATCCTTCCAGATCCCGTTAACTTAACCTGTATGGTTATATAGCATTGAAAGTACCTTTTAATACAGAGTATTATTCTTCTTCTGCTGCATTTGTTTTCAAATTTCTGCAGATTAACAGGATGTATTCTGGAGAATGGAATGCATTGTGTTGACATGGTTACAGCTTAACTGTGATATCTGTGCCTTTCGACCCGACACATGTGGCTTCTGGGTCACTTTGACCCTACTTGGGGAGGGACATACAACTCCACCTCCAAAACCTTAGTCTCCTTCTCTAATAATTTGCATGGAAAGTAAACAGTAGTGCTATTCTTTGCTCTACCTACAAGCGCAGGCAACATACAGGGAGGATATATCCTCTGGTTGCAAACCATATCACTTGTAGTTTCTCCAATCACATTTCTCAAGTTTCTGATTCTTCTGTATTCTTTCTCAAATTCCTGCTGGTTACTAGGATATAGACCAGAGAATGGAATATGTTGCTTACAGCTTGGGTGCAATATCTGTGCCTTTCAGCTTGACAAATCCGACTTCAGCATGGCATGGAACTTTGGCCTTCAGCCAACCTTCTCAGTCGCCTTCTACAAACATGTAACGTATAGAGGTCACTGCTTTGCAATTCTTTGCTCCCTTTTTAGGTCCTGCAGCATAAGTACAGGCTCAGGCATTTCATTTCTAGGCTTGGATCTGCCTGTTACTTGTTGGAGGTCATTGCTGTAGACACTTGATAACTAACTTGACATTATCCACTCCAACAATAGTCCTCTTTGTTTTGGAACTCTAAACAATGGACTGTATGTTTGCTATCTCCAGGAATTGCGAGCAACTTATTTTTGGACTGAGAGTCTGTTACCGTAACTGTGCTAGTTAACAGGATTCTATAAGATTGTTGGTTGATGGTCCAGCGGTCCATAGGCTCATGCCCTTTGACCCAATGCTATTGTGTGATATATGCATGTGTTTGTGAGCTGTTTTTTTGTTCCATATAATGTGTTCCATTTATCTGATCCTGGAGGGAGAAGCATTTTCCTGATGTCATCCAGCGCTGGACATTCAAAAAGGTGGTGGTCAACAGTTTCATAGGGATGAATGCACAGCCGGCACCCTGGAGTGTGTTGTGGTTGTATTCTGCTCAGGTGATTGTTAAGCTGTACATGTGTGCGCAGTCGGAAGATTATACTCTGGTCTTTCCTTCCCAGGAGGTTGATGTTGTCCTTAGCATTTGGGCTGGTCATATATTTATAGAGGTTCTATAAGATGATTAAGAGAAACACTGAGGTTTACCTTTTCAGACATTCCTCCCCAGAAATTGGAATAGTAGCCCTCAACAGAAGCATTTAGCATAGGACCAATTACCAATCTTGCAACAGCAAAAAAACATTGAGAATTAAAAGAGAATTACCAATATTAAATAAAACAAAACACATCAAAAATGTTAACACTTTAACACATCTGTAACAGGACATTATATATATATATATATATTTTCAAGATGTTAACACTCTAATAATTCAAGATGTTACCCACACTAACAAATATAAAACAGGAATAAGATATGTATTCTTCTTCTGCATTTGTTCTTAAGCTCTTGCAGATTAGCAGGATGTAGTCCGGAGAATGGAATGTGTTGTGCTAGGGTTTACAGCTTAGCTGTGATTATCTATGCCTTTCTGCCTGATACAACAACTTTAGCATGGCTTCTAGGCTGTTTTTTTACAGCTGAGCTGTGATTATCTGCGCCATTCAGTCTGACACATTGAACTTCAGCAAGGATTCTGAGTGATTTAAATTGGATAGAACAGCCAATTTCACCACAAAATACCTTAGTTGCTTCTTATGACATGCATGGCCTATTAATTAAGGCCATAACTCTAACTGAATTTCAAAGTGGATATCGTCCATGTGTTGCCTGGGCCAGAGAGGGGAGCAAATAGCAACACTGTTTACCTTCCACGAATGTTGTAAAAGGCGACTAAGGAGGTTATGGGATGGAGTTGGTTGTCCCATCCCATATAGGGTCAGTGACCCAAAGCCATGCTGAAGTCGGTTGTTTCAGGCTGAAAGGCGCAGATATCGCAGCATTGCTGTAAACCATGATACAACGCATGGCGTTCTCCAGACTACATCCTGCTTATCTACAGGAGTTTGAGAATAAATGCAGAAGAAGAAGACAAAAAGTGGATGAAATAAATAGTCATAATCACTTGTGATGGACAAACAATAACAACAACAATGACATGCATGGAAGGTAAACAGTGTTGTTATTCTTTGCTACCCTTTCGGATCCTACCACATATGTATTCAAGAAGTTAACACTCTAACAAATATAAAACTGGACTGACATCATAAGTCATCGCTGTCTTATAAAAGATATTATCACAAGTGGATAATAATAATAATAACAGTTGTGTACCCATAACATTTTCATCTGGCATGCTGAAGGTCTTACCAGCGGACCATCAGACCAACCAGAATGCAACAGTAAATACCTAGTAGATGACGTGCAAATATAGTGATGCTTTCCTTTCGTGGAAGCCTCGCGTCACTTCATCTATGCAGCTATATGTTCATTCCCTCTCAGTAAAAGGCTTCTTCAAAATCATTGCAAACCACAGAGAGTTGCAGCCTTAGTGTGTGTGAAATAAAGCTCTGGAGAAACCCCTCGACTGCACAAAAGAAGAATTCTATTTCTCAAAATTCCTAGTGATTCAAACAAACGTAACGCTTTCTTAATATCCAAAATCATACCAGCTGTTCAAATAATAATAATAACAAATACATTACACATCAACATCTCAGGCAAAGAATATTTCAATCAATTTTGTTTGGGTCATTCATTATCAAACTCCAAACTGAAGTATATATTTGAGGCTTTGGATTCTTGACATTTATCTGTGTACGAGATCCTTAGTCAGTAGTGGTGACCCAATAGTCTGCAGCGGCCTGTTCTAACATGAAACTGTCCAGCAGGATGTAGTTCAGACAAGGGAAATGCATTTTGTCATCGTTTTATCTGCATCAATGGCCCAACACATGCAATTTCAGCTGTAAAGTTTCATTAAATGTACAAGAGCATACAACACACTTACTTTTTCTGCCCCATAAGAATTTGAAGAGTTCTATTATTTTCTAGTGTCACATCAGCATCGATCATCTATCAAAAAGATAAAAACCTGCATTATCTAGTTGCATGTGGACAATATTTTTTTAAATCAGTAAAAATCATTTTGCATTCAATACAACAAAGTATATACACTCTACCGCCGAAGACAGTAGAACACCTCCTTATTGACTGTCCTTACATTTCAACTGACAGGAAAAAACTTGTACAGACACTGTTAACAGTCTGAAACTCACTGTATGGATCACTAAGTCAACAATAGAAGACCTGCACTTTTTTTTAAAGAATGGCTTCACGCTGCCAAGACAAGAGTAGAACTACTCAGTCTATCTATCTATCTATAAGCTGTATCCCTTGTTTGCCTTGAAGTGTCAGGGGTAGAAGAGTTCTCTGGAGATGGCCTTCTTGTGTGCTGTTTGTAAGCTTGTTATTGTGGCTTCTTTGATTTGATAATGTAATAGAAGTAATGTATTAGAAGTAATGTAACTAGAAATAATGTAACTAGAAGTAATGTAACTAGAAGTAATGTAACTAGAAGTAATGTAACTAAAAGTAATGTAACTAGAAGTAATGTAACTAGAAATAATGTATAAGAAATAATGTAACTAGAAATAATGTATAAAAAGTAATGTAACTAGAAGTAATGTATAAGAAGCAATGTAACTAGAAATAATGTATTTGAAGTAATGTAACTAGAAGTAATGTATAAAAAGTAATGTAACTAGAAGTAATGTATTAGAAGTAATGGTCTGAGCTTCTAGTTCAGGGTGCAAAGAACCGTGCCATTGTCACCTGCCAAGCATATCGTAAGAGGCGACTAAGGAGGCTTTGGGATGAAGTAGGCTGTCCCATCCTAGGATGATCAAAGTGACCTAGTAGCCTTGCTGACATTAGATGTGTCCTTCCAAAAAGCATAGACATCACAGCAAAGCTGTAAACCATGACACATTGAATTCTGTTTTCAGGACTACATCCTGCTATCTACAGGAGTTTGAGAACAAATGCAGAAGATGAAGTCACACAATCCGACAATTAATGTGACATATACTAGAAAATGTTCTTTCAAAATCGGTTACATTTATTAAGAATTTCTTTTTCTATTCAGCTCATTGTGATGTTTTTTACTACTAATTTCTTTTCAGCTCATTATGATGTTTTTTACTACTAATTTATTTTTCTATTCACTTCATTGTGATGTTTCTTACTACAAGTTAATGTTAAATACTAAACAGTAAAAATTAACTCACAAACAGATAGTCAGCCCAAATATTCAGAGCATGTTCTATAGCCTTTTCCCTCAGACCAATCACATTTGCAAACCGTTTTTCTGTCCAATCACATGGAGATTCTTCATCTGTATATCCTAAAGATGAACCAATAAACTACAATTGAACAACTGATTATAGTTGTTTTTTTAATTTTCAATTTGAAAAGAAACAATTATTTTATGACAAAAAAAAGGAGTTAAGAGCAGTTTACACGTTTTTTAAGTTTGTCCTAAGATGAGAGACACCTGTTGTAAGCTTGTCCTAAGATAAGAGACACCTGTTGTAAGCTTGTCCTAAAACCAGAGACACCTGTTATAAGCTTGTCCTAAGACCAGAGACACCTGTTGTAAGCTTGTCCTAAGACCAGAGACACCTGTTGTAAGCTTGTCCTAAGACCAGAGACACCTGTTGTAAGCTTGTCCTAAGACCAGAGACACCTGTTGTAAGCTTGTCCTAAGACCAGAGACACCTGTTGTAAGCTTGTCCTAAGACCAGAGACATCTGTTGTAAGCTTGTCCTAAGACCAGAGACACCTGTTGTAAGCTTGTCCTAAGACCAGAGACACCTGTTGTAAGCTTGTCCTAAGACCAGAGACACCTGTTGTAAGCTTGTCCTAAGACCAGAGACACCTGTTGTAAGCTTGTCCTAAGACCAGAGACACCTGTTGTAAGCTTGTCCTAAGACCAGAGACACCTGTTGTAAGCTTTTCCTAAGACCAGAGACACCTGTTGTAAGCTTGTCCTAAGACCAGAGACACCTGTTGTAAGCTTGTCCTAAGACCAGAGACACCTGTTGTAAGCTTGTCCTAAGACCAGAGACACCTGTTGTAAGCTTGACCTAAGACCAGAGACACCTGTTGTAAGCTTGTACTAAGACCAGAGACACCTGTTGTAAGTTTGTCCTAAGACCAGAGACACCTGTTGTAAACTTGTCCTAAGACCAGAGACACCTGTTGTAAGCTTGTCCTAAGACCAGAGACACCTGTTGTAAGCTTGTCCTAAGACCAGAGACACCTGTTGTAAGCTTTTCCTAAGACCAGAGACACCTGTTGTAAGCTTGTCCTAAGACCAGAGACACCTGTTGTAAGCTTGTCCTAAGACCAGAGACACCTGTTGTAAGCTTTTCCTAAGACCAGAGACACCTGTTGTAAGCTTGTCCTAAGACCAGAGACACCTGTTGTAAGCTTTTCCTAAGACCAGAGACACCTGTTGTAAGCTTGTCCTAAGACCAGAGACACCTGTTGTAAGCTTGTCCTAAGACCAGAGACACCTGTTGTAAGCTTGTCCTAAGACCAGAGACACCTGTTGTAAGCTTGTCCTAAGACCAGAGACACCTGTTGTAAGCTTGTCCTAAGACCAGAGACACCTGTTGTAAGCTTGTCCTAAGACCAGAGACACCTGTTGTAAGCTTGTACTAAGACCAGAGACACCTGTTGTAAGCTTGTCCTAAGACCAGAGACACCTGTTGTAAACTTGTCCTAAGACCAGAGACACCTGTTGTAAGCTTGTCCTAAGACCAGAGACACCTGTTGTAAGCTTGTCCTAAGACCAGAGACACCTGTTGTAAGCTTTTCCTAAGACCAGAGACACCTGTTGTAAGCTTGTCCTAAGTCGAAAGATGGTGGTCTGTTGTTACCTATGAAGTTGGTGAATGGGGTCTTCTTCTTCATCGTTCATTCTCAAACTCCCGCTGGATATCTCTTGTAACAGGACAATGGTCCTACTAGATTTCCAGCAGGATGTAGTCCAAAGAATGGAAATGCGTTGTGTCGCCGTTTTATTGCGCCAATGTCTTCGGCGGAAGTTTCTGATCAATATTCATATCTTTCTTCCACTGTGATGTTTAATGGCTGTGGATTAGTGGTTGTGTTCGTGGATTAGTGGTTGTGTTCATTCTCAAATTTCAGCTTGCTAGTAGGATGTTCTAAGTTTCAGGAGTTTGAACATGATGATGAGTTTACTGATTTTTAGCAACCATCGTCAAATACAAGAATCTGCAAGAGTTTTGTAACTATTGAGTGGTGTCATAAAGTTCAAGAATCTGCAAGAGTTTTGTTTTGTAACTATTGAGTGGTGTCATAAAGTTCAAGAATCTGCAAGAGTTTTGTTTTGTAACTATTGAGTGGTGTCATAAAGTTCAAGAATCTGCAAGAGTTTTGTTTTGTAACTATTGAGTGGTGTCATAAAGTTCAAGAATCTGCAAGAGTTTTGTTTTGTAACTATTGAGTGGTGTCATAAAGTTCAAGAATCTGCAAGAGTTTTGTTTTGTAACTATTGAGTGGTGTCATAAAGTTCAAGAATCTGCAAGAGTTTTGTTTTGTAACTATTGAGTGGTGTCATAAAGTTCAAGAATCTGCAAGAGTTTTGTTTTGTAACTATTGAGTGGTGTCATAAAGTTCAAGAATCTGCAAGAGTTTTGTTTTGTAACTATTGAGTGGAGTCATAAAGTTAAAGAATCTGCAAGAGTTTTGTTGTGTAACTATTGAGTGGTGTCATAAAGTTCAAGAATCAGCAAGAGTTTTGTTTTGTAACTATTGAGTGGTGTCATAAAGTTCAAGAATCTGCAAGAGTTTTGTTTTGTAACTATTGAGTGGTGTCATAAAGTTCAAGAATCTGCAAGAGTTTTGTTTTGTAACTATTGAGTGGTGTCATAAAGTTCAAGAATCTGCAAAAGTTTTGTTTTGTAACTATTGAGTGGTGTCATAAAGTTGAAGAATCTGCAAGAGTTTTGTAACTATTGAGTGGTGTCATAAAGTTCAAGAATCTGCAAGAGTTTTGTTTTGTAACTATTGAGTGGTGTCATAAAGTTCAAGAATCTGCAAGAGTTGGGATGGGACAATGTGAAAGTCATTGATTGTATGCACCAGCTGGTATTAAATTAGACAAATAAACTCACAAATTATTTCCTTTAATTTTTACGTCTATTAAATCTAATTTTTACAAAATACTTTTACCTTTATTTTTGTGGTCAATTTTAACATCAACATGGTGGTATAAATGAGACACAGCCGACAGCCATTCTGTTAACATTGCAGTTGAATTATCTACGTTGTGATCACTTCGAATCCTAGGAGATGAATAATGAAAAATTGCAATGACAAAGAGAAGGTTTCCACTAAAATAATTGTATTTGTTTTCAAAGGTATCAAATAAATCGGCAACACAACACGTATCTGTTCTCTGGACGTTAAAAAAATATGTTTCTCTTCTTTTGCGTTCATCTTAAACTCCTGATTGTCAGTAGGATATAGCTCAGAGAAAAGAATGTATTGTATCACAATTTACAGCATTGCTGTGATATCTAGTCTGTGCTTTTCTGCCTGACACATCCGATTTCACAACGAATTGCACAGGGCGATAGGGCAATGGATCGAGCTGATGTTTTGAACTCCATAAAAACCCGCAGAAGATGGATGTGTCGGGCCATTGGTGCAAATAAAACGGCGACACTGCACATATCCATTCTCTGAACTACATCCTGCTGGAAATCTAGTAGGACCATGCTCCTGCTACAAGAGAGATACAGCGGGAGTTTGAGAATGAACGATGAAGAAGAAGAACTCCATAAGAAATATAGCACACAAGAGTGAGTCTAGTGTGGATAATGATTTCTTTTCAATGTCCAGGATTAAAGATGAGGGTTTGAAATGTGGTGTTGCTAAAAGTGAATATTTTAGAGGGCGTAGAAAAATGATGGTCAACCAGAAGAGGACCGGTACTGAGAGCAGAAGTTTAATGGCAGATACACTCAGGTAGAGATCGGAGCAACTATGAACGTGTCCAGTTTGCAGTGATGATCAGACGACTAACTAACTAAGTAACTATCTGACCCATATGATTTCAGCATAGCTTCTGGGTCACTTTGATCTCCTATAGGATGGGACAGCCAACTCCAATCCCAAAACCTCCTTTAGTCAACTCTTACAACATGAATGGCAAATAACAGTGTCTTTGCTCCCCTTTCAAGCCCCAGCAACACATGGGTTGTTAATGGAGTTTTACTTTAATCTTCAGATAACGATTGCTATATGTCTGGCATTGTATCTTATGGGCAAGTTTACCAGATTACTTTTTATCTCAACTCGCTATGGCTGTCCCTCAACTTTTGTGGCTTACAACTTGATGGCAATATTTACATCTTCCTGTCCGACTTCAGAATGACACTTTTCATGATTTAGTCACCCTCATTCAATGATACTTATACATAATACTTTTTTTGGTATCTTCTTCTTCTTCAGCGTACATTCTCAAACTCCTGCTGAATTCTCTTGTAGTAGGACATGGCCTTCTAGATTTCTAGCAGAATGTAGTCCAGAGAATGGAAATGCGTTGTGTCGCCATTTTATTTGCGCCAATGGCCCGAGACATCCGTCTTTAGCGGCTTTTTGGTATAATAAGCTTCAGTGGTTATTATGAGCATGTGCCAAATATCTATCTATTGTTATTTTCACTTGTGCAGTTAAGAGTCGATGGGAGGAAGTTGAAGTTACCTGTCTTTAGCCATTAGCTTCACATTGTCCATCGTCAGCCCATTTTTCATGGCTTCTTTGAATGTCTCCATCATTTAATTCAACAAATGGGATTTGAACCCGATCCACTCAGATGGCCCCCACATACTTCACAACTTGAGCCAATACACTTTCCATTTTCGACCATACACAATATCTCTAAAAATGATGTGATTTCAGTCAAGGCTTCAAACGTATATTCTCATGCTACTACGAATATGGACCAGTCAATTGACACACATTAGCATGTAAGATCATTTTAGTAATTTTGTGACAAAATGGGTATTGTCCCTTGATATTTATTCCATTAGCGGCCATTTTGAAACCCAAAATTGTGGTCACGCAAGATATGACCACTTTCTATTGTCATTTCGATAGCGTCCGTGACTAGAAGTACAAAGATGTTATACTTTTCATTTGTGGGACAAGTCAGAGGTCTTTTGATCTGTTCTTCGAGTGGATTAACATCGTAGTTTTTATAACAAGCTCTTGGACACGCTGAAGTAAGTGAATTTCATTAAAAATAGCTGATATTAGTGCCTCAAACATTACCATTTGAGAACAATTAATTTATTTTAATGTTCATAAACCATTTGTTCACATATGTATGAATTTTGAACGCTTCTTGTTCTTGTATAGACCTTGCTTTTTCGATTTCTGCAAACCTATGTCTATCCAATTTTTATCGACATGCTTGTTGGCCATTTTTATTTTTTTTACTGGCTGTTATTTCTTGCTATGCTGATAGCAGGTAACAATCATGTATTTAAATAAATATTCTTGTTTTAGTATCGTAATTCTCATGTCTCTCAGTTACATATTGCTTTTCTAAAAATCATATGCGCATCTGCTGTATAAATATCTAGATCATGTAGTAACAATGTAAAATGTATATCAACATTTGCGAGTCTGTTCTGCCATGCCATTGCCATGACAACGGAAGTGTTTTTTATCAATAACATATAGGATTAATGAACATAAATTTGTTGAAAAGTCCTTAATAATTTTGAATTAGACCTATACCTATTTTATAAATATATAAGGCATAAGGCCTAATGATGTTAGTAAGTTGCATTTTAATTAGGCCTATGTAATCATTATTGGTACATAACTTTTAAGTAACTTCCAGTGTAGTGAGTGAGCTCAAATTTTCTCACACAAGTCCTAAATTGCAAGGCAGCAATAGGGATCTTGCACATAAAGGATATTGGAAACAATCAGCTGAGTACCTGTCCTATATTTATATTTTTGCCTGGAGTTTGTGAGGCTTCCATTTTATGTATAATGAAATGTAATTTATTTAATATATCAATGAAATTTTCTGCATTTTGTTCTTTTAGATGCAGAAACTTATTTATATTATATTTTTGTTTTTATAGACGGCATGATGGCAAGCAAGAAGACTAGACACGATCTGAAGGCACACGTAGCTCATTTTGCACCTGAATACCCAGTAAAGAAAGGCTATGCCGCACGGCTGTTACTGGACCCCACCAATACCCCAGTAGATAAACCAGCCATGCAACAGAAAACCTTAGTAGATGACATGCTGTTATATTGAGCTTATCTTATAGAAGCTTAATGGCATGTCATCTATACAGTTATGCTTCTCATAATTTTATTTTGTTGTTGCAATGTGTTCCATGTTTAACATCTGTATTTCTTTTTATTTGAACTCTCTGTGGTTGTGAGAGAGCCAGCATTATTACAGCATTATAAACACCACAGCTAGATAGCCCTTGAAATATGTATTTCAATGATACCTCAACCAAGTCTGTAGGTCAATTCTGTGAAAAGCTATGAATTATTTTTGCCAAAATATAACAAAAATAATTACACGAGAACGCATAAGAAAATATAAACGTACTTGTGAAGAAAGTTGTGACGAAGAATTACAGCCGAGTTAACAATTTATGCAATATCTTAATTATTTACGATATAACTTGGAGGAAGTTATGAGTATTTTATCATAAATAACTAAAATATTTAATAATTATACTTAAATTGAAAATAAATTAGCCACCATTTTGAATAGTAATTAGCCCCAATTAAGTCTGAAAATGTGTGCAGTATATTCAAAAGATGCGTCTTGTCTTTCCGGACACGAAAATGTATAGTTTTATGCCTATTTTATCGTAAATAACTAAAATATTTCATAAATTGTTAATTCGGCTTCAATTCTTGGTCACAACTTTCATCATCAGTCCGTTCATATTTTATTATATGTTCTCATGTAATTATCTTTTTGTTAAATTTCGATCAAAAAAATTATAACTTTTCACAGAATTGACCTACAGACTTGGTTGAGGTGTCGTTGAATTGCAAATTTCAAGGGCTATCTAGCTGTGGTGTTTATAATGTTTATCCAATTTGAAAATTTAGTGCTAATACCTACGAGTATAATAGTACAGATCAATCATAACAGCCAACAGTATTTTGACATTGTGACATCTCGCTTCGTTCATATAACATTATATCAATACATTCATTTCAAGCCCTGTCATCCTCTCCCTTTTTTAAACAAGCAATCATGTAAAATTTATGAAATCATCTTACCACAACCCTATGCGGTGTTTAGGATAGTCCAACTTTTCAAGTAGTCCAAAGAATGAGCTTTATTTCGAACTAAAGTTGCAATTACCACTGTAGGTAGAAGCTGTGGGGCGTCATCATTCAACTCTGCTCTATCGAATATAGTATTTTCTATACTAATAAACTCTACATTACCTACAACAAACAAAAATAACAAGCACAAATATAGGTATTTCAAGTTTGGCCAACACTGTATGTATACTGAACGTCGCCATCTTAGTCTGCACGTGCATGCTCTCTGGGCGGAGGATTGGCGTAAAGCTATTGAGAAGATAATATGCTTATTGTTGCGTTGGTGAAACCCCTGTGTGCTGCCGTGGACCGAAAAGAGGTTCAAATAAGTAAAGTGTCGCTGTAACATGTCATGCATGTCGTAAGAGGCGACTAAGAGGGTTTTGGAGAAAGTCTGTAGAGAGCTTGAGCTCCAACCCACACCCTCATAAGAAAATTCAATATTTAGTACAATGGACAGACAAAAGATAGGATCCTCCTCCATTCTAGTTGTTCTTTATAAAAACCTTCAAAAGTTCCACAAAACGAAGTGATTATCTTTTTTATGTATCCCCCCCCCCCCAATTTGTCATCGGTCGTGTATGCAAGCCGCATCGCCCAAGACAGAGAGGAATTAAGAGAGTTCATTGGGAAGACAACGTTCTGGAAAGTATACATCACATGACAATAACTTATGATGGTAAATGCAAGACCGAAATTATAAGCAGAATAGGACAAGCAAAAGCAGCATTCCATAAAATTGCGTTATTGGAGGACGGGTAATGTTTCATTCTCATTCATTAGTCAAAGTAACCCAAAAAAAATCTGACGTCGGATGTTTCAGGTCGAATGGTGCATAAGTTGCAGCCTAGCTGTAAAGCATGATACAATACATAGTGCAAAGAGTGCCACATTGCTATCATGCAGACCCAGGGTGAGCAGAAACCAAGATTATAAAAGTACCCTCTCGTGGTGCACCCTGGGAACAGAAGCACAGCGGCTTATGCTGTGTTCCTTGCCAACACTTTTATATTTCATGTCCGTGAATGTGAAGGTTGAAGATAAAATAATAACTTAGGGGGGGGGGAGACAAGCAATATCTCTGACAACTCTGCGCCACACGCATCGGCAATGTCGACCCATGGTGACGCAAGTCACTCTAGCTTTTTCAGCCGAAATGAAGATATATTGTAGAGCGGCCAGTATCAGTGTCCCGAGATAGGTAGATGTCATTATGAATATCGAAAATCGTGCGCAAGTCTCAAGGGAAGTAAGACTGGCATACTATAATGAGAGGGCAGCACATCGCTAGAGGGCAGCGCCACGTGAAGATGTGTCATGTGACGTATTCCTTCCAGAACGTTGTCTTCCCAATGAACTCTCTGGACCTCTCTCTGTCTTGGGCGATGTGGCTTGCATTTTCTAGCGATGTATTCATGTTATCTTTACTGTCGTCAGTCCATCGTCTTCTTGGTCTGCCCTTTCTCCTCATTCCAGGTACTCTTTCCTCCATTATTTGTCTTTCTAAACAGTTGTGTCTCTTTATATGACCAAACACTAATAGATCTAGTCAATAAATCAAGTCATGAATATGGGCTGGATATAAATATCCAAAAAACAAAAACCATGATAATCAGCAAAGACACAGAAGAACAAGAGCTAAACATAAACATACATGGAGAGAAACTACAACAAGCAAAACAGTATCAATATCTTGGAAACATAGTCACAAATGATGACAGATGTGAAACAAAAGTTAAAAGGAGAATAGGAATGGCTAAACGTATCTTCAATTACATGAGGAAAATATTAACATCTAAACAAATTACAAAAAAATTAAACATGAAAATTATAAAATGCTACATCTATTCTATATTAATGTATGGCTCAGAAACATTGACACTAAATAAACAATTAGAAGATAGAATTGATGCCTTTGAGATGTGGGTATATAGAAGAATAGGGAGAACATCATGGAAAGAGAAGAAAACAAATAAAGAGGTACTAAATACACTTAATATGAAGAAAGAACTACTAAGAGAAATAAAGATCAGGTAAATAAAATATTTTTGTCACATTAAAAGACATGATACCTTATTGAAGATCTTACTTGAGGGTAAAGTCAAAGGGAGGCGAGCAAGAGGTAGGCAGAGATACAAATGGGAGAGTAACATCACACGATGGACAAGTTACAGTCTAGCAGAATGCACCACCAAGACAAGAGGCAAGAGATGTTGGAGATCCGTTGCAGCCAATCTTCGTTGCGGAGACGGCACTTAATGTATAATGATGATATGACCAAAAAGGCGTAGTTTTCTTTTTGTTATTGTGTTTAGTAACCAACACTCTGGAATCTTCAATGTGTTTATAATATCTGAGTTTCTAATTGTTTCCTTCCATGATATTCTAAATATCTTTCTGTAGCATTTCAGCTCGAAGGCGTTGATCTTCTTTGCCGCTGTTTTACTTACACAGACGTGAAGATAGAATAGAGAAAACGCTACATGGAAATCGGAACTAAAGCACTGTTCAACTCGAGACAAGCCTCTAGTCAACGGTGATTTAAAATATATGTAAAGACACAGACTTGGACGAGGGGTTCATAATATTGGTGAATGACACCTCGGCTAAGATGGCGAAGGAACTCAGGCCCAACTCTACTGTCGCGTTTTTCCTAAACCGGAATCTCATGGGGTTTATTGCTCACAAAGAGAAAGTTAACTCTATCATTAGCTGCATCTCTATCAACATCAACTTATAACAATACGTTTATAGACCACACACACAAAAAAACCCAAGTTAATTCAAGTCCATGCTCCAACTGCCGAATACGACGAAGAGGAAATATACGTATTTTATGTTTTAATACTGGAGGGAACTGTCGAATGTGGAAGAAGCAGAGCAGGGGAAATAAAGACATGGACAGACAACATCAAGGAATGGACAAGACAATGTTTTTCATCACTCACCCGCATCAGTGAAGATAAAAATCGGTGGAGAACTATATGTTCTGAAGCCTACAATGTGGTACCTCTACGACCCTGACGGGTTGTGGGTTTATAGATCGATAGCGGAATCATGTTCACAGATGAGGAATGCTTCAATACCTGATGGGTACATGAGCAATGCACCTAATTACAGGAGACAAGTACACTAGCAGCGGAACACCTCATGCGAGACAGGTGTAGTCGACCCAAACCTAAATACTTGATACCGTCTCCCCGGAGACTGACACCCGGGGACATGATTTGGCCTTAAATTCCAAAGGCACAATGAGTAATAAATCGTCGCAGCGTAGAGTCAATACACATTATTATTAATAACACAAAATTAGCACAAGTTGAAAAAGTGAAAAAGTTAACCTTCTGATGTTAACAGGGTGCCAAGATATTTCACTTTTTTAGCACAAAATTAGCACAAGTTGAAAAAGTGAAAAAGTTAACCTTCTGATGTTAACAGGGTGCCAAGATATTTCACTTTTTCAACTTGTGCTAATTTTGTGTTATTAATTATTATGTTGCATCTTGGTGCTGTATGTCTCTTTGATATAGCCATTATTTCTGTTTTCGTCTTGTTTAAACTGAGGCCCTTGTTTTCACTTTCCTTCACTACTTTATCTGATAGGGCTTGCAGTTCTTGCTCGCTTCATGCGATCAGTACTGTGTCATCAGCATATCTCAAGTTATTTATATTGTATCCTCTCACTTTTATTTCGGACATATCTTCTATATTTCGTATAATGTATTCTGTATACAGGGAGAAAAGGTCCGGTGACATTACACAACCTTGCATGACACCCATTTCTATCTTTTGAAATCTACCTATAGTGTTGTTAACTCTCATCGCAGCTGTTTGTTTCCAATACATATCTCTTACTATTCTTAGATCTTTCCCATCAACGTTAAGACTTTTTAGCAATTTTATAATCTCTGAATGCTTCACCTTGTCAAATGTTTTGCTATAATCTATGAAGCACAGATAAAGGTATTGCTGTACTTCTATGGCCCTCTCCATTAATGTTCTTACTATATATAGGGCATTTCTTGTGCCTTTTCCTTCTACGAATCCGCATTGTTCGTCTGCTATTTCTGGTTTTATTTTTCCTCTTATCATCATCAAGTGACATATTCTTTCCAGAACGTAGTCTTTCCTATAGATCTCTTGAATTCTCCGCGGTCTTGAGCAAGTTGCCCTGCATCTTCCAGTGACATGCGCAGGCATTCTTGAATGTCTTTTGTCCAACGGCGTCTTGGTCGGCCTTTGCCCCTGTTGCCTTCTATCATCCCCTCCATTAACACTCTCTCCATGCCGTCGTGTCTCTTAATATGACCGAAAAAAGCTAGCTTTTTCTTTAATATAGTGTTCAGAAGCCAGCCTTCCTTGACGTTAATTGTTCGTAACACCTCCTGGTTTGTTTTCTTCGCTGTCCATGGTATTCTCAAAACTCTTCAACAACACTTTAATTCAAATGATGTTATTCTCCTGGCCACTGTTTTATTTAGTGTCCATGCTTCACATCCATATGTCGCCACGGGAAATACACATGTTCGTAGTAAAAACCATTTGGTTCTTATGTTAGTACCGTGCCATAGTTTCTTTATCTGTTTTAATTTTGCCAGCGCCATTGCCGTTCTTCTCTTGATCTCAACCGCGCAGTCCCCCGCATTGTTTATATTAGTTCCCATGCACCCAAGCTGTAAGCAACATATTCCATTCTCTGGTCAATATCCTGGTAACCAGCAGGAATTTGAGAAAGAATACAGAAGAATCAGAAACTTGAGAAATGTGATTGGAGAAACTACAAGTGATATGGTTTGCAACCAGAGGATATATCCTCCCTGTATGTTGCCTGCGCTTGTAGGTAGAGCAAAGAATAGCACTACTGTTTACTTTCCATGCAAATTATTAGAGAAGGAGACTAAGGTTTTGGAGGTGGAGTTGTATGTCCCTTCCCAAGTAGGGTCAAAGTGACCCAGAAGCCACATGTGTCGGGTCGAAAGGCACAGATATCACAGTTAAGCTGTAACCATGTCAACACAATGCATTCCATTCTCCAGAATACATCCTGTTAATCTGCAGAAGTTTGAAAACAAATGCAGCAGAAGAAGAATAATACTCTGTATTAAAAGGTACTTTCAATGCTATATAACCATACAGGTTAAGTTAACGGGATCTGGAAGTATGGATGAAAGTATATTACATTTGTGAGCTACAGAAATTTTACAGTGTATCCTTACACCATCTGCCGGAAGCGATCCTACATTGGTAGTAGGCAGTTTTTTCCATGGAGGAGGCAACTTCATATTTTCTGGTTGTTGTTATTGTTGTCAATAATGCCAGGAATTGTGAGCGATTTGCTCTTAATTCTTGTGTGTAGTGGGAGTGGTTTCTCAGATCTATCTTTCATACCCAAGATACTTCAGCTTCTGGCTCAATGCAGTGTCTATTGAAAAAGACATCTACTCGGAGGGGGTATGAATACTTTCCAGTAACACGATCTGAAAAGCTTTGTCCCTTGTTTGACAGACTAGTTGTATACAAAGTCAAAGCTTTTGTTGTTTACAATAGACATACATCAAAGAGTTGTTTCCTCCTTGGACAATGTCTCCATTCAGAATTTTACTTTATCTGACAATGTTTTCATTCAGAACTTTTTTTTAAATTTGACAATGTCTCCATTCAGAACTTCACTTTATCTGACAATGTTTCCATTCAGAACCTTACTTATCTGACAATATCAAAGTTTAAACATAATGATTGCTTCCTAATTAATATTTATCATCATAGTTTGCAGATTGGCTAGCTTGTAATTTGATATTTTCTGAATTCAGAGAGTAGTGCATATAGTAATTCTAAATCAGATATAATTTAGCCATATAAGGAGACATAACAAAATGGAACAATTAATAATGGAAGGTATGGTTCCTGGAAGCAGAGGTAAGGGCCGCCAAAAAGACAAGGATGGATTAGAGACATCTCAGATTATTTAAACTCAGCTGAAGATTGATGTATCTGGTCATTGGTGCAATTAAAACAGTGACACAACACATTTCCATTCTATGGACTACATTCTGCTGGAAATCTAGTAGGACCATTGTCCTGCTACAACAGAAATCCTGTGGGAGTTTGAGAATGAAAGCTGAAGATGAAGAATGTTTAAACAAGCCCCTTCCTGCGTCAGGTCTACTCTAAAGACAACTACAATCTGGAAAGAATATGTCATGTGGAATATATATAAATCAGCCTGGCAGACCAGTAATAATTACTTGGTGGGTTACCTGCCTTACACGAACCTGTCTGTCAGCCTAGTCTGCAGTTAAGTATGATTAGATTCTGATACCTCTGAAGATGGATGTGTCGGGTCATTGGCTCAAATAAAACGGTGACACAACGCATTTCCATTCTCTGGTCTATATTCTGCTGGAAATCTAGTAGTGCGATTTTCCTGCTACAAGAGAGATCCAGCGGGAGTTTGAGAATAAACGCTGAAGAAGAAGATTATGATAAACAATCCAACATTTCTTTTATTGAGAAGTGAGTCACAAATGTTTCTTGTATTCCTCCTCAGGGCTACTACATTCGTAGTAGTAACTATCTATCCATTGTAGACCGGGAGATTTTTGGAGTGTTTCCTGTTCCTATGGTGCACTCTGCTATTCTTATCAACCTGCATCACTACCTTTCACCGAATCTTTCCTACAATAGACCTCCAGTGGGATATAGTGGTCCAAGAGATGACATCATTTTATTTGCTCATTCTGTGAAAGCTTTAGGTAAGTGGGTGTTGGTTCATCATCATCATTAAGTGTCGTTATTAAAAACGTGATGCTACATGGCAGTCCAAGGTAGAATGCAAAAGAAGAAGATGAGGAGAAGGATGGTGATAAAAAACAGTGACTTTAACCTTCACAATGCTTATGTAAACACTTGTCGATAAACAAAAAAAATGGCGGCTCTTGCCGTTGTCGATAGAAGTCATCCAATGAGATATTGTGTGGGACACAAACTCTGTGGGACACTGTATGAACTACAAAAGACAGTGAGTTTTATTAAGGAGACAGAATTACAGATATAGACATGTTTCAAGTGAACGAAAGAAGAAGAAGAAGTTTTGTTTGTCATTAAATATCTGTAATATTTATGTTTGAATAAGAAAACATTGTTTAAGATTGTGTAATAAATTGAGTAGTTTTATCTTATTATTTCTGCTTATTTTTTTGTAATTTGTAGAGATTTAAAAAATATGGTTGTTTTTTTTAGCGCAAGTAAGAAACGGACAGGGGAGGGGGTCTTCTTTACATTGGACAACTGTTGACATAGGGCGGGTGGGAGGAAGCAAAAATTGAGAAAAATTGTTGACGTTGTGTATGGACACTAGAGAACATCTCTTCACAATAAAACTACGTAGACGTATGAAACTGTGTAGACATGTGAAACTGTGTAGACATGTGAAACTGTGTAGATATGTGAAACTGTGTAGACATGTGAAAGTGTGTATACATGTGAAACTGCGTAGACGTGTGAAACTGTGTCGACGTGTTACACTGTGTAGACATGTGAAACTGTGTAGACATGTTAAACTGTGTAGTTATGTTAAACTGTGTCGAAATGTGAAACTGTGTAGATATGTTAAACTGTCGAAATGTGAAACTGTGTAGATATGTTAAACTGTGTAGACATGTGAAACTGCGGACAAGAGGAAGAAAAAACCAGTGATATTGTAAGAAAGGGTATTGATTGTCACGAGTTACCTGCTCACAGATAAAGGAATTATTTTATCATCATCATTACAGCTAAAGGTAAGTCCAATGGTAGCATTTGTCATCAGGGATGATGATAGCTCTTCATGTAGGCCTACTAACCAGCAGAAACTATTAGGTGGGGTGGCATTTTTCCTTCTTAGTTGTCTTTACCTCCCCTAGCTCATGCATCATGTACTCATTTACAGCTGAGTCGACTGGAGGAGTGATCGTGTCAAGCGAGAAATCACAACAAGGATTTTGTTGTTTGTCCAGACGTGGTTTCCAACCTGGCACATATTAGCTAGGCTACCAAGTTAACTATCAACTAGGCTACCAAGTTAACTATCAACTAGGCTACCGCGTTCTTCTTTATCACATACCATTAAAATGGTAAATTATCACAGCAGAAATATTTGTTTCGTTTGTATATAGAATATCCACACAAGCCTAGAGATACAATCAGAACACCGACAGGAAAATTCTGCAATAATTATGATGCAGAAATCCAGGCAATTAGTGTGGCAGCTAAAAAAACTGCTGAACTCCAACTCTGACCTACAGCCTGTGGTATTCCTGACAGATGCTAGGTCAGTGCTTCAAGCTCTCCAGTCTGGAAAATTAACAGACTTGAAAAAACTACTTAGCGAATTGTCTTACCAGTATAGGGTAACCATGCAGTGGATACCCTCTCACTGTGGAATACCAGGAAATGAAAAAGCAGACCAACTGGCTAAGGAAGGTGCTGCCGAAGACCAACCAGATATACCAATCACCTACCATCAGAAAAAACTGATGATCAAGTCAATAAGAAAGCCACAAACACCAACACAAGATGACTATCATATTATGAACAGACCAGAACAAGTTATAATTCTACGTCTCAGAACAGGACACAACCGACTCCGCAGTCACATGTATACAAACTTCAAGATTGGCAACACGGCCATGTGTACATGTGGACAGGCAGCACAGAGTGCCAAACATATACTTCAAGAGTGTTCTGAGCATGAAATGCTGAGGCAGACATATTGGCCAGAGGAAACAACACTGGAATCAAAACTCTGTGGGACACTGTATGAACTACAAAAGACAGTGAGTTTTATTCAGGAGACAGAATTACAGATATAGACATGTTTCAAGTGAACGAAAGAAGAAGAAGAAGTTGTATTTGTCATTAAATATCTGTAATATTTATGTTTGAATAAGAAAACATTTTTTAAGATTGTGTAATAAATTGAGTAGTTTTATCTTATTATTTCTGCTTATTTTTTTGTAATTTGTAGAGATTTAAAAAATATGGTTGTTTTTTTTAGCGCAAGTAAGAAACGGACAGGGGAGGGGGTCTTCTTTACCCTGGACAACTGTTGACAAAGGCGGGTGGGAGGAAGCAAAAATTGAGAAAAATTGTTGATGATGTGTATGGACACCCACTAGGTATATATGAGATACATTACGAAATTACAGCAAACAAGTTGATCCATATATATGAGATTTATTACGAACTTACGACAAACAAGTTGAAACCTATCGCATTTCAAAGAATTGACCCAAAGGTTAGAAGATCCTGTGTCAAATAAAAGTTTAAATGACTGCGCCGGAGTACCCAATCCAATCACACCGTAATACTCAATCTGAGAATATAAAAAAAATAGCATCATAAATAGCAGTAAAAATGAGTGTATACAATTTAATAAGTACATACAGCCACACTGTGCCTATTCAAACAGAAAAGATACAATAAAGTATATTGCTATAAAGACTTATGAAAATGTGCTGAAAGATTCAATGCGAGACGGATGTTACTTATTAATATCAGAAATAAATCATCTTTACTTTTTAAACGTTATGAGACAGGAGGATCTGGAGAACATAGTTACAACAAGTAAGATAGAAGGCAAGAGAGATCGAGGTTGACAATGTGAGAAAATATTAGATAGTCTGACATCGTCGTAGAGTCAACAATAATTCTGGTAAACGTTACTGAAAATAGAGAATTGTGGAGATCGATGAAGCCCACACCAGTCGGCACGGCATTCGAAATGACATTGGTTTGTGTAACAGCGAAGTTTGAACGGAGCGCCAAAACATTTTGGAAATTTAAAAAATTGGACGGTTATTAACGACACAAAATTACCTCCAAAATAAATTAGCAACATATTATTCTTTGTTTATTTATTATTCTCTGAAATCATGATGTAAAAATGAATAACTGATAATTAATGATAAACTACACACTATTAGAAATTTGTATTGTATTTACATAGGCCTACATTATCGAATTGCACCGGTCAACATTTCGTGTTTTGTATTTCTAACTAAAGTTTGCATACATATTAACACGTAAGCACATAATTTCGTTAACACAATCAACCAGTTAAACGAATCTTATTATGAGAAATCTATCAATGTAAAAAGGGATATTTTTGCGTCCTGTTAAAGTTGATCAAGAACACTGGGACAATGCATTTAAACCGGCAGGTAATTCGTTTGTTAATCAGCAGACTCAGGTTTCGAATTCACTTGTTATTCATGGTGTTAAATAAACTATTACTCTCCATGGTTCACCTAGCCACCATGAAGTAGAGTACCAGAGCTCATGCTCTGTCAAGGTCGAGAAATGGTACCAACGTGGAGCGAATTAATCTGTTGACATTACAATATTACCGCACACATACGTAAGGATTGTTACATCGAGGTGTTGATCCATTGAGGTAAATTAGAAATGACCGATGGCATTTATTATTATTTACTCATTTACTCTTATGTCGCCAATTCAAATGCAAATGCCATTTTTATTGCATGTCCTTTAGTTTGACTACTTCAAAGTAAGTATTTTGTTATAGTTATTATTCAGAGTTGGAGAAATTTGAATGTCAGATGTGTGAAAGTATGGAACAAGAAAATATTGTAAATTTAATTGTATAAAGTATGGCGTCTGGAATTTAATGCGATCACGTGCATTAGATTAGCAACTATCATAAATGGGGAACATATTAAGTTCAGATGATCAGTCGGTCTCAGTTGGGATCAGTCGGGATTCGGCTGGCGGCTGTTGATGTCAACATTCATGAGTATGTAGAACAGCTATCGAATTCCCAACGTCAAATAGATAGATTTAAAACACGGAGGTAGCGTCTCGAATTCTAAATGTGAGGATTAGTTTAGAAACTTCGAAATACGTCTAGGATTCTAAAATTAGTTAATAGTATTTTCCAATAGTAAATACAAGTGTAAGAGATACGGCGACACGGACGTTGAATAACATAAAAAGTAAAAGGAAACTCAATTTCTTCTGAGAACGAAACCTGTGGCTTGCCAGCGTGGGGTTACCAACCTCCATCACAATCATCGATATACTATATGATCGACCAACAGTTCGCAGTAGCGAAACAACTACGACGAGTTGTAAAAAGGAAGCCGGAGGAAGTAGATTAGTTCGCGATAGCGTTTAATGAGATACCTCGCTTGTTCCTGTTAAAATCATGTACATGAGTGTCAGTGATTACCTCAGTTGTCAGTCTACTACATCAGTTATGACAACAGTGTCAGTGATGACCTCAGTTGTCAGTCTACTACATCAGTTATGACAACAGTGTCAGTGATGACCTCAGTTGTCAGTCTACTACATCAGTTATGACAACAGTGTCAGTGATGACCTCAGTTGTCAGTCTACTACATCAGTTATGACAACAGTGTCAGTGATGACCTCAGTTGTCAGTCTACTACATCAGTTATGACAACAGTGTCAGTGATGACCTCAGTTGTCAGTCTACTACATCAGTTATGACAACAGTGTCAGTGATGACCTCAGTTGTCAGTCTACTACATCAGTTATGACAACAGTGTCAGTGATGACCTCAGTTGTCAGTCTACTACATCAGTTATGACAACAGTGTTAGTGATGACCTCAGTTGTCAGTCTACTACATCAGTTATGACAACAGTGTTAGTGATGACCTCAGTTGTCAGTGACTACAGATAGATAGATAGATAGACAGACAGACAGACAGACAGACAGACAGACAGACAGACAGATGGATGGATGGATGGGTGGATGGATGGAGGATAGACAGATAGATACTTTTGTTGTTGGTTACTCAATGGGTATTTTGTGCGTTTAGGTTTTTTTTTGCAGCTCAGATATATCGTTGTATATCAACGCTTACTGATTGTCTGCGAATAGTAATTCGTTAATGGTGTTACTATCTTCTATTTCTCCGTTCTCTTGTTCCGGTTGGTTTTCGTGTTCTATTGCTATTAAGGTTTCTTTGGTTATTTTGCCTATATAGATGTTGAATAGGAGTGGGGATACTACGCATCCCTGTCTGACTCCTGGTATTATTGTGAATGTGTCTGTCATTCCTTCCGACGTTCTTACTTTTGCTTCGCATCTCAGATATAGTGCTTTGCTGTTTTCGAGGAAGTGGCCATGTAACCCGTATAAGAAGGTCCATAGTATGTCTCTATTAACCCTGTCGAAAGCCTTTTCTTGGTCGATAAATGTAATTAATTTCATGAATTTCACAGGCAAATTGATGAAACTGATCGATTAAATTCTAATATTTGCACATCGATTTCGGGCAGGTGTTTTATTTAGACAGTCTATAGAATGTGTATTATAGAGGTATGTAGAAACTCGGTGGTAGTAAGCAAGCTTACTATCAAGTAAACTACTGCCCTCCTAGTTAAGCCTGTAGGCATTACTAGTACATTCAATTTCCGTGAACGACTTTTATTTGAATCACGAGTAAATATGGCCAGTATAAATCTGATTTACAAGTCCACTAACCAATCTACCACCAAGACAACACATAAAAAAGTGGCTATGCCATATTATCTTTTCCAAATAATTATATTACAATACGGAGATTCTACGATTAGCTTCTTTCTTAGAATCAATGAGATGGAGATGCACTACACACAATGTAGACTGAGATATTTCTTGTCTCGTTCCGTTGTAACTACGGTAATACCAAAATGCATTTTAATATGCGCGTGTCCATGTTCTTCGCACGATCAGTCTGGAAACCATACAAAAAAAGTTTTAATATTTATTTCGTCTTCTTTATTGTTCATTCAAAAACTCCCGCTGGATCTCTCTTATGGCAGAACAATTGTCCTACTACATTTCCAGCAAGATGCAGTCCAGAAAATGGACATGCGTTGTGTAGCCGTTTTTTTGCGACAATGGCCCGACACATCTGTCTTCGGCCGTCATATTTGTTTAATTCGTTACATCCACATTCGTTGTGGAAACATACTCTTCATCTTCTTCCGTTCGTCTGGAACGTGCTAACATCAGAAGTTCATCAGATATAAACATATTACCATTGCGTGGTTTGGTGCGTGACATCTGATTGATGTGATACGCCCCATGACTGGTTCCTTCATTCTTCAGCACATGTACTTGCTAGGGCAGACTGTGGTCTTCCTCGATCTTAGGAGGTCCTGATCAGTCTTAGTTTTCAACCTCTGTTGCCTGAACTAAGCCCCATCAAGTTAGACATTAAATCAAGTCTAATAAAAGATAAGATTCAAGAACTTCTAGTAAATGATAAGATTTAACATCTGGCACAATAGATACTAAAATCGCACTGTTTGAAAAGTAAACAACTACAGACTTCACAACTTACCTCTATAATGTTTGACCTACAAATAAGAAATGCTTTGTTTCCAACTAATAGTTCTTTATATACAGATTCTAGATTCACTAGTTCTCATCTCGTCTTATCAATCTGGGTCCTAGTTGGGATTCGCGATAAGCATGTTGAAAATGTTCTGAATGTTTATGTATAGTCAGAGTTAATGCAAGGTACTTACACTGACGTTCTAGTGAAAAAAACAACAACTTTGTAACGTTAACTAGCAGAAATATTTATATTGTCATTGTCAGGTGAGAATAGAGTAAGAGATGGTAGTTAATGAGTTTGCCCCTCTAGAGGTAACAAAGACCCCAAATTAGGTTATATCAAGACACACTACCATAAAATATTAGAGGTAACAAAGACCCCAATTAGGTTATATCAAGACACACTACCATAAAATATTAGAGGTAACAAAGACCCCAATTAGGTTATATCAAGACACACTACCATTAAATATTAGAGGTAACAAAGACCCCAATTAGGTTATATCAAGACACACTACCATAACATATTAGAGGTAACAAAGACCCCAATTAGGTTATATCAAGACACACTACCATAAAATATTAGAGGTAACAAAGACCCCAATAAGATTCGATTAATAGAATTGTATATTAGAGTAAGAGATTTCGACACGTCCCTGGTTTTCAGTGACTATTTTTTTTACAGTAAGATTATCTAAGATTATCAGTACATGTTAGTTAATCGAATGATCATCATCACTGCACATCGAACCATCAGTCCAAAAATGATCGATCCCTCAGCATGTAATGACTGACACCTACTCTGTGTTGGTTTACATTCTCCTTTGAGTTACCTTCCTGAAGTTCTTGTATAGTCACTCTTGACATGATACTGCTGTAGTCTGCCAAGGGCTGCATATTCACACGCATTTGTTACATCGATCTCTTGCCCTCCTTAATAACCCCCAGAACACTTGTTCAGTCCATTGCTTGTCCGGTCCCCATGATTGCCTTACCAGCAGGCTGTCTGTACGTTCATTTTCTCAGACACCGGCATGTTCAGAAAAAATATTAAGTTTTTTAATGAAGTATTATTATCATCACTACATGACTAAATGACTATATAACTACATCACTACGCCATCATTACATGTTTGGCCAATAGTCATTTATGACTATATTTCTTTCTTACATTGGACAATTCAGCACCATTGCACTGGTCAACTGTATCTAGTCATGTAATTGTTAGACATCGAAGACCTTCTAAATACGATACCGGAAGAGGCTGGGCAGCATGCAAAGAACCAAGAGGCTTTCAGATTGGCAGCGAGAATAACGTTTTGTAAAGAGTACATCACACAAATAGAAATAATTATTATACTTTAAAAAAGAGCCCAAAAAGACATAGAGAATTTACTTCACTGTAGCCGGTATTCCCATACGTATTCCGTATCCTTCAACAAAGAAGCGGTACTAGATTCTAGGGATCTTTGAAGAAATGCACTTGTAATAAAACCGTCTTGGCTCGGTATCGAACTCGCGATCCATTAAACACATGGCAAATGGTTTAACCACTGCCCCACGAAGATTTCATAATTTGATTACAATTGCTTACTTCTATTAGTCTCAACTATAAAATAGACATCCTTGGAATCTTCTACCAAATGCAAACAGTGGAAATGTTACCTAACTCAGAAGAAATGATGTCTGCACGTAAACAAAATCAAGCGTGCACCATTGCATGGTAAACAAAATGTCCCCATTGCATAGGAAACAAAGAGGCAATATGATTATTAATAATATAAGTACAGTGGAATTCCTATATAGCGCATTTTTATAACAAATGTTCCTATTGAACACTTTTCAAAATCCCCAATTATATTTATTCTTTACTGATATTACTGTGTATAGCCAATTTCTGTTATTACATATTTCTTCGGCCCTGACCAAGTTGTTACAATGGGATTTGACTGTATCATGTTTTTTATTTCGTATTTAGGTCAGCAATAACTGCGAGCGATACATTGTACACAATGCTTTTTTTTTTCATGATCTCACGACATCAATGCCAGTTTACAGACTAGGTTGGTCATAATGATTATGCTTATTATTGAATACAATCAGAGCTGTTCCGCGTCACGATATTTTTTTAATATACTAAATGACATAGGCCTATAGAGAGTTATAAACTCAATTCATAGCAACCTATCGATTCAAACTGTACTCGCCATGTGTTCCGTCTGTTCCCGTTACAGGAAACGAGATACGCCGATGACATGACACAGCAATATAATCTACAATTGGCACCAGAAAACGTTAAAAAATAATACATATTGTTTAATCTTGTAACTCAATATTATGAGGACTAATATTAGTCATTGGGTAAACTATTTTGCTGTATTATGACATTTTTGTTAATTCTTTTATCACAAAAGTTTTTTTGACCTATTTATGTTATTTCATTTGCAAATCATGCTGTCTTTAATATACCTACATTATAAGTACACACATCACAAGATAGTCTGCTGTTAAACTAAACTTTATACTTGAAATCCGGAGGTTGTGGTGGCTGTCTTATAGAACCGCAACCTTTAATATTTTTTTTATTGTTGTAAATCTTTAATATAACCAAATTGGACTAACGCCCGAGGTTGAAAAGAGCGTACCTCACCATCAGAGGTACATTTCTCTTAACCAACGACGAAACTTCACTTGAACAGATGTGAGTATCATAATTTGGTATAGGTCTATGTTTTCTAGATATTGCCATCAATCTATGTAATTACTATATATATATATATATCTTGTTGTTCGCCGGTCGGCTGACCGTACAGCTCACTGGGATGATGATGTCTGTGACTAATGAGTCCTATGCGTGCCTAAAATTTTTTGATCACACTCTTAAGTATGTGTGGTAGGGGTCTGTGAGACATTGAAAAGCTCTTGCCTTTCATCTAGCACGTTTTTGTTGCACAATCAAGACTCGAGCTCACTATAGATGCTGTACTACTCTTGATTCTGCGACGTCAATCGGCAACAGGGCTTGATTAGGCCATACGCTATTTGAGATATGGGACTCTTTATAAGTCCAGATATTATATGGCAGTGTCAAATATATATTTTTGGGGCCCCAGAAAAGTGGGGGCCCTAATCTATAACTTGTGTAGCTTATACGTAAATCCTGCACTGATCGCCAATCCGACACGTGAAAGACTCTCCCATGAGTATATTTCATCAATACTTTACTGTCTGATATTTTATCTCATATTCAATGGTGAATATCTTGCTAAGGAAGCTTAGGTGGAAATGGCGTAGTCATCTAATATGTCTGGGTACACACCATTTATAGCTACTTCAAGCGTACGTGACACCACACGGAAGACTACCCGAGAATTTCTTGTAATGAGAAAGCAGACAGACTTGCACTAAATGCACCAATAGACGGGGAGTTGACAATGGAAAAGAGGGACGCACTGAAACGTCTTCAAGAGCGTCTGCTTGATGTGACACAGAGATTGACAAGACGTCAAAGCTAAGATTTTGATAATTTCATATTACACGTGAAACTGGTATACGTGAACACCTAAATATAATATAGTATAATAATATAAATAGCAGCAGTGGATAGGCGTCTTTATAAGCATTGTAGGCAGCACTTACAAATTAAAATGTGATTTTATTTATTACAAAGAAGCAAAATGTAATATAAAATTATATTACTCTGTAGTCATTATAAAAGTATACACATTTTATCAGTATTAGTATTTGAATAATAACTCTAATAATAATAATAATTCTCGTTGAGGAAGAGGGGGGAGGGTGAGAGAGAGAGAGAGAGAGAGAGAGAGAGAGAGAAAGGGCGTTTCTTTATATGACAAGTTATCGTATTTTTAAAGCAGCTTCTGATGTCACCTATCCATCTTCCTTTGGGTCTTCTCCTGTTTCTCCTTTCAGATGATCTTTTATTAAAGGCTATCGATGGAATGCGATCTGGTTCCATTCTGATTAGGTGGCTGAACCATTTCTTATGGTGTCATTGTTTATTCTATCTCTTTTGTAACCTCCCAGTGCTGTTCTCCGGCCCTTCATTTCGCATACAACGAGTTTGTCTTCTAGTTTCTCTGTCAGGGTCCAGGTCTGGCATTGATATCACAGTTTCGGCATGAACACTGTGTTTATTAACGTTCTTTTAGAGATCATATCGATGTTCTGGTGTTTCAATAGTGGTGCTAATTGATATAAAACTGAATTTTCTTTCTGGCATCTTGGCTATATTTCTCTATCTAGTCTCATGTCTTCCGAGAACACGCATCCTAGATACTTGAATTGCTTTACTTGATTGTGTTTTGTGCCGTCTATGTATATTTCTAGTGTGGGTTGATTTCCGCATATCTTAAATGTTTCGATTTTGGTTTGGTGATTCTCATGTTCTCGCTCTCATGAGAGCTTTATACAAAAAAAAATGTCAGAGCGTAATCAGAACTGCGAGGGCACAACAGACACATTTGAAATAAAAGCAGGTGTTAGAAAAGGCTGCGTACTATCACCACTTCTATTCGTTAGATACATGGACAGGATAACTAAAGAAGCAGACACAAGAAGCAATTGCATCCCTGCAGAAGCATCAAATGAAGATTACAGCTCACTCAACGAACTTCACGCACTTGCTCCATACAACCTGCGAACAACACAACATGAAACTAAACACACCTAGAACAGAGACTTTGAAGATAAGAAGAACACCATGTTAAATGTATCGGTCAATGGTACAAAACTGAAGCAAGTCCCAGAATTTAAATACATAGGAAGCATATTTATGGATGATGGTAAACTCGATAGAGATTGAAACAAGGTGCCAAACATCAAATGCTGCGACTTACCAGCTGTCACCAATACTTAAATACACATAAATCTGCATGGCTGCAAAACGACAATTGATCAACAGTATTTTTATGCCAACTCTGTGTTACCAATGTCAGACATGACCATTGACAAAGATAGAAAAATATCACAGTTTGCGAAATGAGATGTTTGAGGAAAGTTATAAATGTCACGAGAAGAGACCGCTGGAGAAATGAAGATATCAGGAAAGAAGTAAAGACCAACCCAAGTCAAGACTATATTGAGAGCAAACCAGATGGTTTGGTCACGTCATGAGAATGGAACCTGCGCAACCAGCCTTTCGTTCATACATCAGCAGAAAACCGGGCTACAAGGCACGAGGAAGACCAAGAACTAAATTGGCAGAGACAATCAAAGAAACATTAAATAGACGTGGGCTAACCATGGCCAATGCAACTCAAATGGTTAAAGAAAAAAAAATTCCGAATCCCCCCCCCCCCCCATGATGTTTAACGGCACAAGTGGAAATGACAATAGATAGACAGACAGACAGACAGACATATAGATAGATAGATAGATAGATAGATAGATTATAGATAGATAGATAGATCGATAGACGGATGGATGGATGGAGGATAGAAAGATAGATAGATACTCATGTTGTTGATCACTCAATGGGTATTTTGTGCGTTTAGGTGTTTTTGCAGCTCAGATATGTCGTTGTATATCAACGCTTACTGATTGTCTGCGAATAGTAATTCGTTAATGGTGTTACTATCTTCTATTTCTCCGTTCTCTTGTTCCGGTTGGTTTTCGTGTTCTATTGCTATTAAGGTTTCTTTGGTTATTTTGCCTATATAGATGTTGAATAGGAGTGGGGATACTACGCATCCCTGTCTGACTCCTGGTATTATTGTGAATGTGTCTGTCATTCCTTCCGACGTTCTTACTTTTGCTTCGCATCTCAGATATAGTGCTTTGCTGTTTTCGAGGAAGTGGCCATGTAACCCGTATAAGAAGGTCCATAGTATGTCTCTATTAACCCTGTCGAAAGCCTTTTCTTGGTCGATAAATGTAATTAATTTCATGAATTTCACAGGCAAATTGATGATACTGATCGATTAAATTCTAATATTTGCACATCGATTTCGGGCAGGTGTTTTATTTAGACAGTCTATAGAATGTGTATTATAGAGGTATATTGTAATTTTGTGTGTGTGAGTAAAGTTAGAACTCAACAGTAAAGCAAAGACACACACAAACACATGCGCACGCGCGCGTTTGATACACGTTTGAAATTTTGTGTGTGTGTGTGTGTGTGCTCACACATACACACACACACACACACATATATATATATATATATATATATAAAATGAATACAGGATTGCCTTCATTGTAATCGCGTTTATATAAATATATATAAATTATGAATATGTATATACATTATATAGGATATTCTTGCAAATATTTCACTTTTTTTCATTTCAGAAATCATGGACAATCAACGAGTATCACTTCTGTTTAACTTAAGCTTACTTATCTTTGTCACCTGTATTAAGTCAACTTTTTGCACGGTGTTATTCGAGTTTACAACGGTAGACTATGACTGGCCAAATGCTACCATGAAGGCTGACTTTATAGCAAGTGGTGAATATGTACCAGAGGCTTGTCAGCCGTCAGCTTTGAAAGTTGGCGGCGTTGACACAATTTTTGTGACAGTACCACGTCTGCGGTACAAAGATGGAGTTCCTGCAAGTTTAAACACTATCCACGCAAAATCCGCAGGATCTAAGGAGGCTGTATTCAGACCCTACCCTGACTGGGAATCCAACAAAGTAGGGAACTGCAACGCACTTCAACTGCCACCCAGCTTAGCTATCGATCCAAGGTAACTTTACATGATTGTTTTGTTGCTATCTCCGAATGGTACATGTATCATTATTAAATTTTCACAATCACTGATAACCTGTGAAATTCTCTTAATTTGTTCTAGCCCATTACGTGCTATACCAATATTTCCTTCTACACCTCATCTCCCATGGTTTCTTTCACTTGCTTACTTTTTTTCATTTCCTGTGGAACAGAATGTGATATCAGTGATTTCCTGGAGATATTAGTCATGGATAATAACATTGTATAGCCTACCCTGGGGGGTGGGGGGTAGGGACAGGAGCGTGTAGGGATAGTACCTCACGGTGGCAGCCATTTTCTTTTGGAAGGCCATGATCCTGTTTGGTTCCCCCATTCCTGTCTAGTTCCCGTATAGCTCCGTGAGTCTGCTTGTGTACAGCAGCGTCACCACCTGGGCAACGATCTTGGCTAGTCGGCTGAACTACGTGACGATACTCGGCAAGGAGATGTTTCTCCTGTACCGTACACACAATTGCTGGCAGAGAAGACGGAAGATCGTATTATCGACAACGGCTTCGAAGGCGGAAGTTGGAAAGGCTCTGTATGTTGCCGAGGGCCCATCAAGGACGGTAAATGATAAGCGATCAGAACCGACCCAGAAACCAATGACAAACTGCTGAGTTGTACACGTGATAAGCGATCAGAACCGACCCAGAAACCAATTACAAACTGCTGAGTTGTACACATGATAAGCGATCAGAACCGACCCAGAAACCAATGACAAACTGCTGAGTTGTACACATGCAAAGAAACTCATGATGGCCACAAATAAGCTTCAAGTGCCTGGTCGCCCAGGCTGGACGGACTCAAAATAGACTTCAAGGGCCTGGTGACTGGTCCCCCAGGCTGGAAAGACCCAAAATAACTGGGAAAGAGAACGAAAGTGATAGTGCTGGTAAATGTAATGACGGCCAAAACCACGACTGTGTTATCAAAGAAAATACTGACAACCCTCTAAAGAAGAGACAGTACGAACAGGCGCATGGAATGTACGAAGCATGCATCAAGGTAAACTTCAAATGGTACAGGGAGAGATAGAAGGAGCTGGAGTAGATATTATGAGAATATCAGAGCACAGATGGGAAGCACAATAACATTGCACAACACCAACGGGAAAAAACTGTAATTTTTTTTACGAAGAGAGCAGGAAAAAAAGGGGGGGGGGATAATGCGGAGTAAGCTTCATTTTGAACAAAGAGACAGCAAAGTCTATGCCAGGATACAACCCACTAAATGAGCGAATCATAAATATAAGACTGAAACTAAAGGCACGAAACATCACAAAAATTCAAGTGTACGCTGCAACATCTGTAGCTGAAGAGCAAGAGCTATGAGTTTTCTATGACAAACTGCAGGAAACAATAGACAAATCACACAAACAAGATATACAACTAATAATAGGTGATCTGAATGCGAAAGTTAATATAGAAAGAAGACATGAGGAATGCAGTCACGAGCCCAATTTGATTAGGACAGCAAAATGACAGAGGAGAAAGACTGCTAACATTCTGCCAAGAAAATGACTTAGTAATTGCCAGCACCCTGTTCAAACAACACCCTAGACACCTTTACACCTGGACATCACCAGATTACAATACAAGAAAGCAAATAGACTTCATCACTATACACTACAGATGGAGATCCAGTCTACTGTCCTGTAAGGCTTATCCTGGAGCAGATTGCGGTTCCGACCACGAGCTATTAGTAGCAGATTTGAAGATAAGACTCAAGAGGTTAACGAAAAGTGCCAGACTCATTAGATACGACACTAAAGCAATACCAACAGAATACAGCGTGAAGGTGCAGAACAAATTTAGTACATTGATTGCCGTTCAAGAGAAGATGACACCAGATGAAATGGCAAACATCATCAGAAACTCATTAGATAAGAAAGAGACTATCAATGGCACTACAAAAAAAAAACATCACAGATAAAAAAAATCGATCTCAAGGAGTAAACAGAAAAACATAGTTACTACTACTAAAAAGTTATATCTTTCCAGTGGCAACATACGGTTGTGTGACGCAGGCAATGACATCGACAATGGAAAAGAAATTATCTGCATTCAAAATGAAATGCTATAGAAAGGTCCTACAATCAATATAAGATAATACTACAACGAAACGGAACAATAATAGTACTTACTTTTGTCTCTATGTGGTTCAGATCCGCTCTGTTTCATTTTCTAAGGCCGTTTTAACTATCGATAAGGCATTTCCATGTGAATCCCTTATGTCATTTTCGTTATCATATGTAAACGTTGTGACAAAAAAAGAATATAGGTAAAACGGGCTTACGATTGAGTGACCACTTCTGTAGGCATCTTCATGCCATAAAAAGCAGAGAACCTTCCTCTATCGCCATTCAGTTCAATGGCGGTGGTCATCACGGTGCCCTCGATATCCAGGTCGCAGCCCTCAGACCCTGCACCACGGATGACAGATCTAGGTACGCTCTTGAAAATCTATTTATTTTTTATCTTGGTACCCTCACGCCTTTTGGACTTAACTCCGAACATTCATTTGTTTAAATTTGTGTTGGTGTGGTCCTTATTGTATTGCTATCCATCTTATATTGGGTAATAATTTGTTATATATATTATCATATCTCATCCAATTTTCTACAAAACCAGCTTCCATGACTAAATGTTTCCATGCACATCATTGTCACATTGAACTTCATATTGTTTACATGTCAATGGTGTATCTAGTGCATCTGTAGTGGTAACATTGTCTGTACTGTTTTCATTGTTTTTTTTACTATTTATCTTATTTATTTTTTAGAAAGACCTAACGGTTCGAAACGTTGAGAATGTCTTGTGTATTGTAATTTGTATGTTTTCGTGGTTACACCTCATAACCCCTTAGTCTTAGTGATATACCTTCTGTTGTGTCCAAGTGAAACATAAAAAAAACCTGCGTTCTAATTAAGTACTATTGTTGTTTCACTGCAGTATTACTTTATATTGATTGGCCTATTATATGAGTTTGTTTTTATAATTGTTTACAAGCTGCCTGTAATGAATTTGTGTGTCTTTGTAGTTCGTCTTCAGTTTCATGTATTTGACATCTGCGAAGAGTTACCTAGGAATATTGATGTTTCTGAGATGTTGTGGTCGCTTCTTGCTTGTGCCTCTTTCGATACCCTATCCATGTATGTAACAAACAACATTTGTGATAGTAAACTTCCCTGTCTTACTCCCATTGTTGTTTCGAATGGTTCTGCGAGTCCTTCGTTTATTATAATTAAACTTCATGAGTTTTTATATATTACTCTTATTTTATCTAGTAATTGTCCACATATTCGCAGTCTTCTAGTATCTGCTACAATGTTTCCCTGTCAACTCTGTCAAATGCCTTCTCTTGATCTACAAAGGTGATGTTTAGCTGGAAGCACCAATGCAATGCTCTTAAACTTTCAGCTTAGTCTTTAGGTTAATACCATTTATATGCCCCACATTTGTGTACAAACTGCTAAAAAGGTTCATCGTATATGAGAGAGAGCGTCAACGGTAGTCTGGACTTCTAGTTCAGGGTGAAAAGAATAGAAGCACTGTCTTTTTTCCAGGCATGTCGTAGCATGTGATTAAGGAAAGTTTGGAGATATGCTGACAACCTGTCACCTGTGAAAAATTATTGTCATATCCGGTCTTAATGTTCTACTTTGTCCTCTATCAAATAATTGTCAAGTATGCAGACCAGCGAACATTGTACATGTGTCCTTTTGGACTCCTAGGTGATAAGGAATGCTAGATGTGCCATTATTGTGGTAGAGTCAACAAATCTGACAAAAGAATGATTAGATAGTTGTCTCAGAAGTGTGTGAGGCATCTGTGCTCCTGGCAAGACTAAGTAATTCTGGATACTGATGCACTGGCGTCATTCAGGGATTAAACATGCCTCCATCCCCCTTGCACATATATGCCTTTGATACACCCTTATATGCGTCTGGACATCGCCTCAGTTATACAACCGAGAACCTATGCTTTTGTCAGAAAGACTGTAGGTTGTCAAGAGCTATTTGCTCACAGCTAAAGGGATTATTTCATTATAAAACAGGGATGATTTAGAATTTAAAAAACCGGAGGGAAATCATTAAAGACAAAATAAGAACGAAATGTTTGTTGATGGCATGTGTCCAACGGAGAGTTCAAATGTAAAAATATAGTCCAGGGAACAAAATGAGTTGTATCGTGGTTTACAGATTGCGATATCTGCACCTTTTCTTCTCAAAAATCCTTCGACAAGACTTTTGGTTTACTATGATCTAGGGATACTATGTTTACATACAGTAGTTAGTGTTGCAGATTGACTCGAACTAAGATGGCGACACGGATATTTTTTTGCTGTTAAAATACACTTGTATTCTTTATAATAAGGCAAATCTGCAGGAGGTCCACTGATAAATACGTTGTTATGCTATATGGTCGAATTGCGAGATACCATGTCTGCTGGTGCGTCTCGCGGCGTGGTATTTCTCACTCCAGCACCTGCTTGGTGGGCAGGACTGTGGTCTATCTATAACCACCCGGACTAAGCCCTATCCCTACTTCAAGGAATTATCATAAGTAAAATAGAAGAATTATTGAAAAAGGAGAAGACAGGTAGGCCCTAACAGATGAGATTTGTACCAGGTCTCTTCAGGTTGACACCGATTTGCCTCGCAATGTGATTCAATGGGCAACATCTCTTATGTAAATAAAAGTTGCAACCGGTGTCATGTTTTAAATGATAATTTACAATACAAGCCTGGTAATATTTGTTCACCAAAGTTGTATGTGTCGGGCCATTAGTGCAAATACTGCGGTGACAATGCAATTCTTTCTCTGGACTACATTATGTTGGAAATCTATAGAACCATTATACTGCTACAAGAGAGTTTGAGAATGAACGCTGAAAAAATATTAAATGTGTACATTTAAATTATAAATGGCTTGTTCAATTCAATGAATATTATTTCCTAGAACTAACTACTTATACGTTATTGACGTCGGGAGAATTGGAATCTGGTCTCCAACATCTCCCTCTCTTAATCTGTGTCCAGCCAAGATTGTTGTATATGATACCAGCCAAGGTGGACGTGTGGTCAGGAGTCATGATTTTCCAGAATCTGTAGCTCCAAGAAAAACCAACTTTTTGAACGATATTGTTCTTGATTATGTAGACCCAGATGAGCCAAAGGAAGTGAAATATGCCTACATATCAGATCCATCAAGTATGTATTTCAGTTCTAATAAACAATTTATTTATTTGTTAATATGCCTGTATATTAGATAATTCGTCGAGTAAAATATTTGGTTCAGTTAATTCAGGGGTCTACCGGTAGATCGCGAGAATATATTTAGTAGATCGTCAGTATTATTTATAAAGATATTTTTAAAAAAAACTGTAATAATTAACCTTATTCATGACCTCACAAGGTCTACGAAAAGGGGCTGATGATCTTATGTTTTTAGGTAACCAACCCGACCACTCTCACAGAAGACATATATGTGGTGAATGTTTTCTACCATTTGGAGACTAAAACAACATGACTGGTCTAGCAAACCGACAGTGTAGAACTAAAACGCTCGTATGAAACATGGAGAGTTCTCAGAGATATAAGGACAAAATGGTTGCAAAGGCTGTTTAACATAAAATGGAATACACAAGAAATACCAGGAGACTGGGAAAACGCTGTAATAATACATATTTGGAAGAGAAAAGGCAGCAACAGAGATTGTACAAAATACAGAGGTATTTCACTTCTAAACCACACTGGAAAAATGTTCAACCGAATTCGTGAAAGAAGATTACAAGCATTCATCGAACAATTTAACAACACTCAAATGGAATTTTTAAGAATAAGAACTGTACAGCTGCCATTGTTACACTCAGAGAAATGTCAGGGAAAAAAAACAACTGAAAACAACCAAGAATTGTATATCACATTTGTCGACCAAGAAAAAGCCTTCCACAGAGTAAGTCAGACAACAGCTATGGAAAATACTATCACAATATGGCGTTCAACGTGTGCAGGAGTATTTGCACAAGTTGTCAAGGTGCAGTTAGAACCAGTGTAGGGCTTTCAGACAAATTGCACATAAACTCTGGAGAGAAACAAGGATATGTTCTATTTTCCTTGATGTTCATTACATATATTGATTAGACTGATTGTATATATAAAATTGCCATGAAGAAGACAACCTAAATAATCTCATAATGGAACTTCTTTTTACAGGCGATCATGCAATAATATCATTAGAAGAACAACAACAACAATTAAATATAAATAGACTCCAGAAAACACGTAGGGACTTTAATATAAAGATAAACATAGAAAAGAAACTGAGGTAATGTCAATCGCAAAAATAGAAAGAAACACTATTTTCATCGATGGCCAACAACTTAAACAGGTGAAATAATTCACCTGGACTATCTTGGAAGCATCATATCATCAAATGGGAAAAACACCAAAGAAATCCACAATAGATTCAACATAGTATACCAGATCTAAGGGCAGATGTCTTCTATTTTCAAAAACAAACATTTAAACATGAACACCAATACTACACTATATAAAACGATCATCATACCATCACCATGCTACTAATGTCAAACCTTAACACTAACAACAAAAGACACAAAAAACTTGTTACAACAGAAATGACTTGGCTACGTAGAATTCTCGGAGTAACAATAAGAGACAGAATCAGAAGTTAAAACATCAGAAGACTAATAAACACAATGCCGATCCTGGATTACATCAGAGTCGTTTTCACATGCTTCCAAACTATAATCAGAGAGTGTCCCTCAGAAAACATTGATATACAGACCAATGGATACACATCCATGGTCAGACCATGCAAAAGATGGATTACAGAAATAAAAGAATCAAAGAAAACATGCATATATGAAGCACACAAAACGACCGTCTCCAGAGAACTCTTCTACCCCTTACGCTGCAAGACATTAGTGTGCAATGCGAAAGGAAAAGAAAAAAAAGTTTCTGAGTATTGCATATTGCCTTAAATAGACCCCTGTGTATTTTACATTTGTCTGAACTGCAAATACATGGTCACTGTCATAATTTTTAAAAGGGTAGATAATCTCACAGTATCAGAACTTCCCAGTAGATCACCAAAGCTTCCAGGTTGTCAACATATGAGTTAAATAAAAACAACTCCTCAAGTTGTTAATATTCTCTTTATTAGAAACTGGCTTCACAGCACGCGGGACATTAGATACTCCAATTTCTAACACTCCATTTCATATCTCTTCTCAGCAATGTGACGTCTATCGCCGCATTGCCTGCCAATAAGTCAACTCTCTCGTTTCTTCTGACCCCAGCATTACCAGGACAGTATATCCATGTAAGGCTCTGGACAACTGAGTTGTTCAATAAGTCCCACCATTCTTTCTTAGCATGAACTTTTCGAACTTGCGTAGCATGCTTTGAGAGTCTATGAGTTTTACCGAGTGGGTTGATGTATCAGTTATCAACCAATTAAGTGCTGCTGTAACTCCCTCTATCTCCATCCTCATGCTCGATGTGACAGTGGAATATGCTGAAGATTTCTCAACCAACTTCACGCCGTTTCTGTAGTCAACATGACCCCCACCTGCTTTTATTTGTGTTTCTGTCAACGGAGCCATCTGTGTATATAATTATGCCATGTGGTTTCAAGTGTAGTTGGGCGAGTTCGTGCACTGTATCCTGAGCCCTGACGTTCGTCCATTTTCAACACGCTTTATTTAGTTGTATTATTACTTTAGTCAGTGATTTTTTCTCAGTATCTACCTCCACTCATTCACTGCCCTTTCCTATTCTTCAAATTCACATACTCCTCGCAGTGTGTCTTCGGCCCCTGCCATCTATGATCTGCCACCCTTGATTCGTTTTCTCTTTTACTCATCTAGACGTTGGTGTAATGGGTGGTGCTTGTATTCCGTCACTTTAAGGTACGACCTAACTTGTGCTACCTGATGTTGCACTCTAATGCTGGGGAGATCAAGCAGAAATCTCACAGCAGAGATGGGTGTATCTCTAGTACACCGGTGTATCTCTAGTACACCCCAGTGCCGCTCTTATTGCCTCATGTTGTTAATATTATTACACAGTACCAATAAGTATTTTGGTTCAGCTAATTAAAAGCAATTCATCTATTTGTTATTGTGCCTAGCCAATACAACATTGATAATATTAAGAATAAATAATGGCAACGAAACAAACATAGAGAAAAAGACCAATATGCACAAACAAATATATGTCAAAAGTGAAAGACATTAACATGCAGTGAGGTGGCAGTCATGTGATCATAGATGCGACTTCATTAAGGGGCGGGGTTACCTTAAATAATAATTTTTTTAAACAATCAGCCAAAGCTTTCTGCCTTCTAATGTTTCTGTGATAGTGCCATGTTTTTTTTTTACTGATGATCACTGTTGGTCTTGTATTTTCTTGAAAAAGAACTTGAGGTTGAAATGGTCTTGTATACTGTTATTTGTGTTTTTATACCCATAGCCTGTATGTAGTCTGATTGTGCGTTCATTGCAAAACTTATCGATCTTGTGTTTTATGTATGTACTATCATAGATTACGTAAATAATTGGGGGGGGGGGGGTCTGAAAAAGTTTGACAGGAGGGAGGAGTTTGATACAAATCAAAGAAAAAAATATTTATATACATGTATAACGATCAAATTGTTTTAATGTGATTTTTTTTTCAAGTCTGAAAACGTTCTGTAGTTTGTCCATACCTTTTCAGCAATATATATTTTTAGGGTGGGGGGCAGGGGGTGTTATTTTTGTGTGACAAACTAAAACAGTGTGTGTCCTGAATTCTTGACAGTTTGTTGACATAGGGGAAAGGGGGTAAAGTAAAGAACTATTACAATTTGTTGATGTAATTTATGAATAAATTTAATTACATCCAACAGGTGAACAGCTTGTTGTCTTTGACTTTATCTCTAACACTTCCTGGAGTTTCAAAGATCCACGGTCAATGGGCCCAGATGAAGACAGGTAAGATCTATATGAAAACATTTGCAATTCTTCAAACAATGCTGTGACAAGAAGGGGTGCTTGGCTAGATTTCTAACTCTACAAAAATATGTTTAGAGATATGATGGTCCCGGGTGTTGTTGAATCTCGAATGGGGAGCAAAGAAAGGTAACACTGCCTACCTTTCATAAATGTCTTCAGAGGCGACTAAGGTGGTTATTGTGTGTGTTGGCTGTCCCATCCCATAAAATGTTGTTCCTCCTTCGCAAGTGAAGATGAGCATGTCATGAAAAATATTAAATCGATGGAAAAAAAAATTAAATTAAAATAGGTAATTAACTAATTTGGTTTGTGAGTTCGTAGATGCCCGATGAGTCCGATTTGTGCACGGAAAGTTCTATTGCAGTGCATGTAGGAGTGCTGAGGGTTCGAGGTAGAAGAATTTTCGGATTTGTCCTTCCCCTTCTTGCGCTTGTGGATTGCCCGCAGTGTTCTTTCTTTTTCAAATTTCCCATCCCATGCAAGGTCATAGTGACTCAAAAAGCTATGATGTTAGGCAAATGTGTCAGGTCGAAAGGAGCAGATATCGCAGCAAATACAGGATGCTGCTCCGTTGAGAGGACTGAGTACACATTCGGAAATCCGAAAACATATATGTCAATCCTCTATGCCTTTGAACATTTTTTTTCTGGTAGAATAGCAGTTACAGACTAAATATGAACATAGAAGGAACATTTTGGGATTTAGAATTTCTGCAACATTGATGTCTTAAGGCTATGAAAGAGATGATAATTATAAGAGCAAGTGTGCAAACAATTTATGCCAACGTTCGACAAGAACAATATTATCTGAGTGATAGTGTCCAGTACCTGTCAATACGGGAATAACAAGCACATATAGTGAGTGTCCAGTGTATGACCTGTCAATACGGGAATAACAAGCACGTATACCATTTTCTGCAGTTGTAGAACGTTAAACATGCATGGGTCCACTTAGAATACAGTAACGTCTGTTCATAACCAATCAAGTTTGACTTTCAGAGGTAATATGACAAGCCGTGCATATTTTAAAGCGTTACACGAGTGTTATACCAACACTCTGCTATAAATGCAAATATCAAACATGGTCCGTAACAGCCTCACAGCAAAGCAAAACCGTTGTGTGTGAAATGAAGTTCCTGAGAAAAGCTGGGATGGTCACTAAACTAGATAAAATAAAAAAAAGGAAGAAATTAGGAACAGAGTTGGTATACTATCATGTATTGAGAATATCGAAAGACAGCAAGTAAAATGGTTCTGTCACTTTATGAGAATGAACCCAGAACAAATACAAATAAGAGCATATAATAAAAGAATATCAGGGCATAAGGCCAAAGGTAGACAAAGAAAACGGTGGATAGAAAGCATAAAAATAGCCTTGAAAATAACATGGACTTAATGCAACAAAGGCGTTCTAGTCTTGTTAAGACAGATGAAGCTACCACACCTACGCTTAACAATAAGTGTGAATACGATCAACCATCATTCACCTGGGGACAGACAATAGACAAATACGGTCAACCATTATTCACCTGGGGACAGACAACAGACACACGTTTAACAAGTTTAACTCTATCAGAGAAAGAAGACATACTCTGGGAATTAGTCAAGGTATCAAGGTAAGATAGCTGGCGTACATGGAGCCAAGCCGATGAAAGAATGCTGTTGGGGAACGAACGTTTACGGAAGATCACAATGAAAGATCTGGAGCATGCAATATCCAAATTGAAAATGAAAAAGTCCACTGGAGCTGATGGAGTGTCCAATGATATGATTTAAAAACCTAGGAATTGCAGCAAGATAAAAGCTACTGCAGATCTTTAACACAAGCTGGTCCACAGGTAATGTACCACAGGCGTGGAGAAAAGCAATAATGATACCACTCCTCAAATCAGGAAAAGATGGCAACACAATCTCCAATTACAGGCCCATCAGCCTCACAAGGTGTCTATGTAAAACAATGGAACGCATTATCAATCTTAGGATGCAGTGGTACCTTGAAATTGAAAACCTTCTGGTATCACAGCAAGCAGGTTTCAGACAGTGCTACTCTACTGAAGATCAGGCAACCTTCCTCACCCAAGAGATTGATGATGCCTTCCAAGATAAGAAACTGGTACTAGCAGCATGGATAGACCTCAGGAAAGCATTTGATAAGGTCTGGAAAGACGGGCTCTTCAAGAAATTGCGAAATTGCAGGGTTAGCTCAAGAATGTACAAATGGGTAAAAGCATACCTGCATAATAGAAGAGCCAGGGTACAATTAGATGGTCGCAAAAGCAAGAAAGTCCTACTACTACCATCGAGTCGAATGGCTGCTGGAACAGAGGGCGGAGAACTTATGGGAATGCCCCACGTGCTGTGAGGCCAGTTTTCTAATCAAGAATCAAGAACTCACTCTAACGTATCACTGGCACGCCACATATCAATTCTATGAAATATGCTCGGAAAATCAAGGAGAAATCTCATAGCCACACCGTGTGTGTCCCTTGTGCATCCAAGAATGATCCGCATGACTTCGTTTTAAATTCTCTCCAGCCTCTCAATCTGTGTGTGACTGGCGGTGATAGTAGCGCCAGCATATTCAATGACAGGGAGGACAAGAACCTTGCATAAGATTACGAGCTGTGGTTGGTTAGTGTCAGCCGCTGCCATTACTCTCAGAGCTGAAAGTCCTTGTTTTTGCTATGTCTTTTCTTACAGGTCCTAATGTTGACATCTTAGCAATAATATCTTACTTTTGTGAACTGTACTCACGAGATAGAAACACGGCTCTGTTTACAGGAAGAAAATTTGACTATTGTATCTTAGTCACTTTGACTTAACATAATGCTTTATTAAAAATAGTTTATTTAGTCACAGTAAACAGAACTTGCCACTTTAATAAGGTGGTTTTGCATTTGCATTCAAATGGTGATAATAAGAACAATTATTAATTTGTTTTGACGAATTATTGTCCTCTTATTAGTTATCATCCCACTATGGCATACCAGGAAATGAAGAGACATGTAGACTGGCAAAGGATGGAGCAATACAGGAACAAAACGACCAAGCAATAATCTACCAAGAAAAGAGGACACTCATCAAAACTATCAGGAAAATTGACCACCCAAAAGACAATTACCATTATCTCGACAGAGCAGAGCAGGTTATTATCTTCCGGCTCACAACTGGACACAGCAGATTAAGCAGCCACTTAAATGGATTAAGACTGGTCCCATCACCTAGTGCCCTTGTAGGCAGGCAGCACAGACTGTTGAACATATCCTGCAAGACTGCAATACACTAAACCAGTTCTTGGAAGAACACTACCCCAAAGAGATGGATATCCACATTAAGGTGCATGGGAGCACTGAGGAGCTTTCCAATACAGCAGCCTTTATTAAGAAAACAGGACTTGCTGTATAGATATGTCAAACTGCGAACGAGAAGAAGAAGACTAATTATTGTGTCAAAATAAAGTGATGAAATCTCCTACGACATGTTCAATTTAAACACGAATTAAACAAATAGTTTGCTCTTTTTCTGTTGTATGCATCTATCTAAAATGTTAAAAATATTATTATGAGAAGCTCATACGTAGGTTGAACATGATTTCTGTGTACAAAAACTGAAAATTAGGATGATATTCCCTTGTGAACCACATAAGAACCAAATTGTGCTTATTATAAACATGTGTGTTTCCAGTAACGACGAATGCAAACCCCATCTTATAATGTTCAATAAATAAAACGTAATTTGAATTAAAGTGCTACAGAATAGTTATGAGAAAACCATGAACAGCAAGGGAAAAAACCAGGAGGTGCAAAGCACAATCATCACACAAGAGGGCTGTCTTCTGAAAACCGTATTAAATAAAAAACTTTTTTTTTCGAGAGACATGACGGTATGGAGATAATGATATTTGAGGGATGATAGAAGGTAACAGGGGTAAAGACCGACTAAGACGCCGTTGGACAGAAGACATACAGGAATGTCTGCACATGTCCCTAAAGGAGGAGCAGGAATGTCTGCACATGTCCCTAAAGGAGGAGCAGGAATGTCTGCACATGTCCCTAAAGGAGGAGCAGGAATGTCTGCACATGTCCCTAAAGGAGGAGCAGGAATGTCTGCACATGTCCCTAAAGGAGGCTGTACACCTTGCTCAAGGCCGAGGGAATTAAATAGAGCTATAAGGAAGATCACGTTCTGGTAAGAATATGTCACGTGTTGATTCCCCTGTGGTGAGGTACGCCTATTAAACTATGGGGGTGAGCCCAGTTTAGTTATATCAGATGTTTTTGGGAATACAAAATCATGGGAGTACTGGTTCAGATAATCCTGTCACCATGACTCAAATAATAAAATTGGGATGACAAAAACGTGATGTATTATATACCCAGGCAGTTTTGGTTCAGCAACACACTCTTAAATACATACTCTTGAATTCGTGGTGGCTGGATTACCAGAACACGACCTCTATTATTATCATTTGATGGTTAAAAACTTTGATGATATAACCAAATTGTCGCCCTACTGTTTCCGGAGTCATAAATTGGAGTAAAGAAAGGCGACATTGCTAACTGCCAATCATGTTGTACGATGCGACTATGCAGGTCTTGGATTCACGTTGGTTGTTTCCCAAAAAGAGTCAAGTGACGCAGAAGCTATGCTGAAGTAGGATCTGGCAGGCCGAAAAGCGCAGATATCGCAGCTAAGATGTAAGCTATAACACAATGCACTTTGTTCTCCAAACGACATAATGCAGGAGTCTAAGAACTAACTAACTATATTTGCTCCCAGATATTCGAATTTGTTTAAAATTTAATTGTACTAGCCAATTAAAAGTACGATGACATACGAAGACGTCACTATTGATTCAATTATATTGTCATCGCGGCTATAAATCCAGAGACAGACCATGTAAGAAATAGATCACAGAAATAAATAAAAAAACCACATCAACAAGATTACAAACAGCACACAAGAAGGTCATCCAGAGAACTCTTCTACCCCTTGCGCTGTAAGGCAAACAAGGGACATAGTGTATACGTAGATAGATACATAGACAATAAGAAGAACTATAAACAAGGACAGCGGGAAAAACGAGAAAAAGTTGGATTTTTATAACATCAATATAATAGTGATCATATGAAAACAACACAACCGGTGTGACATATATATCAATGTAAAGACATGTGATATTAATAGGTAATATATAGCCTTCCCTTGTTGGGCAACAAGACCATACTGAAAATCTTTAAACATAGTAAGCTGTTGTCATTTAGCGTGTCGCTGATAACGGAAATTCTCTCTAAAACATTAATGCAGAGCAAATTAAAAGATGTTAGACATGGGTGGGGGGGGGGCAACAAAAGGCCTAGACTGATAATATTAAATGCTTGACACTTAATTTTCTCCACAATGTAGATTGAACTCAGAAAATGTTTTGATAGAATATTTCAGAATGTCAACACTATAACTTAGAAGGTTTAAACTAGGACAACGATAATTATGACTACGGTATGTACAATGTATGTTTACGTTTATTTGACATTGACGAGATTATAAACAATAATACAATTATGTGAACGTTTAACTATTAATTTTTAAAATATCTTTGCATATAATTTCAATGCAAACAAAAGAAATATATTTCATTCGGAATACTTCATCTTTACCCATGCAAAAACAAATGAACCAGCAATTACTGTAAAAATTCAGTTCCACATAAAATCAAATCATTACTACCTTAAAAATTGCATTCGTAGCGACTGCTGTGATAAATCCGTAAAATCTTGAAAGTAATAAATCGTAAATCTGTAACGTGGCTATGAAATAATGCACTTATGCAAAATATGAAGTCTATATGCTCAGTAATTACGGAGGAAATAGACAATATCGGTGGGCAACTATTTATGAATGTACTATTATAGATAGTTGGTTTTTGTTTGGAAATGAGCAAAAATCTTTTGCTATAAATTTAATGGACATCTGCCAACTTAAAATAGTTACACCTGATTTCTACATCAGTTCGGTATCCAAATGACCTTGTTAGTTGAACATTCTATTTAAACAAAAAAATAACTTTTGGTTCTTTCCCAGTAGACGCCAATACACCTTTCAGGTTGTTAATCGCACTTTTTAGATAGTCACTGCGCATGACAATTTGCTGGTATTTGTTGCTACACACAACAATAAACATAGCTACTGCTAACTCAAACATGACGGTTTGAATTTCTCTAAAAATAAGCAAAAATCGGTTGTTTCTACAAAGCAGAAAAAGTACTACCTGTTGATAAGATCTGTACTCTACATTCCTTCTGCGTACTACACACTGGGGTGGGGAGCTCTCTCAGTGTATTGCGGGCAGAAATAATGAACGCGCAGTACACACGATTGCCGTTTTACTATCTGCGCGTTACGGAAGCGCAATGAAAATAATTGCACTCTGCACATTGCACGAGTGGGCGATAGCATGGAACAAAGAAACAAAATACACTGTGTTACATCTCTATAGTATCTTAAAAGTTATCATGCAGAATTTATGTGGACATCAAGGACAACAACCACAGATATCACATTTCACGCTACTCTTGTTCTTATGCAAGATTACTTGTCGCAATCAAACTTTTTGCATTATTTCTTATTATATAATAATTGTATAATATGTTGTTTTGTTCCGTTGTACCCTAGTTACAGGTAAGCTTCGTTCCACTAAAGTTTGCTCCGATTAATATGTGTTGTTTTCTACTAGGACAGTTCCAAACTTTCGTTACTGCATGTTTTCCTGTGAAGGAGTGCAGGGTAGCTTTCTATGAGTTGTGGAAATAAAGGCAGCTTTGCCATAGCAGACGCCGCGGCATGTACGGGAAGAATTTTTATTGTACCTCCGAAAGAAAACAAAATCCTGTCCCAACAGTGGATTGAACCCAGGACCTCAAAACAAAACTGGTTGAAAATATAACCCAATACATCTACTATTGTGTCTTTCACGCTATAATTCTCGTTTTAGTTTTTTTCCATGAACATGCTGAGAACTCTTCTACCCCTGACGCTGCAAAGCACAAATGGGTATAAAGCGAAAAGAAAGAAAAGAAAGATAACACAGTTCTATATTGTCTTCCTCAGAAATATTACTATTCAAGGACACACATATACATTTAGTATGGGTATTGACGGGATTGCTTTGTCACCCACGTTTAACTACGTGTATTACTCAGCTGTGGGCTCCAAGAAGCTATGGCAGATTCCAACTTGGGTGCTACGTGATAGAGATGCTGACTTCTCAAGCAACGTTCGTCTGGTTGGCAGTAAGAAGTCAAATGCAGATGGCATAATGTTTGGACATAGAGGCTTGTACTATGGGGCCCTCGGTCTTGATGCTGTTTATAAGTACGTCTTTCTTTTTCTTGTTTGCTTGTTTACATGTTGTGTTTCGTGTAATACTATGGTTGTGGGTGCGCCTATTGACCCACGATCACCGACTTCAGCATCGGTGACTCTGGATCTGATCGATATATGGCATGGCCTGACCAATCTTAGTTTAACTTTAATCTGTATTAAGCCCAATCCCCACATTCTTGCACTCTACAACAGCATATATGGATTAAAATTGGTAGCATATTCTATTCAGGATATAGCCATTAATCCAGCATGTATTTGGCTTTAGTATTTTCTTGGCAGTTCAGTACTTTACGTTCAGTAGTTTGTCAGTGCTTTCTGAAAGGTCCGGATGCACAAATCTTGCGGTGGGATTCGAACTTGGCACCTAGCCCGTCACATACGCGCTCTGTACCACGCAACAAGACAACCAATCATAGGGCATCGTCAATGTTAGTGATGATCCATTCTTACTATATTTACTACTATTATATTTTCTCTGCTTAGGCCTATGCTGTGAGATGTCGCTTTGATTGAATGATGATCGGTTGTTGGGCTATGGCACGTTTGATCACTTGATATGCAGTAATATTGTGTCATCTCTGAATATTGGCAATTCCTTAAATTCACATTCTTCTTGGTCTTCCTCTGTATATTGATGTTTTCATTTCCATGTTGTATGCTCTTGCCTTTGGTCAGTAAGGGTTCATTCTATAGTAATGGTTCCATAAGTGGTCGAACCATTTTAGGCTATGTTTTTTAATATAATTGACCACATAAGTTGTTCCAACAGTTCTTTTGATCTCTTCATTTCTCACATGAGCTCTTTTTGTTCTGTTTGCTGTTTTTCTTAGGCATCTCATTTCACACGTAGTAAGCTTTCTCTCTTGTTCTTTTGTTAGTGTCCATGTCTGAAAATAATAACACAATGTTAGTATGATGATTGAATTTATTATTTTCCTTTTGGTTTTCATTGGAATAAATTTATGGTATGTAATAGCACTTATTTATTGCCGATACCCGAAAGAATAGTAACACTGTTACATGCTATGAATGTCGTAAGATATGATTAAGGTGGTTTGGGGGGGGGGGGTGGAATTAGTTGTCTCATCCCATCAAAGGGGAAAATGACTGGAAAAAGAAATAGGTTATCCCGACATAACGTCAACACTTTTGCTCCCTCCTCCCACTGTTAACAGTTTGTCAAGAATATAGAGACCACCCGACTTTAGAGCCTTTATCAAGAATATAGAAACCACCCGACTTTAGAGCCATTGTCAAGAATATAGAGACCACCCGTCTTTAGAGCCTTTGTCAAGAATATAGAGACCACCCGTCTTTAGAGCCTTTGTCAAGAATATAGAAACCACCCGATTTTAGTGCCTTTGTTCAAGAATATAGAGACAACCCGACTTTAGAGCCTTTGTCAAGAATATAGAGACCACCCGACTTTAGAGCCTTTGTCAAGAATATAGAGACCACCCGTCTTTAGAGCCTTTGTCAAGAATATAGAAACCACCCGACTTTAGAGCCTTTGTCAAGAATATAGAGACCACCCGACTTTAGAGCCTTTGTCAAGAATATAGAGACCACCCGTCTTTAGAGCCTTTGTCAAGAATATAGAGACCACCCTACTTTAGAGCCTTTGTCAAATTCTTTTACCCCCCCCCCCCCACCAATAAAAAAAAATTTCGGCGGGGTATAGTCCAGAAAATGGAAACGAGTTGTGTCGCCGTTTTATGTGCATACTCTGCCCGATATATCCGTCTTCTGCGATAATTCTTTTGTTTCAAATTCACACAATTTAATTTGTGTATAAAAAAAACTTTTTTTGTTGTCGTCACCTTTTTATCAACCCCTCTCTCTTTTTTTCAATAACTGTCAAACTTGTTTAGACCCCCTTCCCCCCTCTAATTGTTGACGTAGTTTATGGGCAGTCCCAACTGAAGTCGGATGTGCCTGGCCAAAAGGTACAGATATCACAACTAAGCTGTAAACTATATGACAATATTTTGTGTTTTCTGGACTACCTTTCTTGCTAATCATCTGGTGTTAACAAACGCAAAAGACGTAATAACTAAATGGGATAATTCACATTTGAATAATTAAATTTAAGTAGGAAGCCAGAGGACAATATAAAAATTCTTGAGACTAACGGGAATTGAACCAGTCCGTTCAACGGCAGCAAATCGCCTAGCAACTATTGCACAAGCGTTCTTCCGTACTTGACTAACCGCATCTCCTGAGATGGTGCCGTTGAACGGACTGGTTCAATTCACATTTAACAATGAAGTTTGACTGGGATAGAGAGACGCAGTTTTGCTATCTTAGATTTTATTATTGATTGCAGAAACAGATGATGTTCAATGCCAAGAAGTCATTTCTTTAGTCACCACAAATCTACGTTGTGTGTTGTTGAAGGGCTACACAAGGGAAACAATGAAAAGTAACAGTTATGCATGAATATAGAAAAGACTAAGGAGGTTGGAAGTGGCAAGGAACAAAGATATGGCTTTTAGCTTTTTCAAAAAAAGAGCGAATCACTTCGTTTTTGTGGAAATGTGGGTTGGGGGGGGGGGAGTGGGGAGGGGGTGTTTGCACCATTTAAAAAAAATCAATATCGATTGGAGTGGGGATGGGGGTACTCGCTTTTTTTGAGTATTGAATGGAAATCTAGTAGGACCATTTTCCTGCTACAAAAGAGTTCAGGTCGAGTGTAACGACGAACAAATAATAAAAAGGGTGATGGGTTGATTACTATAAACCACTCCCTTATTTATAAACTTAGATCTGGGGTTGAAAACTAAAACCTATTTTGAATACTACAAACTGACCCCTTATCAAAACACTTGGATGTGGGGTTGGCAACTTTCTGAGCATGAAAGAAAATAGCTCGTTGTTGTTTCGACACCCAAAGATTTATGAACAATTAGTTCTAAATTCTTATGATTTCTCCAGAATTTTATTTCATACCCACAAGATTCTAGCTCTCAGCAGTGTGCAATACTTTCAGAGGAAACCTTCTACTGAGATGGGTAAATTAAAGGGGTTTTGTAGCTTCTCAATCATTACGCAAGATTCAGAGTTGAAGTCATGAGTATCAGCTTCCCTGCCAATCATTCTTTATTGTCAGAGGTATCCATAGTCACCCAGCTCTAGACCATAGTCACTGCGATGGGTGGGTAACCAGGTAAATTAAAGTGTTACGAATAAGAAAACGACTTTTATTTACCTATTTCTGTTCATACTCACATTAGCCCTGTGCAACCCCCACATTTTCAATTTGTTGGATTACCTCAATCTCCACCGAACAGGGATGTATTGGGTCATTGACGCAAATAAAGCGGCGACACAGTTCATTTCCATTCTCTGGACTTTCCCTACTGGAATTCTAGTAGAACTATGGTTCTGCTATAAGAGAGATCCAGCGGGAGTTTGAGAATTAACGCTGAAGAAGAATACCTCTATCTCTCTCATTATATCATCTATTATGAAGCCTGCTAAAGGCCCATGCCTCTGTTGGGAGGAAATAAACAGCATAATTTAAGACTACAAGATAGTCACTGTAAATTTCTCTATAAAGTAGGTATATATTACTATCAACCACTGGAAAGATCAAGGGGAGAAGAGATAGGGGACGACAAAGAAAATATTTACTAGATGGACTTGCATTGTGGCACGGTAGAAGCTCACCAACCGAGCTTGTTGACAACACAAGAGACAGAGAGTCATGGAGAAACATGATCGCCTACGCCATTCGGCATGGCACATGATTGATTGATATGACTATCCAGTTCGTGGCATTGCACCCTTGCGTTTGGTCACGTCATGAGACATGAACCCTTTTCCAAAACAGTCCTGCAGGAAACAGTTGAGGTGAAGGAACATGAAGACAAAAGAAAGTATAGATTAATACTATTGAAGAAGGAACAATATCTCCACGCGTGAACAAGGAACTGAGAGATATGGTGGGATTTTTGTGTCAGTTTTCAGAGTGGCACCCCTACAACTCTTAGGGGGATTTATAAGTTTAATTATTTCACCCTACACCCACAGAGTAAACCAGTCATCTAAGATTTGAAAACTATGGAAACAAATTCCACATCAGAAAGAATTTCAGATAAACACCAATCAGGGGAGTTAAAAGTACAACTCCATCGCCTGACTTAGAGAACAAAGATAACTAAATCATGCTCATTCAGAAATATCATCACCCTTCTGTAGCACATTATCACTGGTCAACAAGCTGAAAATACCGACTCAACTATCTATGCTGGAAAAAAAATTCATAATTATTACTGGAGCTATTTTTGTATGAGCTCTGCTGCAGATATATTTTTACAGTATGTATTTTACTTCCATGTCATTACATTTTCAGGTGGGATATAGAAAAAGACATCATGTTACAAGGTGTTCCTGAAGGTGAGGTCAGACTCATCACGGACACACCTGTCGCACAGAACTGGGAAACAATGCAATGGCCAGATGGTTTGGCTTTTGGCAATCCTGATATTGAGAACCTGTATTTCATCACGAACCGAGCACATCTGTACCACGATGGGACATTAGACTTTTCTGGAGGACATGGACCAAATTTTCGAGTGTTCAGTGTCCCTGTAAATGATTCTAGTTATTTAACCAGCCCACATCGTAATTTTCCATATATGAATATAATCGGATAATCATATTATTTGTATCTTCTATTCATTCTCATCCACTGAAATAGCTTTTCTCAGAAACTGATCTAGTAATATGTGTTGGGCAGTGTTAAGGTTAATGTCAGAGACTTTTATTAACCTTGCTTTAGATATATTAGCAAACTAAATAAAAATTTTCATATAATAATCAAACAGAAGAGAAGAGACCATGTGTGGAATGAAGAGATTACGAGAACTATTGGAACAATGTCTGTAGTCAAATATATTGAAAAACAGAGACTGAAATGGTTCGGCCACTTAATGAGGATGAATTTTTATTGGCCAGCAGCAAGAGCACACAACATGAAATTGGAAACAGCAAGATGCAGAAGAAGACCAAGAAGGTGGACTGAATGAGTTACCAACGTTCTGAGTCGTCACAATATTACAGCATATCAAGTGACCAAACGTGCCATAGCCCATAAACCAATTACGATTCAATCCTGCGACACCTTACAGCAAAAGCAGAGAAAGACAATAGATATAATAATCCTGAATCCTCGTACAACACTCTAGCCAACATGTAGAAGTTCAGGTCTCACCAGTGACCCATAATCCAAGCACAATGCAGCAGTAAACCTCTAGTAGATGACATGTGTATGTTTTGAAGCTTTCTTCTTGTGGAAGTCCCAGAGCAGTTCATCTATACAATTATCTTATTCTGTTGCATTCAGTTTCTGTGGTCCTGCTAGATTGTCAATCCTGTCACCAGGGCAAAGTCCATTGTCTTCTGTCAGATGTTGACCCATCTGCAGTGATTGTACTCTTAGCATTCCCTGCCACCTAGGAGTCTGACACAAAAGGGAAACGGTAAAATGTCCTACATCTTTTCATCATCCATGGAGATCATTTGATAGAAAACAAAAATAAACGATTAAGACAATACATGAGTGACAATGATTTTTTTCATTGTTTCCTGTCATCTACTATGACATGCCTAGAAAGAAAACAGTGTCCCTATTCTTTGCACCCTGAACTAGAAATCCTGGCCCAGTTGTTACATAGGTGAAAAAGAATGATAGAAATGAGTGACCAGGGATGATAGGAGAAAGTGTGCCTGCTTTGGACAGACACGAAAATTAATAATGAACATCGGACAGGACTTTGCCTACTCCTCTTAGATGTCTGTTAGATCTAGGAGTGCAGCATTTATGGGGATGTCTCATGTGCTATGATGCTAGTCAAGAAGACTTAATCACTATGCCAGGAAGATCCCTTAAAAGGTGTAGAGGATTTACTTTACTGTACTCAGGTTATCTCATATCTACTTCATCCCTCTCAATGAAGTGGCAAGCTGCCTGCTGAGAGCAACACTCATAGCATATTAACTCTGTAGCTTCAAATGATAATCTCAAGGGATCTCAGAGAAAATATAATTTGTAAACAAGACTTGAAATCGTGACAACTTGAGCACAATTATTCTTCAACTTCTGCGTTCAGCATGTGGTCATGCTATACAGTCAGACCTGTCGTCAAGACGAAGTCCACTGTCTTCGCCAGGTCAGAGCGGCTGCCCCATAGCTTTTGCCCGTACAAACATCCCGTACAAGTATTGAAGTATCCTCAGTAACAACAAACATATAACATCCGTATTAGTATTGAATTTACTTGTATAAGCAATTATTTGAAGCAAAATTGTACTGTCTATATATGTTATCCATGTTCACAAGAAGACCTATCAGCCCTTGTAGAACTAATACGGATGTTATATGTTTGTTGTTACTGAGGATACTTCAATACTTGTACGGGATGTTTGTTGTTGTTGTAATAGTCCTTGTATCGACTGGTTCATTCTCAGTGATTTGAGTACACATTTTGAATGTCTAGACAAAACCTCATCTTCTATTGGAGATGCGGTTAGTCTAGTATGGAAAATCTCGTGAACCAGAGTTGCTAGGTGATTTGGTGCCTTTGAACTGATTGGTTCAATTCCTGTTAGACTCAAGAGTTTTTAATTTATCCTTCTTGAATTTACTTGTAGCTATTAAATAGGCTTGGTGATAAAATGCATCCTTATCTTACCCCTCTAATTTCTATGTATGGTGAGTAGCTGTTTTCATGATTTATTGGTGCAGTCAGTTCCCAATATATATTTCTAATCAGTCTGATATCTTTTCCATCTATGTCTATATCTTGAAGATATTTGATTAATTTTTCATGGTGTACTCTGTCAAAGGCCATAATTTTTTTGAACTTCTTCTTCTTCTGCATGTGGTCATGCTATACCGTCAGACCTGTCATCACGACGAAGTCCACTGTCTTCTCCAGGTCAGAGCGGCTGCATCATAGCTTTTGCCTCAAGTCTGTATCCTCTGGCCAGGTCTGCTGTCTTTGCTCTTTGTATGTTGGGCAGTCCTGAAGTATGTGTTCTGGAGTCTGGGTTCCGGATCCACATGGACATTCATCTGTGTATGATATCCTTAATCGATAAAGGTGACCCAACAGTCTACAGTGGCCTGTTCTAAGGCGAAATATTGTGGTCTGTTGATATCTTTGAAGATGTATTGCATCATGTTCGTATTCCCCTTCCATTTCTTTCTTCCACTTTGCTGAGTATGTGTTGCGGATTATTGTTTTTACTTCTCCGTAAGACAGTGGGTGTCTGTGTTGCTCCATTTCACTTCCTGCCTTTGACAGAGCATCCGCTTTCTCATTTCCCATGATTCCACAGTGTGATGGTATCCACTGAAGGGCAATAGCTGTTGATTTTTGGATCTGACTTAGCTCATGTCTGATGTTGTACAGAAGGCTTTCGTTTATGTTGCTCAGGATTGATTCCAGTAGGGATCTGCAATCTGTGAATATGGCTATCTTCTTTGGTCTTGGCAGTCTTGGTTCAGTGAAGGCTTTCAGTGCTTGATGGAGTGCAACTGCTTCTGCTTAGAGGAGTATTTCCCGGTTGGAAAAGCTTTTGATATTGTCTTCCCATCTTTGAGTCTTATAAAAATTCCACCTCCTCCATTCCTTACTGCTCCTTCTGCCGATCCATCTGTGTAGACATGTGTCAATCCTTGGGATTGTATTTTATTTCTATCATCTCCAGTGTCAATGCTTTTAGTTGAGGTGGAGTTTGGTATTCCTTATTAATTATTCCAGGAACCTGTGTTATTATGGAGACTATTGCCTGGCTCTTCAAAGTCCGTTAGTGTTTCAATTTCATTTGGGAAGTTTGTGAGGATTTCTTTATGTTGTTCATGGATATCTTTAGAGATGTGACAGAAGCTGGTTCTCTTCAACCTGCTTGTGGTTGATCTAGAAATTTGCGCATACATCGGATGGTTTGGCATGCGCTTAATTTTTTCCCTTTGAACAAGCACTCTTTCTTCTCTTCTGTCATCCAGTGGGCGGATGTTTACATGTTTTTCCATTGCATGGATTGGAGGTGGTTTTCATCCCTCCAGAGATAAGTCAAAGTCCTGCATTTTGTACTTTAGATAGGCGATCAGTATTTGTTTTTGATGCTGATGCCCAGGCTGTCATTCCATATTATACTACAGGTCTGACTGTACCCATGTAGACTTTTCGGAGAATATTTCCATTTGCTCCCCAGCTTGTTCCTGCAAGTTTCTTCATCAAGGATAGCCTCCTGGTTGCTTTTTGCTCAGTGGTTATTAGGTGTGGTTTCCAGGTGAGTCGCTTGTCTAGTGTGACCCCTAGATATGTGTGACCCCTGCCGCATTCCAGGCAGCAAAGTCATCTGCATGAAGAGCCTTTGAAATATGATGTGACAGTTTCTCTCCCATATCATTGATGAATACTAGGAAGAGGGTAGGAGAGATCACTCCTCCTTGAGGTACTCCTTGTTGGAGAGTAACACGTTTGCTTAGTTTACCATCTACTTTTACTGAGCACAATTATAACCAAGAGAAAATAAATCTATGTTAAAAAAATGCAAGTCTCAACAAGATTATGAAAAAGAATACTTCTTTTAATATACAGTAATTTCAATGTACAGTTTTTATTAAGTACAAGGCAGATACTCAAAGTAAATAATATTCTTTCTATCAGTGGCAAATATCAGATCTTATAATACAACAAGGCAGACACTCAAAGTAATTAATGTTCTTTCTATCAGTGGCAAATATCAGATCTTATAATACAACAAGGCAGACACTCAAAGTAAATAATGTTCTTTCTATCAGTGGCAAATATCAGATCTTATAATACCACAAGGCAGACACTCAAAGTAAATAATGTTCTTTCTATCAGTGGCAAATATCAGATCTTATAATACCACAAGGCAGACACTCAAAGTAAATAATGTTCTTTCTATCAGTGGCAAATATCAGATCTTATAATACCACAAGGCAGACACTCAAAGTAAATAATGTTCTTTCTATCAGTGGCAAATATCAGATCTTATAATACCACAAGGCAGACACTCAAAGTAAATAATGTTCTTTCTATCAGTGGCAAATATCAGATCTTATAATACCACAAGGCAGACACTCAAAGTAAATAATGTTCTTTCTATCAGATCTTATAATAGCACACTACATTGTTTCTTCTTGCTCACCCATACTTAAAAGGTTGCTAGTTATATTGAATAGTATTTTTCATGACTGTGTTGCCATAACCCAAATGAGAGCACCAAATGAATAGCGACACTGCTACCTGCCATGCATGTTTTGGGGGTAGGGTTGTCTGTCCCATCTCATGAAGGGTGACGGTGAAACCATGCTGAAGTCAAATGTGTCAGGCTGAAAGGTGCAGATATTGTAAGAAAGCTATAAACCATGCTAAAGTCAAATGTGTCAGGCTGAAAGGTGCAGATATTGTAAGAAAGCTATAAACCATGATATAATGCATTTCTTTCTCTGGACTATATTCTGCTCATCTACAAGAGTTTTAAAACAAACACAAGAGAAAAAAAGGAAGGTAAATAAAATTTCCAGTTACTTTTTCAGACACATCCAGTTTTCAGGACTGTGGTGTATTGGGCTATTTGAAAAATTCAAGTGGTCCACCAGTGTTGACAATTTATTTATACCATAAGGGCAGCATCTACATTACAATACCTTTGAGTTTTACCATTTTTAAAAACCTGAGCTGCTTAGGCACTCCAATTCATTACATTCCAGGACCACTAATGGGAATCGAAGTATGGTCTTTGTCAAATCTAAACTTCTAGTATCTCATATGTCATAGTATTTTCAAGTGGAAATGATAGTTCTCGTCGCTGTTAACTTAATTTCTTCAACACATTGAGCTAGCTTCAATATTTAGTTAGATCAACTGGTGCATGCTGGTACTAGGAAGAAAGACAGTCTAGTTTAGTTAAAATGTCACAACTCTAACACGTATCTGTATGAGCATATCCTATACAGAACATTCCTATCCAAGTAATGTTGAATTTTTTAGATGCCACTAATACACTAATCGCATTGGCAGTAAAATGTAGATGGTCGGAGTTCGAACCACCTAATTTTTGGGATTTGGTTTGCAATTCGAGCTCACTATCAACTCCGCTGCTGCCTCTGTATGAGCACCTATTAAGGAATTCACAAAATAAATAAAACTAAGCTAGCTTTTGAGCATTAACTCATCAGCATCAGGTGCTGTGCCACCTGGCATAGGTGATCATGGATCTCCAAAACTTTCTATTTCAAATATATTTTAATTGGGATCGTTGTTAACTTTTTGCAATGCAATGATGTTAAATTATCAAATATTTTCTCACACTGTCTTCCTCAATTTCTCTTGCCATCTATCTTGCCTGTTATAACTATGTGCTCTAGACCTCCCTGTCTCATAACTTATCAAAAAAATACATATTGTCTGATATTATTAAGCAACCCTGTCTCACATTTGACTCTTTCAGCACAATCTCATTAGTTTTTCTAGCTGCTCATGATAATCTCAGCATGCTTCTATGTACACTTAACCACTTTACTAATAATATACTAGAAGTTTAGACCAGCAAGAATAACATACAAAAGAGAATAGATAAATTTCATTTTGGAATACCAGTGAAAACAACATTTCTCCTGTTACGAATGAAATCAAACCACATATATATATATATAAAAACCTTTATCACCGTGAATTAAAAAGTAAAAAATTTATTCCCAGCTACTTGGTCCTTTTTGAAAATTTTCATAATTTTTGTCAGTGTTTTGAAAATCCAATAACTTTTTTTATTAGAGATGTTAAAATAATGTTTGCACGTTCAAATAAGTAATTGCATATCGCAAATAAGTGTTTAATTGGTTTTTATGTAGGCTAAGTATCATATGTCATGTATTACAGCTTAACTGCAATATCTATGCCTGTTGACCTGACACATTGTAGTTCAGTTATCGACAAAGAGTTAATTTGCCCTCTATGAAATTGGATAGCTAACTACATCTCCAATTCTCCTAAGTCACCTCTTTGCTCCCCTTTCAGGCACTGTCAACACATGGAAGCGTTAATACACATTATGTTACAATTATATAGACAAAGATACAAATAGTTTTATACAAGTTTCAGCTCTTATCATACACATACATTCAAACATCTGAATTTGACTTGAATTTGCCAAAACAATTTTTTCAAAAATATTTCTCAATTATGACAATTTTGTCACTCATACAAAGATCACAGTGTAGCTTTTCACAATATATAATACATTAACATCATAAAAAAATAATAACATGAAATATTATTGATATAAACCAATCAAGTTCTAAAACACTTTAAATAACTTTAGCAAGGACTTGTGTTCTAATGAAACTACTCTCTGAGATATTAAGTAATTTGTAGGACAGATATGATAAAACATAAATATCAGTTTTGCATAGATACTGTTCATTAGTTAACTTAACTAACGACTCTGAACTTTGGGCAGACAAATTGGTCTTCAGTCTCGATCAAGCAAATAATATACATCCTGATAGTTTCATTAGCTCAATGGTTAGATACATATCTCATCAATCTTTCTTAAAAAGGTCCCTGAATCATGTCCTTTACAATAATTAGCGGGAGTCTTTATAGTGGAAAAGATTTAAGCATGTTAGCGTTTTAATTACAGTGAATGCTTCTGTATCCATAATAACATACTGCATTGAAAATAAAACTCAAGTCTTGATATCACTATACATGCTACACAATAAAGCCAATGACACATATCAACAAGATTATGTAATACACATCAATGGATCATTTGCTTATTTCTTTTGGTCATTATGAAGCTTTTTCTTCCTATGTGCAACAAGGGGTTTCTCTAGAGCTTTCTCTAATTCCCAGAAGACCAACTCTCAGTAGTATGCAATGCTTTAAGAAGTAACCTGATACTGAGCTAGTAGTCAGATCATCATCACTGCACTCCAGACATGTCCATGGTGCTCCAATTTCCACTTGAGTGCATCCACCATAACACGATACTGGCAGTTCTAGTTTTCCGTTGGTTGGTCAACATTCTTCTAAATTCATTTCTAATGCTCATTTCTAACAATTTCATATTTAAAGCCCAGTTCCTTTATTCTAAACATGGAAAACTAATCACTGCCCTCATTACTCTCATTATTTCTCGTAAGGAGTTTACAATGTCTGTACAATCCACTACTCAACTGCTGGACAGAGCAGCAGTGCAAGCCAGTCTATCCACTCTCTAGTTGTGCCCTGAACATGCACATTACCAGGCACAAAAATGAATGTGACACACTCCAACTTTGACCTCTGGACTGTCTCAAGCCAATGTTCTTGAATGCACACCAATTGTATATTTCTGATCACGCTCATAAAAACACTAAAGATGAAGACAAGAGTTGGTCTGTGTACTCATTCAGTTCAAAGTCTTGGTCTCATACTCAGAGGGTTCTTCTTGATTCATGATTAGAAACTGGATTCCCATAAGTGCTCCGCCCTCTGTTCCAGCAGTCATCCGACTAGATGGTGTTTCGAGTCCAATGCTGCCATAACAGACGTTGACATCAGGGCACAACTCTGGCCTTTGCGACAGGTGTCTTTGTTGTTCCGCCCACCCACACCGTGCCCGTAACTAGTTCAAGCACATCATTGGCCTGTTGGAACAACATGGTAACTGTTATCGAAGGTTACGACTACGGGATTGTATAGATAATGTGCCATGAAGCTTCAATAAGAAGATAACCTCAATATAAAGGCATGTCATCTACTAAGGTTTTCTGTTGCATGGTTGGTTTGTCTAGTGAGCCATTGGTGAGACCCACAGACGCAACCGCATGTCCACTCAGAGGGTACTATGTAGAAGGTATGTTCCACCATTTTGTATTCAGATCCAATCATATAAAATCCTGCAACCATTTGGTTTGATCAACCATGAGCCCATAGTCCACATGACTGCATGGCCTCAATAGCGTCACACCTGGTCAAATAAATAAATAAATAACTATATAAATGACAGCACGTCTTCAACAAACATCTTCCATCTTGCACTATCCTTAGCAATTCCTTCCAGTTTTTCCATGCTCTACTCATCTTTCTTATATGTGAATGCAACCAACTCCATCATGTACCTCACCTTAATGGACATGAGCCCATGGACCACTGAATCAGCAACCAACTACAGTACCTGCTCATGTTAAAGATGGCTGGATACAGTGTATCTTTTGTACTGTATAGGTCATGATTTGTTGTGAATATTTGGTTCTGTTTTTCCTATGAGGTGGGCTGTTGTTTGTTTGTTTTAGAATCCCAGAAATGTGCAATGTCTGCATCTCTTCATCATCCATGGGAATTATTTGATAGAAGGGAAGAAAAAGAAATTGAAACAAGATGCAACATTGATTTTTTCCACAGGTGAGAGGCTGTCAGCCTGTTCCCAGTTTTCCTTTGTAGCTTCCTATGACATGCCTGAAAAAAAAGACAGACGCCTTTTCTTAGCACCTTAAACTAGAAGACCAAGACCTGGTTGCCACATTGGTCATGTGTTTACATAGGTCATACATCCATTTTGTCATCTGTATGCTCATCAAAAATCCTGTCACAGCAAACATTGAGTAAGAAAATAAGATTAACTACAAGCTTTTACAAGTAACAAAAAAATAAAACTTCCGAGCAGACAATATGTTACCCAATTTGTGTCTGACTGAAGTAGGTTTATTATATACAGAGTGATTTCCATAAAAATAGAAAAATAACAATCAAACACAACTTGGCTATTATGAAACTGCTTCCTAATCACTCATCTTCTCCTCTCAAACTCTTTATGGATCCATGCAGAATCTTCATAGAAGTGAGGCTCCCCTAGCTTCAGTGCTGTTCTTTTGTAAAAGTAGTAGTAGAAAACAGCAACTATGGAAAGAAAACAAATTATTATTTGTCTCCATAATATAAAACAAAAAGATGCCAATGATAAATCAACACCAAACTGAAACTGTGATGAGATTGGAGCACATATGGAAGTGTCCAGTGTGCACTGATGTTAACCTAACATCATAACTTCCAACAATATGTTATTTGAAAATCATATTTAATAGATCTCAATGTTTCTCTTAATCTGTGAAACATGTTCTTCTTCTTCATTATCAAACTCCTGCAGACTAGTAGGATATAGTCAGGAGAATAGAATGTGCTGTCAAGGCTTACAACTTGGCTGCAATTTCTGTGCTTTTCAGCCTGAAACATCTGGCGTCAGCATGGTTTTTTTCCTTCATTCTTTGTTCCCCTTTCTAGACCTGAACACACCCGAGTGACCTGTATAATATGAATCCTGTACATTTTCAATGATAGAAGGGTTGACAAATCTAAACGTAGCATATCCACTCACAGTTAGTATGAAGTGATGTCATTGGACTCCATGTAGATTCGTAGGTTATCAGTTTCCCCCCTCTCCCTAAATGTCAAAGGGTTTGCATGCTAATGGCTACTGTGGCTCGTTGATTGAAACGCTTCACATTCTACTCAGTAAGCTTCCAGTTTTACTAGTTCCCACTTAATACAATATTCCCAGAACATAAGCCTCATGATGTGTCATCAATTGAGGTGTCCGTATCTAACAGGCACTTCTGAAGCAGTTCAGCACATCACCCATATACATTTTAAATTCATTGACTATAGATGCTAGTTTTTCTTAAATAGTACAATATGTAAATAGAAAAATGGTTAAATATTAAAAGTTCACAAAGTAAAAAAATCATTGAAACATATCATGTATGGGACATTGCTATTCTATTAATGTTGAATTTTTATATGCCAGAAATACATTCAGTCACATTTCCAGCTGTTGTTCTTCATCCATCACAAGTGATGATGATGACCACTTGTTACATCCACTTTTGAATTGCCATTGGAGTTACGTCCTTGACTATGAATTCGTTGATGCGAAATGAACCCATTCTAGCCGCAAATGTCCTTGGACAGTTTGGGCATGGGATGACAACTCTAGATGGTTTTTGGTCTATCCATGACTTTCTAGATACTCTCTCCACACATCTCCAGTAAAATGTGAATGATCAGCTTTTAAACCACAAGAAAGTTTGACAGAGTTGTGTTTGAACCCGCAAGAGACTCTACCACTGGGTCAACAAACTAGGTTCATATTGGATAATAAGCACTTGAGGACCAAGTGACAATTTTTTATCGGGGGGGGGGGGGGGGGTGTTAGATGGAATAACAGGTCATACCGATGCTGTCAATAAAATACCACATAAGTTCAATGACATGAACATCAAGAGACTTGAAAATAGACTGATCTGAGCAGCTGTAATCACACAGGCAGTAGTAGCCACACTAATGGTAAGTCATTTGCCCACTGACCAGCAAACACAGGTTTTGAGTCCACTTGCCAATCATGGTTATAAATAAAAATTACTCCCATCATTCACCCAGCTACCAAGAAGTAGGGCTCTGTGAATCATGCTCTGGGAAGGCTAAGGAATGGCCCCATTGCTACTGAGTAAGTGATACAGTAGGTGATACTAGTCTGGTGACTTCTGGTCAACCACTGACTAGGCAGATGAGCAATATGGGGAAACGATGTTCTATTACATTGGTACATAACTCAGCTTACTTTTTATCTTTACCTGTATGGAGGCAATGATGTCTACTCTAGGAAGCATCCAATCCATCTCAATTCCTCTATACCAGTGCTGGGCAACCATTAGGGTCAGTGGGCTGAATTGAGAACTTTTAGAGTGGAGAGGACATCAATGACCTTTTTCTTTAAAACTCTTCCAAATACCATGTAATATCATCTGAACTTAATGGCAAGTATGTATACTAGTATTTAATCAGCAGAATGGGCCAGTAAAAATGACTTGGAAGACTAGATTTGGCCCATGTTTTGTTCATCATGCTCTATAATGGGCCAGTAAAAATGGATTGGTAGACTAGATGCTGCCCAAATTTTTCTCACCATGATGTATAATGGGCCGGGAAAATGGCATGGTGGGATGGATTTGGCCCAAATTTTTCTCACCATGCTCTATAATGGGTCAGTAAAAATAGCTTGGTGGATTTGGCCCATATTTTGCTCACGATGCTCTATAATGGACCAATAAAAATGGATTGGTAGACTAGATGCTGCCAAAATTTTCCTCACCATGCTATATAATCAGCAAGAAAAATGGCTTGGTTGGATGAATTTGGTCAATATTTTTCTCACCATGCTCTATAATGGGCCAGTAAAAATGGCTTGGTGGATTTGGCCCATATTTTGCTAACGATGATCTATAATGGACCAGTAAAAATGGATTGGTAGACTAGATGCGATCCATATTTTGCTCAACACATTTTATAAATTTAACATAACCTGTTCAGTCTTTGTACATTCACTGCACATATGGCAAAGAAAGTAAGTCTTCTTCTGTGTTCATTCTCAAACTCCTGCAGATCAGCAGGATGTAGTCCGGAGAACGGAATGCGTTGTGTCATGGTTTACAGCATTGCTGCGATATCTGCACCTTTCGGCCTGACACGTCCGACTTCAGCATGGCTTTGGGTCACTGACCCTATATGGGATGGGACAGTCAACTCCATCCCATAACCTCCTTAGTAGCCTTTTACGACATGCGTAGAAGGTAAACAGTGTTGCTATTCTTTGCTCCCCTTTTGGGCCCTGACAACACACAGGCGGAAAGTAAGTCTTAAGTACACAAATTACTGCAGATGTTCAAATTTGTTGGACCATTCATGCAAATAAAACAGCAACATAACGCATCTTCATTCTCTAAACTACATCCTACTGGAAATATAGTAGTATCAATGTCCTGCTACAAGAGAGATCAAGCAGTAGTTTGAGAATGAATGTTTACAATTAAAAGTATAAAATATTACCTATTCTTTGGAAGGCAAAAAGAACATGATAACCTCTGTTATCCCATATATAGTAGTTTACATTGTTCCACCTAAGATTCTGAAATGATACACATTAACTATACATTACAAAGAATACAGTCACAATGGAATTAATTCTGATGTAATATCATCATTACTCTATGACATGCTTGTTGAGGGTGTCCCATTCTTGATAAAGACCCTTTGGTTAAAACATACAATCATAATATCTTGGTTTTGTTACTTGTTACTGTTATTTAACTTATTTATATTTTTAAATGCTTAATATACTAATCTTTTGTTACAGCATGTTTTCCTGTAATGAAATGCAGGGGAGTGCAGTTTCAGATAAATATAGAAAAGACTGAAGTAATGAAGATAGGAAGAGCAGAAAGAAATGCCAATATATATATATATATATATATATCTTATTATATATATGCTGAAATGGCATGCTTACGCAGAATCCTAGGATTATAGCTAAGAGACAGATTGAGGAATGAGGACATTAGACAAAGAACTGGCACCACCCCAATCTTGGTATATAAGAGACAACAGATCAAAGGGTTTGCACACATCAGCAGACTACCATTAGACAGCATACCACAGCAAGCTATGCTATACAGATACAGTGCAGGTAGACTTAGAGGCCGACCACAATAATGATGGACCACCGAAATAAAAGAGGCCACAATATACTCAGCACACACGAGAACCATCTTCAGAAAACTCTTCTACCCCTGACGCTGAAAGGTAACAAAGGGTTTAGTGAATAGATTGATAGATACTTCCTCACTGCACAATAGGATACTTCTTCAGCATTCATTCTCAAACTCCAACAGGATATTTCTTGTTGCAGTACAATGATCCTACAAGATTTCCAGAAGGATGTAGTCCAGAGAATGTAAATGTGGTGCGTCACCTGTTTTTTGTGCGCCAATGGTCCCACACATCTGCCATCCGCTGCAAAAGGATACAGGAGATATATTGCTCACAATCCTGAGATAGAAACAAACGAAACAAATGTGTTACATGCATGCAATCAAATCATCTATCAATTCTAGAACTTACCATTGTCCAAATGTGCAGAGCCAAACAAAGTGCAAAGTAAATGAATGTGACTGATATAGCAAATTTGAACTTTGATACAAGGATACTGACAAGCCCCGCTTGGAAAATAAAGGTGGAAAAGAATAGCAGAAAAATGATAATCACTGCAAACACCAAACAGAAGTCTTGTATACTGCAAATAAAACAAAGAAAAAACCTGTTAATATTTTTGTTACTAGTAAACCAATCAATGCTTCATTAATGATACATCTCTAGCAGCACGAAGTTAAGTCGCATTACAGTAAAATCTTATATTTGGGCAAAGTATTTTGCAAATATTCACAAATATCAAAAGAATTCAAATATGTGCACAATCAAAAATGCCTGTAAAGTTATGGTTATCATTTCTGTAATGTTATAAGTAATATATGGCAACTTGCACCGTTTTAGATAAATACCTTCAATGGTTTTAGATACAATTTAATTATGGCAACAATTTTGCAGTGAACTATCAAAATTAAGGTGCCTTGAGCAAGCTCTGCCCATTTGCATAAACTAATTTTAATTTAGTTGCAACGCCCTGAGATATTGCTTGCAGCAATGGGCATTAGCAATTGAAGACATATCCGCTGAAGACCGATGTGTCAGGCCACTGGCACAAATAAACGGTGATACAACATATTTCCATTCTCTGGACTACATCCTGCTGGAAATCTAATAGGACCATGGTCCTGCTACAAAAGAGATCCAGCACGAGTTTGAAAATGAACCCTGAAGAAAAAGAACACTTATCGATGGCAGGTCTCATGACAGAAACCTGCTGTCAGGGATGAAGATAACTCTTCATATACTAGGTGCAGCAAATATTAGATGGGATGGCCAGTTCTCTTCCTTGCAGTGTTTACCTTTCCAAATCCATGCATCAGGAACCCATTTACAGCCTGGAGTAGCAGTTATTCAGGTGAGAAATCATGACCAGGATATTTTTTCCTGTCTGGCGTGGTTTCACGCTTGGAACACTGTAATCCTGGATAGTAAACAAGCTCCCCATCAACTAGCCTACTACGCTCTTCAATTATGGATTCAACCGTAAATTCATGAAGCTGATTTAGAACTTAACAAACTTATTAACCATTTAACAATTGCAGTGGTTATGCTTAGCCGTTATTGGTAGAACTCTTGAATCACCTGCAGTTTTGACTTGTTTTGCTAAGATCGACATTCTATTTTGAGTCAGCTCAGGTTAATTTAAAACAATAACTTTACAAAGTTCAGGCTTCCTGTCGGGTTGGTTGGTTGCTGGTCCATGGGCTCATGCCTTTTGACCTAATGCAATTGTATGATATATACATGTGTTTGTGAGCTGTTGTTTTGTTCCATATAATGTGTTCCATTTATCTGGCCCTGATGTCATCCAGCGAAATGGCTTCCTGTCAAGTCAGGCTGATTTTGTATGAAATTTTAAATATATGTGGAGTTTTTAGACAATTTGTTAATAATGGAGGATATTATTCATATGTACAATGATGACAAAGGCCATAGTTATGATGAAAATATGCATGATGCAGATGATTTGTACACCAAAGAGAATGTGGAAAGTGACGTTGAAGTTCCTTTGTTAGATAGGACTAGTGATTCAAACAACGAGAAGGAATCTGTGATACTAATTGTGGCATCATGAATGTTGACTGGAGTAATGTAGTTTTTCCAGTAGAAGTTGAAAATTTGGTCCTATACATAATCTTGATGAAACTCTAAACCTTATGAATACTTTAGCCCAGTGTTTTCCAACTTTTTTTTTTACCATTTCCTAAATTAAACCTAATTACAACTTGTTCAGGACACAAGACTTAGAAAAAAATCACTAGGAATTTATTAAGAGAAAAATAGTAAGTACATTTTCAAAACATATAATACATAACTAAAACTATAGTACAAAATAATTCTTTTTCAAATAGTCCCCCTGTGGAGTGCTGGTCTCACATTGGAAACACTGCTTTAGCCTCACTGTCAATGAGGAGTTTTATCAATTTGCAGCTGATCAAAGAAACTTGTAGCCTATGTAACATAATATCAAGAATAAGCAAGGAAAGATGACACATACTGGACCTCATAACTGATAGCAATGCCAGGGAACTAAAACTGTTAACAAAATATGTGTATTATGATGGTCATACATATTCTGCCTGAGTATGGCATGTATTGGAGTACAGATGATAAGTTCAGTGTTCCATTAATGTGAACCTGTTTGAGCGAATATGAGGTTTCTGAGAAAATATCTCAATATTTTCATCTCAATGCAGCAACACAAAAATGAGAAAATGATTTCCCTTTCTTTTACACCAACATGTTTTGATAGCTTATTTTTTTTAATGTCTATAAGTATTAAATTATTGTTGATATAGTTTCATGTGAAACTTAATTTTTTCTTTTTATCTGCCAAGTCTGAGTGTGATAGAATAAAGAGTTTTAAAGAAAATTCAATGTCTAAAATCATATAGACAATTTGGTGGATATATTTCCCTTGTCTTAGTGATAAGATTATTACAATAGGAAATCACATAGTTGTGAAAGAGTTAACTAAATTTTACCATCTCCATAATAATTTGTACTTAAAAAATTAACGTTCTTCTTGATTAGAAACTGGCTTTACAGCAAGTGGGGCATTCCCATATGTGCTCTACTCTCCGTTCCGGCAGCCATCCCAATGTATGTAGACTCAGAGTCCCAGTCAGGTGTTGTTTGTGTTATCTTCGGGACTTTCCAAAAAAATTACTTTTCCTCCCCTCACTGATATTCTCTGTATGTGTACGTTCTAAGCCTCATTGACATCATCTTCATTTTAAAATGAATTTATTACTGCCTTTATTAAATCTTCTTTATCTCTTCTCAGCAATGTGCCGTCAATCGCCGCTTTGCCTGTCAAAATAAAATTAACTTATCTGTATATCTAGCTTTCATCGTTTAACTTACACATATAGGACAAGAAGTACTACATTTTGAAATCTAAGGAGCTCCGTGAATGAATTCATGAAAATGTCCACACAAAGTAGCATGTACTGTAGCAGTAGCACTGGGCGGTAACGTCCTACTAGCATCATTTTTGTAATTTACTAATCCAATGAATGAACTTGATTGATTAGAATCATTTTTTTTTAAATTTTAGGGCACCAAATTCACACTTCTATTATAATATTAGACCTATACTTCACGTAGGTAATATTAGTCCTATATTTCACTGGTAAATAGCAAAAAAATAAATTTCACTTATTATTAACTATTGATTGGTTATTCCATAAATAAATAATGGAATATCACCACAAAATGAAACAGTAAGTTAGTCTACAAAAAGAATCAGACAAGATCCATCGCGTCTCCATATTGTTTACTATCGAAACGCTCAATCTCGTGGCAACGTGCAGTCTTCTGAAAATAAATATTGGATATTAATTAGTCTAACTTAATTATAAATGCTTAGACTCTAAATATAGATACAAAATATACATTAATTATATAAGTTTTATAAGCCCTGAAATTTTAATTTCTGGCTTGTCACGTGCAGTGTTATTTTTCTCTCCAAATCTGGGATACTTTGATCACACCAGAGGATCTTGGGTTATTATTTTTTTTTTTAAACTGCGCTTTTTGTCTATTTTCTTTTCCTTGGTGGTTTGTTATCCACTCTTGCCGTTAAGCGTAGGTGTGATTGGAGCTCGAGCTTGCGTTCTAAAGTCAGATGTGTGGCCTCGACTGTGCTATGACCGTGTTTGTTCAGGATGTCCCTGATGTTTTCTATCCATCTTTTCCTAGGTCTTCCTCTAGCTTTGTACCATGATCTCATTTGGTTATATGTCTGTATACTGTATGGGCAACTTGTCGTGGTGCATTCTCATAATATGGCCGAACCACTTGATCTGCTGCCTTTCTATGTATTTTGTGCAAGGTATTATACCTATTCTTTTCCTGATGTCTTTTCGTAATCTACCAGCTTGGTGATCCTGCGGCTTTCCTCGAGCATTTCATCTCACATGTCACTATTTTTCTGTAAAGTGAAGATGAGAGACCAGCTTTTTTGTCCAAGTTTCTTAAAATTAAAATTGTTATTAAATTAAATTATCGCTAAGGTTCCGCAATAATTCCTGGTGACTGTTTGTTTGTTTGGTTTTTTTTGTTGCGTTTTAGTTACTTTCCCTCGCTTATTTTCTTCGTCGATCCTTCTGGATTTTCAATAATTATATAATTGGTGTCGTTCTAAAAGCTACTTAATATATAATAGTACGATATTCAACAATAGTAGAAACTCTCACTCATCACTGAAATTTGTATCGTACTTTAAATCAGCAAATTGTATAGGGCCCTAACTGTTGTTTACTTAATTTGTATTTCTCGTATAATTATTAAGCCTATAAAAATCTATGAAATACCTACACTAATAAATTCATTTGAAATGAAGTACTGCGGAAAGATACTACGAATATCATGGACAGAGAAAAAGAACATGGAAATTGTGAAATTGCTGAAATTAAATGAATTTCTCCACCGAAGACGGATGTGTTGGGCCATTGGCGCAAATAAAACGACAACACAACGCATTTCCATTCTCTGGACTACATTCAACTGGAAATCTGTAACATTGTCCTGTTACAAGAGAAATCCAGTGGGAGTTTGAGAATGAACGCTGAAGAAGAAGAAATGAATTTCTAAATACTATCACAAGAAGGAAACTACAGTATTTTGGGCACTTAAAGAGACATGCCGGTATTGAAAGGCTGACTCTGGAGGGCAGAATGCCAGGAGGGAGAAGAAGTTGAAGATCAAGAAGACACTCAAGATTATATGAACATGTTACGGTGGCCAATGGAGGCCTGCTTGCTTGGACAGAGAGATGTTCAGAGTATTCACGACGAAGACAACGTTCCGGAAATAATATATATATATAATCTACGAAAGGAAACAATAAATAATGTGTTGATTCAAGTATGTCGTCTTATTATTATCATTACAACAAAGTCATGGTATAATTATAAACAACCATTCTGTAGTGAATGGCTAAACGACGAAGTGCTTCATTCTCAATTAGAAACTGGCTTCACATCACGTGGAACATTCCCATAAGTGATCCGCCCTCCGTTCAGTATATATATATATATTTGTATGTGTGTGTGTGTATGTATATATATATGTATGTTGATGTGTATAAATATTCATGTAAACCCATTCCACAAGCTATCTAATGCTATTCTTCCATGTACATTTGTATGTTCTCCGTATCGATTTGTAGTCTCCCCCTCCCCTCGTATAATTTCTTTCTCTATCTTTTCCCTTTTATTTCCCGCCCCTAACCTCCCGTCCCCCCATTCTTGATACTTTGCATCTCAATCTCATTATTTTTCTCAAACCCATTTATGTCTGTTGATATTGAACACATCTAACTTTGCACCTAATCTCAAAGCCGCGACAAAATGGCCACTTTGGCAATGGTTTTTTGTAATTAAACCATTGTCCAAGTCATGGTATTGTATTTTTATAATTGTGTTGTCTTAATTGTTTTTTTTTTTTTTTACAAAGGTCTCAATAGGATTGACACGTTGAAAATTATCGATGTTCTTTGTTTTATTGTTATTTCTGATTTATTTATATTGATAGTTAGGCTACATTCAGTAACCTTTATAATTAACGTCGTATTTACATCTTATTTGTCTGGTTACTGCGGCACTTTCCATTTTGTCGGACATCATCCGATATTTTGGTTATTTATATTAAGTTTAAACTGTTGTAACTTTTGCTCTCAATTTATTTCGTAGACTACAAGCAAGTTTAATACAGTGATTATTTGAGTATATTAGTTGTTCATAATTTATTTGAACTATATTAGTGAGCATATATATATATATATATATATCATCAGGTGACATGCCGGCTGGCGTAGGCGGTCATGGCTCTCCACAGCAAGTGGCGTAGCGAGGCGGAGGTGCGGACCAATCTTTCACAATCACTGACATTTTTTACATGTCACAAGGGAGGAAAATTATGATTCCGCCCCGGACGCCATTGACCCACGCTACGCCACTGTGTACAAGTCTATGTATTTCTGCGACCCAGTCGATGTTAGTTCTTTATTAGATATTGGCTTCACAGCAGCAGCATAAGTGCTCCGCCCTCCGCTCCAGCAGACATCCCAGTGTATGTAGACTCAGAGTCCCGGTCAGATGTTGATTGTGTGATCTTCGTGACTTTCCAAAAAATAAACATTCCTTCCCTCACCTCTAGACAGCGGCGTGCATATGGTATTTACTGCTCGGTGCGATGAATATTTTGCCCCCCCCCCCTACCTGCCTGAAATTGATTTTAAAAATTCCGAGTAAAATTTTACAAGTTTATTAATATTATCGATTTTATCCACATTTAAAAAAGATAGAAATAAATTTTAAAATGTAAATTTAAAATTACAAATTCACTTTGCGAGCTTTTTGACTAACGATGTTATTAATGACTGTGTCGAAGCTCACATCATTGACCAGCTAATGTTCGATTGACATAATTGCGAGATTGTTTAATCTAAAGTTGCTCATAGTTGACCTGCGATAGTTTTTGATTAATTTGAGTTTGGAGAAACTTCTTTCACGTGTAGCTATACTAACTCCTAGAATCAGATGTCGCTTATGTAGTGATGATGACGACTTACTTGATAAATCTTTCTTGGGATGATTGATTTCTTTCGTAAACGTTCGTTCCCTGACAGTGTTCTTTCATCGGCATGGCTTCGTGTCCGTAAATTATCTCGACTTGATACCTTGACTAATGCTCATGGTACTTTATCCTCCTCTGATAGAGTTAAACGTGTCCTTACTTTTCATCCCCATAACACCACTGTCCGTCGAATAATGTTCAAGCATTATTCCTTTCTCCAGTCTGATTCTGAAACTCGTGTCGCTTTCCAGACTTTCCTTTGGTTGTCTATAGACGTGACAAAAATCTTAATGACATCTTGATCCACAGTCACCTCAGGTCTTATGTTCCAGCTCACTTTGGCACTATTCGTTGCAAACGTGGTCGTTGCTACACATTTCCCTATGTAGTTAGATCCGCTCTGTTTCATTTCCTAAGGCCACTTTCACTATCGATTATGCCTTTACATGTGAATCCCGTAATGTCATTTACGTTATCATATGTAAACGTTATGACAAGAAGTGTATAGGTGTAACGGGCTTATGATTGAGTAACTGCTTCTGTAGACATCTTCATGCCATAAAACACGGAGAACCTACACCTGTTGCCATTCATTTCAATGGTGATTGACATGGTGCACTCGATATCGAGGACACTGCCGTCAGATCCTGCACCACGGATGACAGATCTAGGCACGCTCTTTAAAATTGATATATTTTAAAGTTTGGTACTCTCAAGCCTTTTGGACTTAACTCCGAACATTTATTTGTTTACATTTATGTTGGTGTGGTCCTTATTGTATTGATATCCATGTTATAATGGGTAATAATGTGTTATATCTGTTATCATACCCCGTCCAATTTTCAACAAAACCAGCTTCCATGACTACATGTTTCTACATACATCATTGTCACCTTGAACTTTGTATTTTTTATATGTCAATAGTGTATCTAGTGGCTCTGGTGGTGGTAACATTGTTTTTACTGTTTTCATAATTTTGTTACTGTTTGTTTTATTTATTCTTGAGAAAGACCTAACGGTTCAAAACATTGAAAATGTCTTGTGTATTGTAATTTGTATGTTTTCGTGTTTACACATCATAACTTTAGTCTTGGTGATAGTCTGTCTTTTGTAGTCAAGTGAAACATCAAAAACCTGTGCTCTACTAAGCTTTATTATTTTGTCTTGTATTAGCGTGACTCTCGATATCTTTTAACCTCCCCGCTATTGAACATTCACAGTATTTACAATAGCATTTAGTGTAATCTTTTCTACTCTTATTAGCCATTTTTGAAGTCTCTAATCATTGAGCCACTTTGCTCTTAAATGCTAAGGATAATTACTGCTCATAATAAAAATGTAATAAAGGCACCTGGTAAATTAAATGCTGGTGCAGTCATAAACAAGATGCTGGAATAAATGTTCATGTTACATTGCCACTCATGGCAGTAACATTGTAGTTATGTAACCCCCCTCCCAACTAAAAAACGAATATTTGAATTGATTAATTATTGATATAATATTTAGATTAATTAACCACAAAATACGTTGGTAGGCACTAATTGCCAACAAGAACCAAACAGGTTATCTCTATGTAGAAATGACAGATGTTAAGACAAAACGGTTGTAATGTACCAAATTGGTGGATAAACAGTTCTCAAGTGACCAGAGTCCAGTTAGCTAATGTGCAAGATTTAATGGAAGTTACCGGAGCCAAGCACTTCATCATAATAGTCCTGTACACTGATCCAAAATAGCATCACTTATCTTGGCTGATCCAATTTTTCTTGCTCTTTTCATTTGTGTCACAACATGTATATTACCGGAGCCCAATTTTGGAGCAACGTATAGTGACAGTTACCTGCTATACATGTTGTAAGAAATGACTATGGAGGTTTTGAGGGTGGTGTTGGTTGTTCCATCTCATAGAGGGTCAAAGAGATCCAGAAGTCATGCTGAAGTCAGATGTTTCAGGCCAAAAGTCAGATATTACAGCCAAGCTGTCAAACATGACACAACATATTCTGTTTTTCAAGCTACTCCAGGCTATATACAGAAGTTTGAAAACAAATGCAGAAGAAGATTGGCTATCTACAAAAAAACATATGCAAACTAACCAATGACAAGTTGTATCAGCCATGATACAAAACGCAGTCTAAGTCAAAAGATTTGCCTTAGCTTCCTTGGCACTCTGACGATCTGTGTCATTAGTGATAATGACCATTTGGCGAAAACATTGATTTGTACGTGTTTTCTGGAGTTTTTCCAGTGATTAACAAAACTTTATTACAATGGTTTCACATTTCATCTGTTCAATTATATTTTGCTGCAGTTCTAACCTATTCGCAATAACAGAAAGTTATCAGTTATCAGAAAGATACTAAAGATCAAAAATTCTATAAATTTTCTCAGTTTTTAAACATTTTATTACACACATTGTGGTTTGTATACTGTATGTTCTGATTATATGTTTGAACATTTTTATCAGAATCACATCAACATTATGAGAAATGCAGGAATCAATAGCTGGAAAATATCAGAAACAGCAGGTGAGATTTGGAACAGGTCCATTCAACTGGCACCTATTAACCTCACACCTTGAGAACACTTGTAACTAATCCACATCCCAATTAGGCGCAAGCTAAATGGCCTGGTTCAATTCCCATCTGCTGCCTTTTCATCATTTCTGAATCCTGATCGTTTACCCAAGTTAAGAGCCAATCTTTTTAAATGCAAAACATTGTATTTCAGCAGAGAAATCACTTCCAAGCCACCATCCACCCACCACTCCATCTTAAGAAATCAGAACATGGTGTTTAGTATTTGGGATGAATCCAAAAGGTGGATAACACCCCGCCAGTAATGATTTTTAACAATGGGTCAAAAATTCACAGACTTTCCAGCACTATAATTCCCTCACACAATGACATTGGGTCAAATGGCATGAACCCAAGGACCGCTGGATCAGAAACCAACCATATAAGATCAGAGTCATTACTGCCATTCTTTCAATGGCTTGCATGAGGAATCGAAAGATGTGATCTACTTAATTTATGTGCCAGATTATTATTAATGGATACACTCATTATACGATTACAAACACCAGGGAAACTGAACAATTTCTTATTCAAAACATATATCAAATGTAAACATATTCCACATTGCACAGTTTTTTTTTCTTAGCCATCTCATCTTGATACTTACCATAACAATCAATCACATTTTAAATTTAATTTCCTATATACCACTGGATCCAAAGTGTCAAGCCATTGGTGGAAATTAAACAGTGACACAAAGCACTTCCCTTCTCTGGACTACAATCTGCTGGAAATCTAGCAGGAACATTGGCATATGTCCTGTGAGTGATCCTGTGGGAGTTGAGAATGAATGTAACAACAAAACAATTTCCTAAGTACTTGCAACAAAATTCTAAACATTAAATTGTTTTACACGACATCATTGTTGCTAAATTGCAACTCTGATGCTACTGAAGAAGTAACATCTTTGAATTTTGAAAGAACTTTCTCAAGCCGCTGAATAAATATGTCGACATCAGATTTGGTCATACCGATTGATGCAGCTGCTGTCAGATAGGCTGTTGGGTAGTTGTCACTGTGAGCTCCAAAGTTCTTGAAAAGCTGATCCCCGACTCGAGCATCTTTGCCAGGAGCTATAACTCTAAACACAAGAAATATATGAATATTTAGTTAGTAGTAGAATAATGTACAAAGAAGAAGTAAGCAACAAAAGTTATTGGAATAATTTATTTAAAACAAACAAAAAGAAACAATTATTTCTGAAAATAATTAAAATGGAATCTGTGTAACAAAAATACAAAAGTTAAATAGTTTACAAACTTGAAACTAAAGTGCCACATAAGATGGATGTGTCAGGACATTGGCGCAAAAAAAAATGTGACACAAGTATTTCGATTCTTTGGACTGCATCATGCTGGAAATCTAGAATGGATCATGGTCCTACTACAAGAGAGATCCAGCAGGAGTTTGATAATGAAAGCTGAAGAAACAAAACTGAAGTAATTCTTACATTTTTTAATAGTGTATTTTTAAAATATAAGGTGTGATCAATTAAATTTGACAGTCCTATGTCACATATTCCAGCATGCATAGAGCTTGAAGACATTAAGAGAGAATATCATAATCATAGACCAATGAACAAATTATCACATGGTCATTCTCCTCATAAGTATAGTGTTTGCTGATCGGTGCCATAACAAATCTGTACAAGTTGGAATAACAGGCAGTGATTCAGTTTCTGAAAGCCAAGGGATGTTGACCAAACAATGCTGGTGGTGTACTGTGAAAAATTAACACAATAGTAAAGAACTGGTGTAAATGTTTTGGAAGGGAGGAGAGATAATGAATATCTTCTATGATTGGGTCTGATGCATGTTGTTGTATCAGAAGCTATCACCAATATTGATGAAACAATACAGGTTGGCGATCCCTGGAGCTTGCATTTGCTAGCTGATTAATTCTCTGTATCATACAGGACTGTTCAAATATTGGATCAGAAGACATTGTATTGGAAGGTGTGTTCTCAAAGAGATCTGTGGCCAGTGACGGAAGAACAAATGGAGTGGAGCTTGAACCATGTGCTGCATTACGATACTGAGGATTATGCATTTCTGAAGCTCATAGTAGCAGGTGACAAACTGGGGTGACACCACTTTAAGCCATGCAGGAAAAATGCAATGGAAACATCTTAGATCATCAAAGAACAAAAAATTCAAATCACAACTGTCTGCAGTAAAGATTATGCTTATAGCATTCTTTACCAGGAAGGACTTTTCCTGGTGAGTTATATTGTATTAACATCACTGCTATCTGCTAAAAGAACTATACAAGGTACATACAGCTATAATGAATAATACAACACGCTGTCATAGTATGATTCTGTTGTAGACAATGAACATATCTTGCAAGACTGCATTACACTAAACTAGTTGAGGGATGAGCACTGTCCAGCTGAGACAGGCATTCACAGAAAGCTGTATGAAAGCTTTCAAATACAGCAGCATTTATTAAGAAAACCAGACTTGCTGAGTAGACATGTTAAATTGCAAATGAGAATAGAAAGATCTTGTATTAAAACCACTTGAGCGTGTTCCATTTGACCATGTTAAAAAATAGCCTCATCTTACATTTTAAAACACCACCAAACCAGAAAAATGAAAAACAATGTTTTTTTTAAATTTCATATTAAAAATTTGTAGAATCATGGTTTTATTTATCATTTTTAACACTTTGCTAACCAGCAATCCAGAAAATACTTATCTCCCATTAACAAGGGTGTTCATTAATTTTTTGGACATCAGCATCGCCGTCTTATCTATATAAAATCCAACTCACATGAGAGATTTGAAACTTTCTATGTGTCATAATGGATGTTTGCATTTTCTGAATGAATTTGAAAGCGCCAGAGTTATTTCAAAAGTGAAATTCTACTCATTTTAATGCTAAGCAAGGATTTACATTACTTTCTATATATCACAAAATCTCACTTTAGAAAAATCAGATTTCTTCATGATTAATACTCATAAACAACATTTGTAGACTGTGTTTCATGGGTGTCTCCATTTTCAACAATGCACTATACTGCACAAGCTATTTTAATAACAATATCACTATGGTTGCTTTATTTCTGTAGTATTAACCTGCAGCAAACCGTAGGTGACATTTCAACTAGCCATGTGTTGTCATGGTAAACAGTCTCGCATGATCTTTTCTGATCATGATTTTGTAATAGCTATTTACTAGAGTGATAATCCCTGAATTTTTCAGCAGTATTTGAAAGACCTGTACATTGTATTTGGTCTATTAATGTTAGGAAGCCACATTGTTTATTTCACTTCAGAAAGTTATTGCTTGTATTCTTTTTAGATGCTAATTCGATCGAAGGAGATTTGATTTTGAAGGCTTCAGTGTGTTAGTTATCGTAGATCAAGGTTCAATAAAAGAAATGTTGATAATATATAACAATAATTGTGATGCAAATGTTGTCAGTAGTGACAAGGGATTTATAAAGCCAGGTTTTCAGGCTATCATCATCCTTGACACCAGGAGTGGACTAGGTCTAGTCTAGGCCTATCAGGAAACTGGAAGTCTTTTATGTGTGTGTTTTGTTAATGTTCATGTCTTTAGTTCCACTGACACACACAAACAAACAAACACCACCATATCCAGCATCCACTTATCTCTATTATCTCAGAATTTGAAATCACTAACTCAAAAATAAAAAAATTATGCCAAAAAAAGCAAACGTGCAGAAAAACCAGAAAACATAAAAAAATGGTCAGATACCAGAGGAAGTACCGGGTATGCATTATTTTTCTGTGTTGCTACAGGTTAATTGTTGTCAACATTCATTGAAGTTGGTCAGCAAGGATTTACAATGGAAATTCTACAACCGTCAAATATGGTCAGTAATGTGTTAGTTAAAGTGAAATTATTCTCCAAAAGAAAAAAAAGTGAAACACATTAATAAGATAAAAGTTAAATCAATTTTTGAAAAAATGAGAAAGATGCCACATGATAACTACAGTTATTTATATTAGCCAGTTTACGGTAAACTACACAATAGACAAACACATTGTGTCAGGAACAAGTGAAACCTGTCTTCTCATGGGATGGTTACTCAAACATGACAGAACATGTAATGCGTAAATGCTCATATATGTAGTTGACCAGGCATGACAGAACAAGTTAGGCATCTTTCAAGGATGTTGTAGGCCAGAGCACTGATGCCATGTCCATTAACTGAGGTTTAAACCAAGTAGGTTGATTCTGCAATGAAGTTCGCTCTTTTAATCAATAATTTATACAGTAAATATTGAGCTAACCTCGTGCCTGAAACAAATCTGGTGAAAAGCATAGATCCAATTTCTGTAGCTCTTTCACCTGTGGGATCATCTGGAAAGGTGAGAGTCATACCTGAAAATAATAATTTTAGAAAAATTTACTATACAGGTAAAATACTTTCAATCTTCAAAATGCATAAACTTGGAAGTCTGAATTTTTTTAGAAGGATGAAGTACATGTGTAATCGAGTGCAATGTCAATCCTTTTGCCTTGTGAACCCTATTTGACAACTATGAATATCACTTCCCTGCAACTCTCTAATGGGAAACATGCAGTAATTTATGTTTTTTTTGGGACAGTATTATTAATGAAGACCAATAAACATGGGAAGAATTTGCACAAAAAGAGCTACATAGTGCTCTAGTCAAAATAGATGCAACATCTTTACAAAAGAGGAGAAATGCAGCAGCTGAACAGTGGAGAGTAGTTAAAAAGTCAGGGGTAGACCAAAAATCATCTATAGTGGTCATCCCATGGCTGAGCTGTTCAAAGACATTTGCAGCCAGAATAGGGCTTATTAGCCATCAACGAATTCATAGGCAAGGACAGAACTCTAACTGAATTTCAAAAGTGGATGTAACAAATGGTCAACATCACTTGCAATGGTGGAACAACATTATTATTGTGCTATAAGAAATAAAATCTACGATCCATGGTGGTGATGGATGTGACTCACAAGACCAATCTGAACTACAAAAAAGCCTCCTGGTTATGAAATAAAGCTCTACAGAAACCTTCCCATGGCCATAATATTGCTCATAATTCTGAGAATAAAAACAACATATCCAATCAAATCTCATTATAACGACTAGGTCCGAACTCATAAAATATGTATGTAACGTATTAACAGAAATTAACTATGTACATTACAAAAAAGAATTTAAAAAAAATATAATTGGAGATTCTGAAGTGTAGGTAAATTTGTTATAAAAGAATGAGATATAGAGGGATTCCACTGCATAGGGACTAATAGCCAGGAATCTAAACCTTTCAGAAACTCTAGAGTTTGATACACAAGTCAAATCTCATTACAACAACTTGGTCCAGACTGACAAATATATATGTAATAACAGAAATTTGCTATGTACAGAACTTAACCAGGAGACTCTATATACAGCACAGACAACAAAGAATAAAAATAATTCTGGTTTTTTTCTCCAAAGTGTTATTAAATAGAAAAATGTGTTATAAATGAATTACTATAGAGAGATTCCACTGTACATAAAAAAAAACCAAATAAATTTGTACTATAGAGAGGTTCCACTGTACATCAAATACACAATTAAAATATGTGTTAGAAAAAAAAGACAAACTATAGTTTTTGTCAAACTTACCCAAGGATATTGGGTTATTCTTAGTAACTAGCAGCCGTTCTCCATATTTGGCAGCACATTTTGAAAGAGATACATTAAGGTAAGTAAACATTTGCTTGCGCTCCTCCAGTAAACGTTTGTAGCCATTAACTCCCAAGGACAGCAAAGTGATAAATATGTCCAGAGTAGGTGTGCTTGATGCCCGACCTGTGACAAATGATAAATAGAACAATGGGTTTAGACCAGTGTTTCCCAAACCTTTTTTAACTATTCCACACAAGTTTTTTTCAAATTCTGATGCCCCCCCCCCCCTATGTAAAATATATATTTTTTTTTATATAAAAAAATTGAATTATTCCCTAAAATGCTGCCCTACATGCTGCCCTGAACAATGAAATTAACCACCCTTGTCGGGCTTGCGCCCCACATTGGGAAACACTAGTTTAGACTATTATTCATATCTAGAAAATACTGGCTACAAATACAGACAAGTTGTAAACAAATATATTTTAAGTGCATCAGTAGGGAAAAATGGGACTTAAAGTATCATGGGTAAAAAGTCACACATTGCATATACAGAAATTTGAAAACATTTGCACTGTTTTTTTTTTTTTTACCAAAATACATTTTTTTATGTTACAAACTTATATACAGAGTATGGGAAATATACTACTAATACTTTTGTTAATTATCCCACTTTCTCATTTTTTCACATGCCTGATGCAAAAATAACGATCTTCACAAATGTGAAATTAGAACTACTTATCAATCATAAGTTGTTAATATTGTATGTTATGTAGTATGTGTTAATATTAGTGATTGTTATGGTCAGACTATTCTTCTTCTTCTTCTTCAGCGTTCATTCTCAAACTCCTGCTGGATCTCTATTGCAGTAGGACAATGGCCCTATAAGATTTCCAGCAGGATATAGTCCAGAGAATGGAAATGCGTTGTGTCGCCGTTTTATTTGCGCCAATGGCCCGACACATCCGTCTTTGGCGGGGGTCAGACTATTAACTCTTAAAATATAGAGACACAGCTTGTAGTGGTTCTTAGTTGTCCTCATTTTTACTATAAGTCACATTATATCAAGTGACATATTCTTTCCAGAACGCTGACTTCATCATGGATACTCTGAACACCTCTCTGTTCCAGTCAAGTAGGCCTGCCTTGGCCAAAGACGTGCATACATTCTTCGATGTCGTTGGTCCATCGTCTTCTTGGTCTTACTCTTCTTCTCTTGCCTGGCACTCTGCCCTCTAGAATCAGCCTTTATAAGTCACATTAAGTGGCTTTAAATATCAATTTTTTCACCAAACAGCTTGTACAAAACATGGCTTTAGCCTGTGTATAACTAAGAGTCAAGTTATTTTATTAAATTATTAATTACAGGCATAGTCAAATGTTTTTAATATTGTTCCCAGGTTGCTAAAGTTAGAACTTACAAGACTATACATATCAGGGGACATTTAATAAAGAGACTGTGATGTAAGGTGTTATTGTTGTGGTGTACAATACTGATGGTCCAATTTCTGAGAGAGAATAACCACAAAAACCGATGGATTATTGTTCGTCTTCCCTGATTGTAAAGATACCATTGAAGTACCCCTGTCTTATTTTCTCACAAAGCCCTCTTCTGATGAAACTAGGCAACAGGAACACATATGCTTTCAATTGTGAACAAATGAGATGATTTATGAGTGAATAATGAGTTGGAACTTTTTTGGTCAGATTGGTCTTTGTCTTATTCATTTTGTGTCATCATTTACATCATCTCTTTGTTCTTTTTTGGTTCCACCTAGATTATTATCTTGTGTACTTGCTGTTCTTATCCTTCCAGTATCTCACATCCATATTTCACTTGGACATGTTTGTTGTGGTGTAGTCATTTCTACTCGTCGTCTTTTTATGTTATGTGCGTAATCTGACAAAGGCCTTTTGGTTCAAAGCGTCGATTATGTCCTGTGTATTGTCATTTGTATGATTATATCCTGTGTTTTGTTGTATATCTTATTTCACGTAAATATCCGACAGTGTGTCAGTCGTCATTTAGTAGATCTTCATAACCTGTCTCCGATGTGAGTATTATAGTTAACTAATGTACATTTAGTTTTCTCAATATTTTTAAGTAATTATGAAACTCTATGGAAATCCAAACATACCTGGGTAAGCTTTTCCAATTTTTTCAATGAAGCCTGCATCAAATCCTGCAATGATAGATCCTCCCACAGGAACCATAAAGTTTTTATCCAAACTCTGAACAAAGGCATCAATTCTACCCACTCTAGCTGCCTGCTGGACAAGATGAGTACACTTAGAGGATTGCAGACCATATGCATTGTTGACCAGATGAGGAATCTCATGTTCTTTACAAACTGTAGCAATTTCTTCTAATCTGAAATATGCACATATTTATTAGAAACAAGCGGGCACAGAAAAATGAACATAGTTCAAGTATATAGAATCACAACCTAAATCTGGGTATAGATAGATGCAGCATACAGAATCACAAACTGACTGAATTAAAAGTATAGCATAGGTGTCGACAAGTAAAGATTTTCCGTATTAATTTGGATTTCGGCACAAAAAAAGGTCTTTTGGTGCTAAATACAGACATTTTTAAAATTGAAATACAGAAATAAATTGTTAAATATACAGATTTGTGATAAAATAAGTTGACAGTTATGGTATAGATAGCTCTAGTATACAGAATTAGACACTAAATACGAGTATAGATAGTGCCAGTATACAGAATTAGACACTAAATACGAGTATAGATAGTGCCAGTATACAGAATTAGACACTAAATACGAGCATAGATAGTGCCAGTATACAGAATTAGACACTAAATACGAGTATAGATAGTGCCAGTATACAGAATTAGACACTAAATATGAGCATAGATAGTGCCAGTATACAGAATTAGACACTAAATACGAGTATAGATAGTGCCAGTATACAGAATTAGACACTAAATACGAGTATAGATAGTGCCAGTATACAGAATTAGACACTAAATACGAGCATAGATAGTGCCAGTATACAGAATTAGACACTAAATACGAGCATAGATAGTGCCAGTATACAGAATTAGACACTAAATACGAGTATAGATAGTGCCAGTATACAGAATTAGACACTAAATATGAGCATAGATAGTGCCAGTATACAGAATTAGACACTAAATACGAGTATAGATAGTGCCAGTATACAGAATTAGACACTAAATACGAGCATAGATAGTGCCAGTATACAGAATTAGACACTAAATACGAGTATAGATAGTGCCAGTATACAGAATTAGACACTAAATACGAGCATAGATAGTGCCAGTATACAGAATTAGACACTAAATATGAGTATAGATAGTGCCAGTATACAGAATTAGACACTAAATATGAGTATAGATAGTGCCAGTATACAGAATTAGACACTAAATACGAGCATAGATAGTGCCAGTATACAGAATTAGACACTAAATACGAGTATAGATAGTGCCAGTATACAGAATTAGACACTAAATACGAGCATAGATAGTGCCAGTATACAGAATTAGACACTAAATACGAGTATAGATAGTGCCAGTATACAGAATTAGACACTAAATACGAGTATAGAAAGTGCCAGTATACAGAATTAGACACTAAATACGAGCATAGATAGTGCCAATATACAGAATTAGACACTAAATACGAGTATAGATAGTGCCAGTATACAGAATTAGACACTAAATATGAGTATAGATAGAGCCAGTATACAGAATTAGACACTAAATATGAGTATAGATAGCTGCAGTATAGATAAATCCACAAACTAAATGTGGATATCAATAGCTGCAAATGAGACTTAAGGCATACTGCATTTCTGGTTGCATATCTGACTCAGGACATAGCAATGCATGTATGTAACATGTATATACATTTTTAGCTTTAATTATTTTCTAGGCAACACTTCTTTTGTAAGTTGCCATTGCTTTCTGAGTAATACAGATGCCCAATTGTCTGCAGTTAATTTCAAGCCATTACAAAACCTGGTCTCATAATTTTGAAGTGAGCTTTTACTCTTCAATTGCAGAGCTGAACAACATAGGGTTGACTCACAAACATCTGTACACAGTCCTAATTTGGCCATCATGTGAACATATGTGTGTGCTCGTGCATGGTGCACATGCACACCCCCCCAACCTTAATAAATATATTATGACATTTAGTACTAAGGAATCACATGTGTGCTGTCATAACTCAAAAGGGAAGTAAAGAATAGCAAGAATGTTACACCTTCCATGCATACCATAAGAGGTGACTAAGGGAGTTATGGGGTGGAGTTGGCTGCTATATCCCATATAGGATCAAAGTGACACAGAAGTCATGTGGAAGTCAGATGTGTTAGGCCAAAAGGGATAGATATAACAGCTAAGCTGAAAACCATGATACAACACATTTAGTTCTCTGGGCTACACCCTGCTAATTTGCATAGTTTGAATATGAATGCAGAAGTACTAAGTAACAAGTCAAATTCTCTCCTCTCTTAACAGTTTTAATACACACACGCACGCACGCACACACACACAAATAATTAAAAAAATTATTAAACTTTTTTTAAGAGGACCTGCTCTCCCCTAATAAAATTGTATCAATGTCCCTGGTCTGCAACTAAATTATTCAGAAATTAAAATATAGAAGATGCTTTTCTATATTACCTATCAGGCACTCTGGGTGTGAAACAGCTTGTAGTAGACATGATACACAGAATATTTTCGGCACCAAGTTCTGTAATTTTACTTTTAATTGCAGCCATGTCTGTCCGTAGCTCATCTTCTTCCAAAACATTTTCTATAACCACGGGTTGAAAACCTAAATTTGTCAGATATTTTTATACAATCAATAAAAACTGACAAAAGAGTTACAAACATTACGCAAATATTTATGGGTGAAAAAATAAAATTACAAAGTAATGTTTTCACTATATACAGTATCTGAATAAGCATTTCATTCAAAAGGCATTTATTACAGCACACAAGTCATATGGCACAATAAAAATTAAACCAATGATACATGATGATTTTCCTCCTTTACAAGCAAAGATGATCATTACAGTAAAAAAGGTAAAATTAGGTTTGCTAGTCCTCAGATGGTTGATTCCAATCCGAGTTCTGACTCACCTGTTGCACTGTGAGCAGGAATGTAGTGTGTCTTGAGATGAGAGAAAACAGTCAGACTTTTCATTCATTTTGTCTCTTTTGAATTGTCTGCAGTGTGACTGGCAGACTTGATGATCAAGAGCTGTGGTTTCTTAAAGCTTAGGTCAGTCATGTCGTGCTTGAGAGATGTCTTCAAGTAGTTCTCAAAGCATTTTAACTTGCCTTCACTTGAAGGCTTACCTACATACAGTTCACAATATAACAATCTCTTTGGAAGATGTTCATCTGGCATGTAAACAATGTGACTGTCCTAACGAAGTTTGACGCTTGCTCAACAAGGCATAATTTTCACATTAGACTTTTCAAGGATTTCCAAATTAGGAATGTGACCCTACATCACACACTAAGAAACATTCTCTGGCACTGAAGTTACCCTACTTCCCAGTAGCTGATTTTTTTGTTGTTGTTGTGAAAACGTTATCTAATCATGTTGCATGATATCATGGTTGCTAGTGTGTCTCAGCCTGGTATCTTCAACTTCAGCAGTTGTGCTTGCTTGGGCAGTACTTTAGTCCTGCTAGATGTATGGGATAGCCTGACCAATCTTAGTTTCCAGTCTCTGTTGATTGGATTAAGTCCCATCTCCACATCAAGGAGTTGGCCTCGATGAGGTCTGTTACCGGTGAACCACTGGAGTAATTTTTATTTCAAACAGAAAATAAAGAGTGAACTCAAAACCGTGTCTGCTGGTCAATGGACAAGCAACTTAACACCACAATACAATGGCTATCATTCATATGAATGAGAAATGATATTGCCATGTAAAAGAAGACAACATATGACTAAGTGAATTATATCAGATTAAGGTAGAGTAAAGGCAATCAAGGATTGATAATGTAAGTAGAGACATGGTATGATCTTGTAAAGAAAGACAGGGCATAAACGAATAGAATGAATGGAAGACTGCAGTGACCTGTGTATGATGTATATAACTAATTAATTTTTTTTAAACAAATACAAGGTGGAACAAATAGAAGTTTCAACAAAAACGTCTTTATCAAAGATTTTTGTCGAAACATCAATTTATTCCATACTGCATTTGCTTGATATAAACACATTGAGAATTGTAGGATATGACTATGTGAATGGAGAAAGGGAACGGCCATAGGAAGGGAGACATGGTTTGACCATGTGGATGGAGACAGGGTATGACCAAACGGAAGAAGATATAATGACTGCAAGGAGAGAGACAGATTATGTGACGAGAAAACAGGAAACAGCCATGTCAAAGAAGACATGGGTATGTTCAAATCAAATATAAATCCCCACCAAAGATGAATGTGTCAGGCTATTGGCACAAATAAAACAGTGACACAACATATATCCATTCTCTGGACTATGTCCTGATGGAAATCTAGTAGGACCATTGTCCTACTACATTTTTTTACTTTTTAACATACAGTGATGTATTATGCATGAAAATATGCATAATAGAATGAAATTATCAGAAAATGTGTTTGTTTTTTTATTGACAAGAAATATATCAGCAGTGTGAGGAATCTATCCATGTCACATATCCTTTGTAGAAAGTTGTCCTCACTGCTAGTCTGCAAGCCTCTCAGTTCCGTGGAAGCTATGCAGCCTCTTCCAGTGTTATATTCCGAAGATCTTTGAAATCATTTGTCCAGCATAGTCATCTTGGTGTGCCTCTTGTTCTCTTTCCTGAAACCTTTCCATCAATGACTAATCTTTCTAACCAATTTGTTTTCTATCTCATAATACCCAAGTATTTTGGGTCTGTCCAGCATTGGGGAAGCAGTAGCTAGAATTTTAAATCGTATTTGTGGTCATCATGAGTTTCTTAGCATTGAATACATTTTAGTAGTTTGTCATTATTTTCTGACTATTTATCAGTTGCAGTCCTTGTGTACCCTCAACCCAACATGGGTCTTTCCAATTCCAGCCTTCAAAGCCATTGTTCATAATATTATCTTCCACTTTCTCCATCATCAGTAGTGTGTATAGTAAGGGAGGACACCCCCTCACTGAGCAGTTGCTTGTAATTCAGCCAACTAGCCAAGGTCATTGTCCAAGGGAAAAAGGGGGGGGGGTGGCACTGCCATACACAAGCAGACCTGAGGAGCTATACATGAGTGAGTGAATTTAATAGGTTTCTGACCTTCTCAAGGAGAAGTGGCTGCTACTAACCATGACATACTATCCCGTACACACTTCTGCCCTAGCCAATGTGAGGAAAGTTCCAATAAACAAAAATAAGAGATAAAATTAAAAAAAATAAAAATAGATTTATTCATGATTCCTAAAATTTACACACACACTAGCTTCTGATTGGAATTTTTAGTATTTTTATGTACAGAGTATTTTCAATAGTTTGAACGTTTGACGGCATATTGAAAATCTCAAAAACAAATGCGGATGTTTACAGATGCATATTTATATTTGAAACACTAGTAGATGTATCATTGATCTGTTGCTATGTAAAATAGTTGTTTTCAAGCAAGTAGGCCTATGAGTAATTTTGCAATCTGTATATTTACATTATATCACATGTTTACCACTAGTTCTACCATTAGTACAGCTAGAAACAGCAATGAGGCAATACCTAAGGAAAGATTTCGAATTAATTTGATTAAACGAAATACTGTGATGAACTCTTTTCAATGGAAGATTTTCTTCACAATGTCTATTAGACAAAGTGAAAAATGGTGACTGTCAAAACAGCTACCTCATATAAAAGTGTTATGCTAAGAGTTAATTCTAACTTTAATTCGTTTTATCAGTGCAGGAATTTCAGAATTATATTTCAGATCTTCATATGAAAAACTCACCAGCAGTAACAATTGATTTAAAGCAGGACTTCTGGTCTATCCTTGGCCACAAAACATATCTGGCTTTTGGCCTGTCTAACTTCATGGTAAGCATACACAATACTAGAGCCATCCCTGTTGCCATGGGAACCACAAAACAGTTGCTGACTGAATGTACTCCTGAATGTGGCAAGAAAATATTTTAAAATTTATAAAATTCATATTTGGCATCTATAAAGAAGTAATATTTTTGTTCTTCTGCCTTATTTAATTTCCTGTGGACAATATCAATGTTTAAGCGATATCTCTCCAAACTATCCTACCCTGAACATTAGCTGACATCTATCTATCATGTGACTATTCATTACAGGGGGTATCTCCACAATTGTGATGCAGAATTCCTTTTCTGTATGCTGGTAGAGACTGAGTACCTAAGGGTCTAAGTGTAGACACTTGAGTGCTATAAAGTCTGTGTAAACTCACTGGCTACAGAGTTTCTTTTGGGGTTTGTATGGAATTCACTTTTTAATATTTTTTTTTGTACATCAATCCGGGAACAAGAAATAGTACTTCCAAATATATTTCAATTATAATGTTGTTGTTTCAATCCCCAGGAATTATGAGAAATTAGCTATTACTTCCTATTTGGATTGGGGTGATTTCTCCAGAACTTTATTTCATACCCTAAAGAACTGTCATTGGTGTACAATGCTTTGAGAAGTCTACTACCCAAGAGGGGGTGAATTCACAGTGTTTTGTGACTTTTCTACTCTTCTAGAACATGAATATGCAGAACTGGAGTCATGGGCTTCAGCTCCCTTACCAAACATTCCTTCCTGTTAGGTGCTAATAGGAACAAGGTCTAATCCATGATCAATAGTATGGCTGAAGCAGCCAGATATGTATTCCCCGCTATCCAATTATGCAGGGTTAACATGTTTGTCTGATTCTAGGCTATCCAAGAGAACTGCCACATCCTGTACAGAGTTACTTTTCATCCTATCTCATGTGCCACGTGTCCATAGATGGGCCATGATGTAAACATTGTTGGTTAGGACCATGGTCCCGATTGGAGCTTATCTTACTCCTAGTATGTGCAATACTGCGTTCTCTCCATGTTGCACTACAAATGGACGCTTCATAGAGAAATGATTGGTCTACAGATCTGTGATATGCAGAAAGTTATAATGTAATATATATATATATATATATATATATATATATATATATATATATATATATATATATATATATATATATATATATATATATATATATAAATGGACAGAGAATGTTGTTATTACAAGTTTATATTGAAGTAACTTATAACTTTTAGCAGGCTGAGTTTACAAACCGGGCAGTGCATACCACCGTAAGTGTGTCATTTTTTTTACATGGAAGGTGAAATCATCCGCCCGATTCGGTGAACCCAAAACCGAACGAAAAAAAACGAGATCGGTAACTTTTTGACAGAATATTTTGGCAACATCGAGAAGAGAATTTATCTAGCTTCCTGTTTCTATTGTCAAAATGGCGAAAGACAATAGTGTTTGATTATGGAATGAAAATCAGAGCAATCTTTAAGCATCTGCTTTGCTCCGAAGCGACATGACAGTGAATCGAGTGTTTGATTATGGAATGGAAATCCGAGCTATCTTTAAGCATCTGCTTTGCTCCGAAGCGACATGACAGTGAATCGAGTGTTTGATTATGGAATGGAAATCTGAGCAATCTTTAAGCATCTGCTTTGCTCCGAAGCGACATGACAGTGAATCGAGTGTTTGATTATGGAATGGAAATCCGAGCAATCTTTAAGCATCTGCTTTGCTCCGAAGCGACATGACAGTGAATCGAGTGTTTGATTATGGAATGGAATTCCGAGCAATCTTTAAGCATCTGCTTTGCTCCGAAGTGACATGACAGTGAATTGAGTGTTTGATTATGGAATGGAAATCAGAGCAATCTTTAGATGATCAAGTCAATAAGAAAGCTACAAACACCAACACAAGATGATTATCACATTATGAAAAGATCAGAACAAGTTATAATTCTACGTCTCAGAACAGGACACAGTCACATGTATACAAAGTTCAAGACTGGCAACATGGCCATGTGTACATGTGGACAGGCAGCACAGAGTGCCAAACATATACTTCAAGAGTGTTCTGAGCATGAAACGCTGAGACAGACATATTAGCCAGAGGAAACAACACTGGAATCAAAGCTCTATGGGACACTGTATGAACTACAAAAGACAGTGAGTTTTATTCAGGAGACAGAATTACAGATATAGACATATTTCAAGGGAACAAAAGAAGAAGAAGAAGCGCAATCTTTAAGTATCTGCTTTACTTTGAAGCAACATGACAGTGAATCGAGTTTATTATACTTTTCCATCATCGATTTATTCAGTAAAATCATTATTTATTCTGAATTCAATGTGGAATTATTGAAAGGTAAGTGTTCCATTGTTTTTAAATTAGAATAGACCACGAGATTCCAGAAGGTTCTCACTATGTAAAATATATAATATTCAACAGCTTACGATCTATCAAAAATACAGTAGGTCTAGATCGAGATAGGTCTAAATTTGACTTTATCACTTTCTCACACGTCTCATATCACATACATACAAACAAAACTTACACCAATATGTGCAGAATTTAATTCTTTATTTATATGTGCAAATATTATTTAAATATCTGTAACAACAAAAAAAGTTATCGCAATTTCAATACAGCCACTGACGATTGCGTAACATTTCCGAAAACCAATTCCGCTGCAGTCAGCGGCAGAAGAGAAATTGCACAATTGTAAACACGGCACGCCTAAGGTTAATATTGAAAAATAATTTTTTTAAATAATGTATTACCGTTAAATTCCGTGTATAACCCGAGAATTTTTGGACAAAAAATAGAGATGACTTCATACTCTTCGTCTTATATTCGAGTAACATCAAATTTAAAAAAAAAATTACGTCCAAATCACAGTAAAAAAGGAGAAAAACACTGTTTTAAAAAAATGCCAGTGACAACTCACATGTCCCGATATATTAAGCCAGGATAAAATGACTAGGGCTCTCCAGCAATCTAGAGCGTACCACCATAATGCTAGGCCTCTAATTACATTAATTTCTATATATCATACAATATTTCCTTCGAAATCTCTGATATTTCTTGATAAAACTCACTTACTAGGTCTATATCGTTATTTCGGACATGCCCGCCATTTTTACTGAGCTTAATTTCCCCGGAAATGCTATTTTTAGCAATGGGTATTACCGTTTTTTTTACCCTGTAAATATATTTATATCATAAGTCGAAATTTGTCAGAAAAGTATACCAGTATCTGATGTTATATATTGACCAAAATACGGTAAGGGTCTGTGAAAAAACGAAATACCGTAGCCTAAGCTGATCTACCAGTAACACATGTTTATCATCAAGGCCCAGTCTTGTTTGTGTAGGGAAACACCAACTACCAGTAGTCTAAACACTGTCACACACTTTCATTTTGAGTAAAGCAAATGTTACAACAGTTACTGACCGTCTACTAGGCTATAAGACCTGTGTACAGAAAATGTAAAAACACATCAAAGGCAGATTTTGAGTATTTCCGTGCATGTGCTGGTCGGCCTTGCCAATTTTTAACATGCGACTCCAAGTATATAAATAGTGACCAAGACAATAATCAGAAACATAAAGAATGAAGTCCTAATTAATTCTGTACAGAGGTCTTTTTCTACATCAAACGGTCTTGCACAAACACGTAACTGACATCCAAAACTTTGCTACTTAGGCAGTGTTGGGGGGATGGGGGAGAGAAATAAATACAGGTAGTGAAACTCGTCTGAGCTGTGCCTCATCTTTATATTACTGTTAAGGTAAACATACAGGTCACACAAAGTTCAAACTCTTCTGTATCTTTTAAAAACAAAGCCGGGGATTGACTGTCTGCAATATTTTTGTGAGAACTCGGTGGCAAATAGTTATATACCGGTACTCTGTATATTCTGTTAATTAGTCCAGCCCACTGAGGCCGCAGATGGACTACTGGCCCTACCCATTTCAATCGGCTCAACCAATCCAAGTTTCCCTCACATTATGTATGCCATTCAGATAAGTGACTAAAATGCAATCTTTCTTTATAGAAGATTTGAAAGGGTTCCAAATCACAACACATCATATGCATTTTGTAGTAAAATTGCGCCGCCGTAATTGATTCCCTCCCCCAACCACTGTACATGTAGTGGAAGAAGAGATCAATTTCACAATCCTCTGTTATGTTTATTTTATTACCCTATTCTCCCCACACAGTAAACATAACCAGGAACAACGTTCAAACTCTTCTGTATCTTATAAAAACAAAGGTGATCTCGCTGTCTTGCCTTTCATCATTTCCCACTTAAACGTCAGTCAGAAGCAGGTGACATAATAGTTACGTAGTAATTACTATTCACTAGGGCTGTTCCGCGTCATAACGCCAGACACCCAACACAGACAATTCATTCAGGAAAAACTTTGTTCCCCAAAGTCTCGCCACCTCATAAACCATCTATAGTCATGGATAGGGAAGTCAGCCTACTAGGTATTCATTATTTTCGGATATATTGATCCAGAATACAGTAGCCACTGGGGTTTCATTCCTTGATTCATTCAAGTTATGTGAGTGAAGCAAATGAAAGGAATGCTATTTTCTTAGAGTTGCAAAAGTTTGTGTTAATTTCCATTTAGCATGTTGGTTCTTTCTTATGATGATGAAGTTCATTATTGCCGGCTTTGTTAAGTTGGGGATGTTGGTCTATAGTCGGACTTTCGACTTTCTCCACTTTTGGGAAGGGATAGTTAGGTTATCGGCCTACAATCGGATGGGTTTATATTCAGAATTTAACGGTAATGAAAATTTTTTTTGGACATTAAATGTGAACTTACCAAACTTCTGAATAACTAAATTTCCACACAAACTGCATCAATTTTGTTGATCAAATTATGAAAACAAAAATATATAGTATCTAGGCATAATTCTTCAATTATATTTGCTATTCACAAAACATCAGAATAAGTTTTCTTGAGTTTTCAAGATCGATCTAGAACTTTGATCAGCATTCATCATAGAAATTGTTCTAATAACATGTTAGACAGGTTTACACTTTTGAACCTTAAAAACGAGACTTCGATAAGTTGTCAGTTTTGGCCAGGTTATCAATAATCAATGTGGCCAAATGAAATAAAATAGTTATACTGACACGAAACATAAACCTGTCAGAAAAAATATATATATAAAAATAACAGGAAAAATGATGCATACCATACATAAACTCACAAAAAAGATATAACACATCAAAATCATGCCAGAAGTAATGTTCACATACCACACTACCGGGAACCATCCTTATGTTGATATAAATATCAAAAATGATAAAATAAAACTAAATGTGATCATCACTTTATCGATTTTCCATCAAAAATGATGGTACCTATGTATCAAATATTCGATCCTCTGTAGCGAGATAGTTAATAACCAACATTGTATTTTATAGGAATAATAAGCCCTAGAACAAATGACACCAATATTCAGAAACCAAAATGTAGATTTAAACACCAAAATAACACTATTCAAAACAATTATTATACCAACGCTGTGTTACCAATGCCAAACATGGACAATGACAGTACAAGATAAATGTAAACTTGTGACAGTTGAAATGGCATGCTTGTGCAGAATCCTAGGCATATTCTTAAGAGACAGAGTGAGAAATGATTAGACAAAGAACCGGTACCGCTTCAATCTTGGAATATATTAAAAGACAACAGATAAAATGGTTTGCACACATCAGCAGACTACCATTAGACAGCATACCACAGCAAGCTATGCTACACAGATACAGTGAAGGCAGAACTAGATGCCGAACATGAAAAAGATGGACCACAGAAATAAAAGAGGTGACAAACTCCACAATATACTCAGCACACACGATGGCCATCTCCAGAAAACTCTTTTACTCCTGACGCTGAAAGGCAACAAAGGGTTTAGCGAATAGATAGATAGATAAAACAAACTTAGAAAAATTATATTATCTTTTAAGAATTTAACTTAAAATATAAGGTGCCCTCAGAAGTGACCTTCAATCATCTAAAAATTTCTAATTCTGTGTTTTGCTTGAGGAGAAGTATTCTCAGAGACAATAAAATTGCTTAATAAAGCATAACATGATACCAAAATCAAGAAATTGAAAGTATTTGTATGGCATAAGAGTTTCCATTAAGGTTGTGTTAGTGTTGATACACGTAGTGGACGACCGTCAACCTTAAACATTATTGAGCATTATGAAAATATTGTTCATGCTGACAGAAGACTTAGTGTTGAGTAAATAGCCTCAGATGTTGGAATATCAGTTAGAAAGTTGCTACAGTATTCTCTACAATGAATTGCACATGCACCATATTTGCCAACACATCATTCCAAAAATGTTATCTCCCTAACTGAAAGAAATGAGAGATTGACAATAGGAGGACAACTAATCTGTGGCTGATCAAGATAGCACATTTCTCAATAACCTAATCACAGGAGATGAGACTTGGTATTGTTTCTATGAATCCTCAAACAAAATGTCAGTCCTCAGAATGGTAATCTCCACCATCTTCCCGGACACAGAAATTTTGTTTGGACAAGAGCAAAGGAAAAGTTACATTGATAGTTTTTTTTTATTCCCATGGTATTGTCTACCATGATTTGATTCCTGATAGCAGAATGGTTAACACGGAAATGTACGTTGATATCCTCCGTTATCTAAGAAGTGTAATAAGAAGAAAAGGACCAGAATAATAGACAATACATGGATTATGATGCATGCATAACAATGCACAAGCACATCAATCCCTACCAGTCAATACCTTTCAAAGTACAATTTCATTACCTTGGAACAGCCTCTATATTCTTCTGATCTTGTGCCGGCTGATGTTTTCTTGTTGCCTCGACTGAAATCGGCACTGAAAGGACAGAGATTCAAGGATGCAGATTATGTTATCACCAATGCGACAAGACGGCTGAGACAGGTGTCAAAGAATGGGTACCATGAATGTTTTCAGCAGCTTTATACACATTGGGAAAAGTGTATAGTTGCTGAAGGGAATTACTTTGAAGGAAATGTAATGTAGATAATTCTATTGTTACTTATTTCTACATAATTCACTAATTCCAGGAACTTTTCAAAGCTACCTCATATATTCTGAAATATAAGGAAGTAGACATTAACATATTCTGAAATATAAAGGGCAGACAGTAATATATTCTGAAATATAAAGGACAGACAAACAGCAAAGTTTACCTGAAATTTTGATCACATCAAGAACCAAGCTGTTTGTAACTTTCATCATGATACTAGAACCTGCAGCTTTAGGCTGAACTGCTGTGATATCTCCTGATCTTCCAATACCATGTCCTAATCTTGAATACAAATTATATATTGTAATAAAACATCTTGAGGCTAACATACTGGAATATGCATTGCAGCCCTCACTAAAATAGTACAAGTATTTTTAGTAGCTTCTAATATCACATCAAGTACATTGGAGTAATGAACAGTTCCTATGATCTTTTACAAACAAATATGTTTCTGTCCAGTTCTGTGATGTCGAGGTATTGAGTGAGTCAGTGATGGCCAAGGTACATGGTTGAAATCCCACCACAGGAAATTGTGCATCTGGACAGTTCAGAAATCAATAGTAAACTACTAAATGTATTTATATTGCCTAGAAAATCACTACAGCCAAAAATTCTGGGTTGATGGCTACATCCTGAATACAACATGTAACTAATTTTTCTTTTATATTCCGTATAATGATAAAAATCTAAAAGTAAGCTAAGTTATTTATCAATGTGGTAGCATACGGTTTACCTATAAGTACTTAGCTGTCTAGTCAGTGGCTGACCAGATACTGCATTATGAATCAAGTGTTATATCACATAGTTTACCCATAAGTACTTAGCTGTCTAGTCAGTGGCTGACCAGATACTACGTTATGAATTTATAAATCAGTGTTATATCGCTATTTTGGAATGCCATACTATCACAGATGAACTATTCTTAGTAATACTATTGCAGCCGTTGCCGTAATTCTGAAATACCATAATGGTTTAAGCTATTATCAATGTTGGTCATCAAGGGCATACAATGGAAATATAATGGCTGTCAAATATGGTCAGCAAATTGTCAAATGTGATCTGCATAATACTTGCAGAATAAATATATAGTGTGAAGTTATCTACATAGAGATATTCTCTGATTATCATTTCTCACACCTTAGTTTTGGCTTCCAAGCGCAGAAGATTGAAGAATTTTTTGTCTATCCTATAATTTTGTATGCAGGTTAGATCATTTGATTACTTACATATCCGATCCCTGAGATTGCAAGCTTTCAATCTTTCTTCCCTGTGCCAGTTAGTGGTACTTCAGCTGTCTTCTTCAGCTGCTGGGGTTATTTTTCTGAAGCTTGCTTTCAAACCCAGAAGGCTGATCCAACAAAGTAGGATCTGGGATCAGGAACAAAATTTTCCAACTAGCATGACACTGCTTTGACTTTGCTATTCCCAGACTTCCATCTATGGGTAGTGGATCTGAAGCATGCTTCATCACTCTCTATTCCCCGTCACCTACAGTCTGTCTGCACCCAAAACGTGTGCCATGTCTGCCAAATTTGGAAAGACATGTAGGATCATCATATCCTGATATGGATGGTTTCACTGTAGGTTTTCCCTTCTTCCAGTTGGTTGCTGTGTGTCAGTTCAACATACATCAAACCGATGATATCTTGATAGTCCGAGTCACAGGACCTAGATTCTATGACAGAGTACAATGCCAAAAGTTGGATGACCCTCTACTCCAGAGGGGATGATTGACAACAGGACATTACGACATAAAAACATAACTGTAAAGATAGAATGCTGGTGGGGTTTGCATTAAAGAAAGCCTCACTATACAGTCACATCATCTTTTAGAAACATAATGCTGCATAGTGGTTGGTCCGATGGTCACTGGTGGTTGCCATCCGACCTTCTGTTGCTAGTAAGAGTGCCTGGCCAGTCTTAGTTTCCAGTCTTTGTTGTCTAGACTAAGTACCATCTCCATGGCAAGGAGCTGGCCTCGATAGGAAGAATATTTGATACACATATGATATAATATCTAACTGGCTTTTCACTTTTTAAAGGTAGATAATCATTTACATCAGCTTTATCTACAATAACGTTTTAACAATAAAAAACATCTCTCACAGAAGTAAGTCAAATACAAAGACAAATATATAGATTATATTAAACATATCATAACTTTAACATGAAGACAAATATAGAAGAGACCAAAGTAATGAAGATAGGAAGAACAGAAATAAAAAAAAACCGTACGCATGCACGCACACACACAAACAGCCAGATATATATAAATATATATTGAAAAAAAAGACTTAATCAGGTGACAGAATTCATATACCTAGAAAGTAATATAAAAAGACGGCAAGAGCAGCAAAGAAATACACAATAGATGTAGTAAAGCATACCAAGCCCTAGGGCAAATGACATCAATATTCAGGAACAAAAATGTAGATTTAAACACCAAAATAACACTATTCAAAACGATTATTATGCCAATGCTATGCTACCAAAGCCAAACATGGACAACGACAGCACAAGACAAACGTAAACTTGTGACAGCTGAAATGGCATTCTTACTCAGAATCCTAGGAATATCGCTAAGAGACAGAGTGAGGACAGTTTTTTTAAAAACAAAAACCGGCACCACCCCAATTTTGCAATATATTAAGAGACAACAAATGTGTGGTTTGCACACATCAGCAGACTACCATCAGACAGCAAGCTATACTACACAGATACAGTGAAGGCAGACCTAGAGGCCGACCACATAAATGATGGACCACTGAAATAAAAGAGGCAACAAATTCCACAATATACGCACGCAAGTGGGCCATTTCCAGAAAACTCTTCTACCCCTGACGCTGAAAGGCAACAAAGGGTTTAGTGAATAGATAGACAGAAGTAAACCAAACTTGGTCAACTATTTATTGTATGATCACATGCTACTGCACTAAACTAAAATTCAGTCCTTTACTTTGCATACATACCTGTAGTGCCGTCTGGACACCAGGGAAGAAGCAATCCTGGACTCTCGCTCTCCCACACCACAATTTCCAGGAAAATTATTGCTGTCCATGACTGCTAACTCATGAAGTAGAAGCTCAATCGTTTGATCGTCCCATCCCTCATCAGGAAGTTTCCTCTACACATAAACAAAATATTGCAAAGTCTTTTCTACAACAACAATTTAATGCAATACAATGTTGCCTTTACATATAAACATATAAAAAAAGATTTCTCTATACAAAGAAGTATAACTAAATGTTTTTGCTGCACATAAGAATTGTAATGCTCTTGCTACATATAAAAAGTTTGATATACAGCTTTTTCCACACATAAGAATCTTAACAAGGAGATTTTACTGCACATAATTATAGCACAAAGTTTTTGCTACATATGAGAATATTAATATAAAATGTTTGTTGCACTTAGGAAGCTTTACACAAGATTTGTCAGTACTATTCAGTACATTTTAAAATGTTATCTGCACTTTAGCAAGCATACTCTATTTAGAATATGCAGCTAATGTAACCATCAACCCAGGATTTTTTTATTGTAGTTTTTCTAGGCAATATAAATATGTTCAGTAGTTTGATATTGTTTTCTGAACAATCTAGATGCACAATTGCCTGCGGTGGGATTTGGAACCTGGTAACTTGGTCATCACAAATGCGTTCTGTATCTCGCTGTCACAGTATCTGCACTTATACAATTCAAAACCGTTTTCTCTATACATAAACAATATTACTAATACAGTACACCAAAGTCTGATGTGTCTAGCCACTGATGCAAATAAAACAGCAACACAATACTTTTCCGTTCACTGGACTACATTCTGTTGTAAATCTAGTAGGACCACTGTCCTGCTATATATGAGATATCCAGTGGAGTTTGAGAACAAATGAAAAAAAACTAATGATTACAGTTTTTTCCTAGACTTTCTACTTTTAAATAAAACTACTGCATAAAATAAAATTAATGTCAACTTCCAGAACTGTCATTCTACAATCCTGAAAAAAAAGGGGGGGGGGTCCTTGTTTACAGAAAATGTATAAATATTACAGTTCTCAAGGTCAATGTAGGAGTATAAAATTACAGTAGGTAGCATATTCTATTCAGGACATATCAGAAAGCAGCAGGCAAAATTAGGAATTCACAAGAACAGGAAGACAACAACAAAATAATTGTAAAATAATCTTACATGTTGTATCAATTGTTTGATTTTATTCTCATGTGAAATTCTGGCCTGAGCCCCTTGTGAAACATAAGCTTGCGGCACTAACTTTCCACACAGCTCTTGTATCTCTTTGTTCATTTTTTTTTCATCTGTATCTGATAAAAATAAGAAACAGAACATGTAAATTGTGAGTTACGTTTTTTTCCCAGAAATTTGATAATATTTATGCTGTTGTTTGACTATCAGCTTATGTTTAGATTCCTAAAATAAATAATTGACATGCTCATGTGTTTCATGGCATGAAGGAAACATAAAATAGTGACACTGTTACCTGCCATTTACAGTGTAAAAAGCATCTAAGGAGGTTTTGAGGGTGGAGTTGGTTATCCTATCGCACAGAGGGTCAAAGTGACTCATATGTCATGCTCAAGTTATAAATAGGGTAGCCTGGGGTAAGACAGCGCATGGGGTAAGACAGTACAGGGGTTTTTCCCCTCGAGTCTATGGGTTTTTCTGATAGCACATATGACTAGGTCAGATGCCAACATTCCAATCTTTAACACAATGAGATTTGATAGGTCAAGGACGAATCAATTTTTAACAATGCAGATTTTTCACTACGTTCTATTTATTTTTATACAACTTCTCTCCCTGCCTGCTGTTATCATTAATATCAAGATTTTTTAAATATATAAATGGAAATATAAGGTGTGTTGTTAAATTCTTAAGCACATTATCTTGTCAGTCTACTTTGTTATTTTCATCAGAATTTATGATTGTTGCTAAAAATATGATTTTGGGAAAGATAGCGCACATTTATTGGGTAAGATTCAAAATTTATGAAAAAATGATGATGTCATGAGAACATTACAGATACTGATCTAAAGTTGGGAGAAACCAATATATATGGTTATACCTTACAAAGGCTTTATTTGCTCTAAAACGAAACTTACAAACTATTTTTTTCGAAATTTGTTTGTCAGAGTAAAGTTACAAAACTTATTTATTCTATCTATTCTTAGCACACATTTACACACTGCCACTGTGCTAGACACGTTGCAGTGGCAATCGTCCTCAATTTTATAATGGTTTGTATCACCATTTTACCTACGCCATCTTGCCCCAAAAATCGAGGCAAGATTTTTTTTGCATGTGTTAAAAAAATTTCAATCTACTGTCTACATGTAGCTGTATGTTTTCAATACTCTCACTAATGTTAAATGGGTAATAAACGATACACTGATGGCAGCTTGGTCTCTCATAGTTAAGTCTAGTTGTCAGAATATGCTAAAACATAAAAATGTGCAGTCTTCTCCAGGCTACAATATGTTCTTTTTAAAAGAATAAAAAAAAGAATTCTTTTAACACCTCCAACCACATCTCTGTTGCCTCTAATTTCCCACTTTCCAGTTTGTTTATAATGAATGCACACATTTTCTCTTTTACTAGATGCGTTTCCATTTTTGCGTTATAGAAACATGGCTTGATAAAATTTCAGTCATCTATTTTGTGTATTATTGTTGAGTTTATTAGTTATTTGTCTCTCTTGAAAAAGGTCCCATTTGGACCGTTACATTGAGATTTGTCCTGTGTAGTTTTATTGTATGTTTTTTATATACTTTTTTATATATTTTTATTCATAGGCAAGGTAAGTGTTTTTAGTAACCGGTTTAATTAACTGTGCTTTACCATTTCTCCCCAGACATAGCATATGTCCACATCATAGGAACTATGCTGCAATTTTCAACACTTTCAAAGAAAGTACCTGAACTACCACTCTAAGGCTTCTTGATCACAGATAACATTGAGACAACCTAAATTATCCTCTTACCACATTTTCTAATTTTTCAGGTTAATTTTTCACTGAAACTTGAAAAACAATTTACCAGTTCTCTAGTGGAAAAGCAACTGACCCTTACTCAAAACCAATGGAAATATAGAAGTATGGTGGTACAAGGTTAACTGAGAAACTTCATTTTATTTTTTCAACAGTCACGAGGAGCTAAATTGTTCCACAAAATTTAAAGGATGCAACAATTATATACCTGTATAAGGGAACCACCACTTCTGGAATAACCATTATGGCATTTCTTTTTAGTCCATTGCAAGGAAGATATTTGAAAGATCCTTTTGAACGATCTTACATTTCATCTTAATGAAGGATTATTACCCGAAAGTCAATGTGGTTTCAGAAAAGAATGTGGAACAACTGATATGGTCTTTGCTGAAAGACAACTTCAAGGAAAATGTATAGAACACTGTGACCTATACACTGCATTCAGAGACTTAAAAAATCATTTGACACAGAAAGTAGAGAGTCTGTGGAAGATTATGGAAAAATATGGTTGTTCACAGAAATTTATCCACTGATGCAGCAATTGCATGATGGGTTGCAAACAAGAATTCAAGATGATAGAGAGTTATCTATAACTTTTCCTGTCCTTAATGTGGTCAAACAGGGATGTGTATTAGAGTGTCCACCCTTTGGTGACTTAAGAAAAAAAAAAAAAATCACATATCATCAGGAATCTTCAATTTTCTGATGACTGTGCCCTAAATGCCAACTCTGTGGTGATCTACAAATTATTATAGACATATTCTTCTGTACCAATTTCGAGGTTACTATTAATACTTAGAAAACAGAGGTCATGTTACAACCAGCACCTGGCAAAATATATCATGAGCACTGCATAAAGATAAATGGCATAGCACTGAAAGTTGTGAATAGATTCACATACCTAGGCAATACACTTTCAAAAAAAATGCCACAGTTAATGATTTAGTGTATAGGGCCTAAATGGATCGCTAAGGCAAGCAACACTTTCGGCAGATTGTTCGCAAATGTGTGTCACAAATGGCATAACCTACAGACTAAGCTGAAAGTTTACAGAGAAGTGGTACTTCCAGTGCTGTTTACGATGGTGAAACATGGACTGTGTATAGATGTCATGTGAGGAAACTCAATCACTTTTACACAACTTGATTCAGAAAAGTCATGAACTCCAATGGCAAGACAAGATTCTCAATATCACTGTCTTTGAAAGATCTGGTATCTTAGTCTTGACACTATTCTAATGCAGACACAGATTCATTGATCATCTGGTACATATGCCAGATCATCATCTACCAGATACTTCTCTATGGTGGGTGAAATAATTGTTACAAATAACTCACTGAAAGCCTTTGAAATAGACAAAGATACATTGGAAAAACATGCACAAAATAGAGCTGCATGGTACTCTACAGTAAAAAAAAGCACATCATCTTGTGAAAAAAGGAGAAATGCAGCGGATCAAAAGTGGAGAGTAGCTAGAAAGTTATGGTTAGACCCAAAAAAAACACCTCCTACAGTGGTTATCTCGTGCCCGACGTTTCCACCGAAATGCCTTTATCAAGGATTATGTGCACGTGTTGTATACATAAAAAAAACAACAAGTAGGGACGACCCATAATTATATAACTAACCTACTTAGACAATAGATAACTCTGATGTGAAATGTTTATGAATTATCTCACTGGTGACTACTCAAACCCAAGGGTTTGCCTTACTACAGTAATTAGCGTCTTAGGACGAGATGATGTAGTCGTAGTGTAAGTGTAAGTCGCACTCGTCTGTAAAGTTAAATAATTAAAGACGTAACATAAATGTTTTGTTGAAAGATGCACCACCCGGGAATCCCTAGTTCGATATAATTTTAATTATATGAATGTTATGCAAACATAAAGTAGGCTCCATTACTAAAAAATAGACCTATAACTTACTAAACAAAACAGTGAATTATAATAGGAGTCTGTCAATGCAGTGGATGGTGTAATAAAGGAGATTCTTACCCTGACTTTTGTTGTTACTGTTAGATCAACAAAAGTTAATAACAGAACTATTAATTATGCTTTTCTTGACAAAAGAGCATCACCTGCTTGAGATATTTTTACCTTTAAAATAGTAAGAGCAGCCAAAGATTGTTTTTAGGGAGTTATCGCTCCTGTTACCAATAGTAACTATAATGGCTATTGTAAGGAAATATGAAGTCTACAGATTTCTTAAGATGATGCGCACTGCAACTTAATATGTAATTTAGACGTTACACTTTCATTTCGAAATATTAATGCACAGTCATGGATGAAAGACATTGGTGGATTGCTGGAAAGATCAAAGAGAGTTTTAAACTAGGCAGCAATAATGATGCACTCGTGGAAAACTTCATGTGCAATGAGAGCACTCTCTCAATTGTTAACGCATTTTTTAAGACAGAGGGGCCCTGTCGTCTTTTTTTTTATTGTGCTAAACCAGGTGCAACAGATGATTCTGCGAGAGAAATACACTGTACTGAGAGATTGGCATCACTCAAAGACGTTGATTTGGACACTGTTACAATTCTTTATTTTTTACGGAACAAAACAGAGAAGGATGTGGACCCAAATAAAGTAGAGAAAGATATCTTTTGTGGAGAACTCAAACACAACACTATAGAAACTCTAAACTCTCTGCTTGTGGACTTTTACATACCTCTCATGCAAGCTCATAAAGATTGGGGTAAATGTAATGAGGAGGGGCAAGTGAACCTTATGCAAAGCATGGACAAATTTGTAACAGCACTTAATGAGACAGCAGCATCCATACATCACTCACGACAGATAGTAAGAATTGTTTTTGCTTCCATTCTATGTTTCTTTGTCTCAATCTTGATAAAGACGTCTTGGTTAAAACGCTGAATTAGTATATTGTTCACTGCAAAACTACTATGTAACCTTTCTTTATTACTTTATATTTATTTTTTCAATATTTACTTACCATATGGTGCACAGTTTTACTGCACTCTTCTGCTCACTAAATTTTCATATTCATTACTAGGAATAACTTTTCTAAGGAATTCCATGTTTCTAATTTAAACAAAATACACAGGGCAGCTTGTTGAAAATTATTATTATTCATCGGTAGATCCCTGTAGAATTGACAACAACATATTATTGTGTCATGTGACATATTCTTTCCAGAACGTAGTCTTCCTTATGAATCTCCTGAAATCCCTGCGGTCTCTGGAAAGTTGTCCCACTTCCTATAGGGACATGTGCATGCATTCCTGAATATCTCTTGCTCAATGACAACAGTATGTCCACATTGCCAATAAAATAACATTCATAGAAACCGTAACATGGCCTATAGATAATAAATTGAATGTTCTAACACCTATTTTCTGGCCTGTGACTGTGGGCTGGATTTCTATGAGTATTGATCAAACATGAAAATTTAATTTTTAAATTAGAAATTGTTAAAACCAAGACATAGCATAGGCCTAATCAAAATCTGATCAAATAGTGTTTCAAAACTGGAACAATTCCTGTAAAACTCAAACTTAGGTTAATCTTAGTAATAAAGAGGATTTTTGTATTTGTTGTCCATTTCAAACTGTCCTTCATCTGCTGATAAGGTGGTATTGCTAATTACAGTTCAGAGATTGAGTGTGAAAAAAGTACCTTTATAACTGTATTGTTTATTGGATCAATTAACATCAGCTAGAATACCTCCTTTCTGGGACTAAATATGCATTTATGTGCCCTTAACATAACCATGCCTTTGAGACAATGAACCTTATAGAAGTTCAGGTATCATCTCAGTTATTTCAAGGAGGGGGGAGGGGATCATGTTTTTCTCATATTTGAAGAAATTACTTGATCATGATTTTAATTTGTTACATAAAGTTTAAATAATATTTTTTTTAGATATCAAATCTAGAATAGCAATTTGGGTAGTTTTATATTTTGTGTTCCCTGCAAACACACTGAAGCATTTGAAAACCACAACAAGAACCAGATTATATGTTCAGAATTACATGAGGTTGGCATTACCCAAAATTCAAATGTACATTTTGAAGCTTGATAATGCGTTTAAATTTCAAGCACTACATTTAATATGTTCTAAGATGATTAATATTGATTTATAACCGTGTTTGTTACTATATTAAAGTTTTTCTAAAACTATTTCTGGGTCCCAGATCACTTTATTTGCTTTCATAAAATGTGATCATTACTAGAAAAAAGTTAGGAATCTTTGTTTTGCACATACATTATACTTTATTACACTCTATGATGTCAGGACACAGACCCAAGTGAAAAAGTCACAGTGTGTGAAATGAGATGTTTGAGGAAAACTGTTAATTTCATCAAAAGAGACTAACGAAGAAAAGAAATTACCAGGAAATAAATCAAGAACATCCCAAGTCAAGACTAAATCAAGTGATAGTAAATCTTATGGTTTGGCTACATCATGAGGAGGAAACAAATGCAATGAACCTTTCGTGCATACAACAGCAGATGATCATGCTACAGAGCACAAGGTAGACCAAGAACTATATGAGTGAAGATAATAAAAAAAACCTTAAAGAGTCATGAGTTGACCATTGCCAATGCGATCCAACTGGCCAAAGACAGACAACTCCAACTTTCCCCCATGATGCTTAATGGCACAAGTGGAAATGAGAATAGATAGATAGATAGTTGTAATATAATACTTAGACACATAAACAGCACTCTTATAATATTCACATAAACAGCACTCAAGTAATAAAAATTATTCCCATTTCCTACAAAGTCTGATTGGACACCAGGATGGATAGATTATCTAATAAACTGTTATCATAAAAAGCTGAAACAGAAATAGATTCAACACTTGGAATGAATAAAAATAGACTGTCACTAATAGTATTAAAATGGGTACCATATGGCAAAAGAATAAAATGAAGACTAAGAGAACCTCTTTACAGAACAACTACAAAGATGGAATGATTATGGGTCTCAACAATTTACAAGAACTACACACAACAGCATCACATACCTAAAACTGCAGAACACAGGTTTCTGCCCTGTGTACCATTATCAGCATTAAAGGAACATAGATGGATGGATGATTGGATGAATGAATGGATTGCTAAATAGACTTTATTGCAATTGCTGATAGTTTAAAACACTGCATCTATTTTAAAGTGGATTTATAATGCATGCTGCATTGACAGGTGCTACCTCTGCCAGAAAATCTGACTGAAAATGACTTTAAGATACAACATATTGCAGCTACAGATTCCAAGCTTGTTATTCAGTATGATGAGCTTATTTGTGAGTGGATGAACACCATCGATGCAATCCTGAATGATACATCAGATGACAGGTAACAATAATATACTTTAAACTATGTATGTTATATAAATTGGTTTGATATAGTTAAATATGTGATGCTGATATGTATGTACATGCTAACCAGGCATACGCATTTAACAAAACAAATTGTGATGTGAAACACAATATAAGCCTACCGGTATTTGTAACTAAGTGGAAAAGAAGAACAACTAAGAATACAAAATATATTAAGGGGAAGCGATCAATTCAGAAATAGACATTTATGTGAAACAAGAATAATAAAAAATGGAACAAGAGTAAGCTACAGTGTATGTCTATTTTTGGGACCAGTATTCTTTCATTTAATTATATACTCTGCTCAGCTGCTAGCCATGAACTTCACAGAAGATTCATAATATTCATGTTCCCAACATTCATAGAGTCATTGTTTTGTGAATAAAAAATTATGTCATTTTTACATGCGCTGTTGTAAATAAAATTAAAATAGGTTCTACTAATAAGTATAATTTTGTAATAGCATAAAAACACAAATATGTGGTCCCAGTTATCAGAAAGTACCTGCCGATATTATAGTAAATTTCATTTCGAGTATTAAAATAAAATGATTCTGTGCGGTAAGATAAGATATAATTAAAGTTAACCCAAAGCATTTATTAATGCTGTAAGCATGTGAGATATTAGAGCAATCTCACATTTCAGTGGCTGTGCTATATGAGGACAATAGCATCTCCTCTCCCTCACAGTCTTTACTTTACAAAATAATCAGATACCCAATTATGGCTGGTCAACCCAGGAGCCATTATGATCTGAAAAACATATCTACCTCAACTGGGGAATGAACTCAGGACAACTCATATATGAAGCCAGTGCATTAACCACTGTATTTTTTATTATACAAGATGTAGGTTATGCTAGCTTTCTCTCCATTGAGAAAACTTATCTGCTAGCTGTGAAGTATATTGAAAATATTTTAAATGAATAGGACAAGACATTTTGAGGTTATATATTTTATCAACTTTTCTGATAGAGGCTAAGTATATATGTGTAAACACATATACTGACATCATTAGTATGCTTCATAAAACAAAAACTGGTGACCATGTATAGATTAACTAATAGAATAACTATCCACATCAGCAATGATGATATCTTTATCTTTATGCCTGGACATGTGGTGGGAGTTGAAAAGGAATGAGTAGACAGACTCAGTGAGCATCACCAACATATTTGAATGAACTATGACATACTCAACACTAGAAAACTGCTCAGTCTGATGATAGTCATGGTCATGTGAAACAGACACTTCCAGAAATATAAAAATAATTTTGATAATAACCAGATATAGAACTGTACCAAAGTCAGACAAGATTAGAATGAAAAACATGAATATTATGAGCTGATATTCCTAAATGGATTTAATGAGTTGGGGACTGCAGTACTTATAGAGCTTGTACATGGTTTTGTTATGACATTGTTCTCTCAGAACTTCTTTGTTATACTGTTTCATTTGTTTGACAAATTACATAATTTATTTAGCAGCCTAGATCCTAATGCAGGACCTCTGTCAGAGTTAGAAAAATGGAGGCGTCGACAGCGGTTGTTGACAAATGTTGTGGAACAACTCAAGAGCAAAGAGTGTAAATCAGTATTAACAGTACTAATAGCTGCAAAATCTAAGCAGCTCAAAAGATGGAAAATCATTGATGCCAGGTAATTAATTGTGTACGCCTATCTAGTGTTTTTGTGTGCAGGTAGTTTATATAGTATTGTATATAAAGTAATATAAAAACCCTGATATAACCACAACAGGGTCATAAGTCAATTTTCCCTTTAAAGTAAAATGGCATGTGGGCAAAATTGCATAGCATATGTGTGAGCTGACAAATATTCAACACTGTTACTTATGGGCAGAGCTCAAAAAAATGGGTACAACTTTAACGTGCTATTTTCAATTTCCCTATATAGGCTTATCCCTATTGTCCCTGGTCCACTAAGAGTTAATTTGTAATGCTAGTAGGAAATTTAAAAAGAGTAGGCCTATTTATAGTTAACCATGGAGCTAATTTTAATTGTAAACAATTTTTTAAACTATAGGCTAATGATTTTATTGTCAGTCTCATTGTCTTTTTAATCATGAATTCCTTCCATTTCTATCATGTTCGTGACTTGTAAACATCTAGTAGCAGGGCATAACATTTCATGAGCAAGTACTTTCCAAATAGGTGCATGCATGCATTGGGAGAAACTTTGGAATATCACCCAGTTATTCTAAACTCCTTCATTCTCTTAAGATCACCCTTGTACACCACAAACTGTGAATCCTCAGCTAGCTCACTCTTAGTTTTAACAGTAGTCATGACCATGCTTGATACTCCAATCTCTAATGACATTTTACAACACAGATTAGTAGTTCAATTCATTGCAGGTAAATGTACAAGTTGGAAATTATTACTGACACATTTGTTAAAAACTCTCTTTCTTTTCATATTGCCATAGTTCATATTTTGATGACTACACATGGAACATTCTGGGAAATAAATATGCCAGGTCCAGTCACCCCTATTGAGGGCAACCAAGATTAGAACTTTTTTTTTACTAGAATGATCTTGTGTACAAAGTGTACTTGTGAAAAAGATGCAATCATGATGGCCGTAAAACTGAGTATAAAAAAATAATTAAAAAATTAGATCAAGCTGCATCACATTGCTTAAACTGATAAGCACTGGTATTGTTGTCTACCCTAAACACTAGTAATCACAGAATGAATCTATATGGTGATGATGAAATGATCCCTTTAGCTGTGAGCAGGTAGCTCCTGACAGCTCATAGTCTTTCTGACAAAAGTATAAATTCTTCTCAGTTGTGGTGAGACCCAAACTGTGGTCAGGCCCAATTCGTTGTGTTAAGGGGTTTATGAATGGATGTTTAGTCCCTAAAGGGAGAAATTACATAGCAGCAGTATCCCAGTAGGATCATCATGTCCAGCAGGAAGTGCAGCATATAATCTGAGCAGCTGGTTCTTCATTCTTCTTTAAATTTAAAATCTGTTGACCCATCGGTAGTACACCTGATATTCCCTTCAACCTAGGCATCTGCCACAAAAAAGAACAAATGTGTAATATTTGCTGCCCTGCATCTCTCTGACATCCATAGGAATCATATGACAGAAGATAAAAGTAATAAATTGAGACAAGATATGCAGTGTGATAGTGATTATTTTTCAGACTATCCCCCAATTTGTTTTAATCACCTCCTATAACGTGCCTGGAAATAATATAATGGACCTATTCTTTGCACCCTGAACTATAATTCCAGGCACCAGTTGCCACATAAGTGAATGTATAGAAAATACATATTTATACATTCATTGTTCCAATTCATTTATATAATAGTTCCTAATTTTGTTACAGTCTCATTATAAAAAAATCAGTTAAAAGGGATTTGTGACTGAATGTAGTGATATAGGCATAAGTTAGTAAAAAAGTTAAGTTTTCCCATTTCCTCAATTTTGAGATGTATTGAGGAATACAATGTTAGGACTGTGTTTTTTCAGTTTTTCTTGACCATTGGCATACATATGGATGATGTGGTCAACAACAAGCCTACCACCTGTGGTACTGGAAATTGAACCTCGGATCATCTGAGCAGGAAGCCAGTTCAATTACACCTTATCTGCTGAGCCAACCCCATCTAGTGATATACATCTTATACATATTGATAAACATATTGAAACTGATATTTTTGTTGATTGTACCTATCTCTCCAAAATTATTTTGTATGCAAAAATATTTGTACCAACAGCATCACAGATAGCTTGAATGATACAAAAGATAAAGTGAAATACATGGAATCAATGAAACGATACTTCGACCAAATGTATCACAGTGAAAGCCCAACATGCATCATTCAAAATACATTACCTGGCCTAATGAACTCAATCAAGCAAATGGATTCAATATCACGTTTCTATGCTCGCAGTGGATTTCTTGGCATGCTTCTCACAAAGGTCTGGTCTGTTACTATTTGTATTGAAAGTCTATGAACTTTTTATCTCCATAATGATTTTTCTACCATCCTATAATGTATTTAGAAGTAACTATACATGGAGGTATTAGTAGGTTACTGGGATGAGAGGGTCTGCTTTAACTTAGTATCTTAGTAGTTTGCCAGAGATAAGGAGTTAAATTTGTGAAGAATTGCTGTATTATTTATACTGTTCATGTTGTTTTAGAGGATTTGTTTAAGTGCATGTCATGTTTCTCATCTCATCCATCCCAATATCTACTATGTCCCTAACCTACTAGTAGCAAACTGCATATACATAGAATTAGAGCTGTGGTTCTAAAACCTTTTTTGATTGTGGCTCACTTTTGGGACAAACTTTCATGGATCCTCCTTCTGCCCCCTGCTTCCTTAAGACAAAAATTCTTTTTAAGCTCTATCACTATACTTCTTGTTTATAATTTAAGTTACTACCTTCTTATGGATCCCTAATTTCACATTTTTCTCGATGACTACCCTGTAAGTCTTTTTTGCCTACATTGAGAACCACCGAGTTATAGGACATGTCACTGTAGCTCAGTAATAATTCTCTTGTATTTGTGGTATGTCTCAGTCTATTGTATCGCATGCATGTATAGCCTTATGGTTGGAAAAACTGGAAATTTACAAAAGCACTGGAGAAGAAAGAAATTACATTCATTTGAAAAAAATGTCTTAGAAAACTCTGACAATATGTTGGCTGAGAAGATTTCAAGTCAAACAAGCAAGTAAGAGAAGACACCAAGCAACAATATATTTGTAAAACTAAAAATAAAAATGTGGACTTATGTTAGCATGTACTTAGAATGAATGAAAATAAATTGCTACTGCATGCACTAAAATGTGTTCCATATGGCAAAAGAGAGGACGACCAATACAAATACTTTGCAGAACACGATCAATGAGGGTATGGCTATGGGTCTCATTAACGTGCACAATGATACTACAGACAGTAGTATCATATAGCTCAAACTGGAGAGCATTTCTTCTGACCAATGCACTATATTTTGCACTGATGGAACAGAGACAGACAGATATGTATAACCTGATAATGGGAAACATCAACATGCATAAGGTTCAACATCAACTGCAAGAGACTGAACACTTATGGATCTGTGCATAGTGCAGGTTTTCATATTCAGCAATGTATAACAAAAATGTATTATTTATTTCATTTTATTTATATATGATAATATCACAACTTTCAACTTTTAATGCAGTTGGCATGGTAACATAAGGTTCTCCTGCTGTTAAAGAGGTAAATTTTCAGTACCAGGAAACAACCATGTGTACTGGGAAATTCTAACACAGGACAAAAGTAGAGATCAATGAAAATAAGTAGGGCCTATTAGGTTAATTATACTTATAAGCAAAACATACTAGCAATGAGATACTGAGATAAAGTTTTGACTACAAGTACAGCTGAACAAAAGATAGTGGATAAACAACAAACTTTACATACAGATATTATAATGAAAAGGGAGACAGAGAAGATCAAGGAAGAGATAAAGTGAAGCACAAGTTGATCATGGGAAATGGGTGAAAAGAATATATCAGGTCTAGGAAAGACACATCCCACATGATAAGGAGAAAATGTGATCAAGTGGAAGTGAGAATGATAATATAGTGTTAAAAATGAGATCAAAGATATAAGCCCTACATTTTGCTTAGGTTGAATTAGTTCCAAGGTCTACTCAGGCTCTGAAACCAACACCTGCTGTTAGCTACTTCTGATGCACTTTAAAATAAATAATTAAAATTGAAATGTCATCATTGTCTGAAGAAGTAATTATTAAAACCTAGGCCTATATTTTCATTCTGGCACCCTGTGGCGATGAGGTGCAGAGTATGTCTGCTATGTCCAAAATACCGGGTTAATATTCCACCACAGGCATTTGTGGATGTGGATCATTCAGAAAGCAAAGGCAAACTACTGAATGAATTTATATTGCCTAGAACATCATATAACCAAATGATGCTGGGATAGTATAGGCTCTATGATACCAGTATCTTCATTATTACTATAATTAATTACAATGTAGGCAGAATCAGACATAAAATGGTGACACAACACATTTCCATTCTCTGGACTACATCCTACTGGAAATCTAGTACGATAGTGGTCCTGCTACAAGGAAGATCCAGCAGGAGTTTGAGAATGAATGCTGAAGAAGAAAAAGATATTTCTTGAACTACAATACAGAGATAAGTCATCAGGGTTGGCAAATAACTAGACACAATGGAGATTCTTGTACTGCAATAGTTGAAACTCATGTTTGTCTTATTGGAGTTGTCTTATTGTACTCAAGTTGACATAGAAACTATATTTAAAAAATACAAAACAAATCCTTGTTGTTTCCAATAGCTTTTAAAGTAAAAGTTTTCTATTTATATGTTCAGCAACAAAGATATAGTTTCATAAAATTTTAGAACATTTTTGTGCAGAATCTTCTATTCCTTAGTTTATTATTTCCAGTGACAGTTCAGTGGTAGCTCGATGTTCTAGAAAATTCTCTTGCTATAGGGGTCTACTTGCAGGCAACTTGAATCAAGTGGTTGAATTTATGCAAATTTGGTAGAAAGGAAAATGATTTTTAGCTTTAAAAAAAACTTAATCTGATGTGATTTATGTAAATTCAGTATTTTGAAAGAAAAATAATTATACAAAAAAAACATTGTTTTATGATTAAATTAATCATGTTTTAAAAGTTATTTTTAATTTACTAATATCGTATTTTTAATTTAATGTTAGGTATCAAACCAATTTGTACAAATATGCAGAGACTACATTAAGAAATATACATGTAATGTTCTGGAAGATAGAGATGAACTATGGGACAGGGTAGCAGAAGAGGTAAATCCTTGTCATTTTTTCAGCCAAAATGACCATCAAAAGTCCTTCAACAAGATTGAAAACAAACTCAGGGTAGGTTGTAATAGTTATCATTTAAATAGAAATCTCATTAACTGTAAACATATAATTTCATATAGTCTAGCATGCCATAGGTATATTGTGGAGTATCATTTAACGATATAATCCGATATGATGCTGTATTGTGAAGAATATCATGTGGAGATATTGTTGGATAGACTGTATTGTGGAGAATATCATGTGGCGATATTGCCAGATAGGCTGTACTGTAGAAAAAATGTGGCAATATTGTCTGATAGGTTGTACTGTGGGGAATCATGTGGTGGTATAAACTCACCCACTTCAAACAAAATATATTTAGTGGTAAACAGTGTAGTACTCTTAGATATTGGTTGGGAAGAATTCAAGTCAAACAAGCAAGTAAGAGGAAACACCAAATAGCAACATATTTCTACAACAATAAGAAGAAATTGATTAACTTATACTGGACATGTACTTAGAATGAATGAAAACAGAAAGACTACTAAAAGCGTTAAAATTGGTCTATTGTCTATTGGTTATAATTGGTACCAAAGGGAAAGAGAAAAATATTTAAGACCAAGAGAGACTTCACAGAACAACCATCAAAGACTGTTGATCTCATTAACATGCAAGAATTACACACAGTAGCATCACATCACTCATACTGGAGAGCTCTGGTTTTGCCCTATGCACTGTATTCAGCACTTAATAAACATAGGTAGTGTAGTACTTCAGAAAGGAATATGTAAGGAATGGTATTGTTGATCAGTCAGAGACTGACAAGAATGTTTATGGTTCCCAGTGTTATATTTCATGAATGTCTTGACGATTGTGCTGGCATAGTCAATAGTAAAGAACAAACACCATAAATAGGTTTTACTGAAGATATTGACAAGAGGAATCAGAACTTGATGGTGTAGTCACCAAACTTGATATTGCCTCAAAATTATGACATGCTCAGTGCATGAAAAACAAGCATCATAACAAGTAAATCAGATGAAGTTTATTACACTTATTAAAAAATATATGCATGTGGTTGCGTCTGTGGGTCTCACCAATGGCCCACTAGACAAACCACCCATGCAACATAAAACCTTAGTGGATGACATGCCGTTATATTATGGTTATCTTCTTAGAGAAGCTTCATGGCACGTCATCTATACAATTGTGCTTTTATTTTGTTGTTTAAATGTGTTCATGTTTACTTGAATATATATGTATGCATCCTCTGTGGTTGGGAGGGAGCCAGATATGTACTGTGCAGCACTGGGGAGGAGGAAACTTACTGCACTGTTTTTTCCTATGACTTAGACACATCATAGAGGCACAGTGACTAAGGACATAACAATCCTTTTGACTTGAACATTTGGTTGCCTGCCTGGAGCAATAGAGAAGTTCGGCATAACCAGTAGTCAATTGGTGATGGGGAATGAGCACATTGAACCCTATCTTGGCTACAGTGGCTAGGAGCAGTGCATAGGTTGAAACCTACCTTCCTGGGGGTGTGATAATTATTCTCTGGCTCTGTCCTGGGGTGGGCCGAAAATCCACAGACTTCCCAGCAATATAATGCCATTTAATGGCATTAGGTCATAGGATCAGCAACCAACTAACCATTAAAAAAATATCACTAAAAACCAAATTACAATTTACACCAGCAATTGCCACTTCTTTATGCAAGATGTGTTCTCTTACTAAGGACCTTGATTGTAAAATCAATACCATGGAGATAAGACATTTCCCAAAAGTCTTTGGAGTGCCAAATCTTGATGAACATACAATGAATGAGCATCATCAATCATCAGAAGGTATTTAGGACCATATGAAAAAATCAAGATAGTGTGGTCATGTTTCAAAATCAGATGACCTGTCAAAACCATCTTACATGGTCTAAAAAAATCAAATGAAGTTTATAGAAGATGAAAAGATGTATCAGGGATTACCCCGGTAGTAATTTATAACTCTACACACAAATGATTGTCAGTGGAATGATGGTCCTGTATTTAGCAACATTAATGCTTGAAAGGTTATTGAGATTGTGTTACTAATTATAGGGAAGATGGGAAAATTATAGCAAGGAATTGGGTAATATTGTTGGAGGTGATGGGGTTATAGCAGCAGAGATAAAAGTGGCGGTAACAAGAGATGGACAAAGAACAATCTGTCAAAAGAATGTCAGTGTAGAGAGCCATTGCAGCTGAACAATGTAGAAAATGTTTTCCTTTCTCCACAGCATTGAGGAAATTGGGAAATACCACATTATGTCTGTATTTTTCATGACCAATGGCATATCAACATATAATGGGGGCATCTTCAAGCTTGCGGCCTTTACATTCCTAAAAGATCTGGTACCCATTTTCTTTACTCTGTCCTGATCTAGGAGCCATTAGTGATTTAAAAATATTTATAGTTGAACTGGAAATTGAACCTTGGATCACCAGAACATCAATTTACTAACAACTTAGCTACGGCTGCCCCATCAATTTAGAGATTATATTGAAAAAATATTATTGTAATAACTATAAATATTTAACAATGAGTATAATATATTCTTACTTAGGATTCTAAAGAAAAAGTAAAAAGTCAAAGACATCACCATGCTGTTGTGGACTCTCTTATTGCAAGACTACAAGAATGCTTGTCCCTTCAGATCTCCTACAGAGAGTCACTTCAATCTCTTAGAGAAGCACTTGTAAAATCACACAATCAGTCTCGTATCTCATCCATCAGCAGTTTCTCTGCAGGCAATGTTCAAGTCAAGTAAGCCTTCTTTAGTAATACATTCATTATTGCTTTTGTTTCAGATGTTGTCTTCTAATCTTTGTTGAAACTTACAACCATGTACACAGTTAAAAAGATGTTGAATTCTGTGTACAAAGAAACTTTGTTACACATAAGGGCCATGGACTGGGAAAGAAATCTACAAATATATGACCAGAACAAACACCTTGGAGCAAAAGGTATGGAATACCAATATACATTCAGACCCATGTGAAAGGATTACTAAGTGGGGACAAACAGAACAGTGTGCAGCTAAAGACATCATCATCATCATCAAGTGCCGTCTCCGCAACGAAGGTTGGCTGCAACGTATCTCCAACATCTCCTGTCTCTTGTCTTGGTGGTGCACTCTGCTAGACTGTAACCTGTCCATCGTGTAATGTTACTCTCCCACTTGTATCTCTGCCTACCTCTTGCTCGCTTCCCTTTGACTTTACCCTCAAGTGGTAATCAGCTAAAGACAGTCACCCTCAGTTTCCTAGACAAGGAATATCCACAAGACATGTGGGTCAGAGTATACAGAGATGGGTCAGTACACTGATGCAGTGAGGAATGGAGGTACAGGTGTGTATATATAGAACATCCACACAAGCTTAGAGATATGATCAGAACACCAACAGAGGCATTCTGCAATAATTATGATGCAGAAATCCAGGCAATTAAGGTGGCAACTGAAAAACTGCTGATCTCCAACCCTGGCCCACAGTCCGTGGTATTCTTGACAGATGCAAGGTCAGTGCGTCAAGCTCTCCAGTCTGGAAACTAACAGACTTACAAAAACTACTTAATGAACTGTCTTACCAGTATAGGGTAACCATGCAGTGGTTACTCTCTCACATTGAAATACCAGAAAATAAAAAACCAGACCAACTGGCTAAGGAAGGAGTTGCAGAAGAACAACCAATCACCTACCATCAGAAAAAACAGCTTATCAAGTCAATGAGAAAGCCACAAACACCAATGCAAGATGACTATCACATTATGAACAGATCAGAACAAGTTGTAATTCTATGGGACACAACCGACTCTGCAGTCACATGTACACAAAGTTCAAGATTGGCAACACGGCCATGTGTACGAGTATGTGGACAGGCAGCACAGAGTGCCAAACATATACTTCAAGAGTGTTGTGAGCATGAAACGCTGAGGCAGACATACTGCCAGAGGAAACAACACTGGAATCAAAGCTCTATGGGCCACTGTATGAAGTACAAAAGACAGTAAATATTATTCTATCTATCTATCTATTCACAAAACCTTTTGTTTCCTTTCAGCATCAGGAATAGAAGAGTTTTCTGGAGATGGCCCCATGTTTACTGAGTATATTGTAGAATTTATTGCCTGATTTATATCGGTGGTCCATCATTTTCGTGGTCAGCCTCTAGATCTGCTCTGCCTTCACTGTATCTGTGTAGCATAGCTTGATGTGGTATGCTGTCTGATGGTAGTCTGCTGATGTGTGCAAACCATTTGATATGTTGTCTCTTCATATATTCCAAGATTTATCTCTTAGCGATATTCCTAGGATTCTTCGTAAGCATACCATTTCAGCTGTCACAAGTTTATGTTTGTCTTGTGCTGTCATTGTCCATGTTTGGCATTCATGAGATAGAATTAAAATTTATACATGTTTCAAGTGAATGAAAGAAGAAGAAGAATATGACCAGCCCAAATCCCAAAGACAACTTGAACCTCCTGGACAGAAAAGACCAGAATACCATCTTCACACTTTGCACACATGTAAAACTTAATAATCACCTGAGAAGAATACAACCACAACACACTCCAGAGTGCAAAATGTGCATTCATCCTGACAAAACTGTCAAACACCACCCTTTTAAATGTCCTATGGTGGATGATGTCAGAAAAATACACTCCAAGGCCAGATAAATGGAGCACTCTATATGGAACCATTTAACCTATGTGACAGTTCACATCACACAATGGCATTGGTTCAAAGGGCATGATCCCAAAGACCACTGAATGAGCAACCATCTTTGTTGAAAATGTAATATGAGTAGGCCCTATATTACATTTTAGTATAGGCAGGGTAAATGTGGAAAGACATGATAACTAAAGCCACATGGTATGGACTGTAAGAAGAAGGATAAAATCATATTTTTGTGAGCTGCTTTATGAAATAATGCTATTTAAATCAACTACAGGTGGTTTATAGCAAAAATGGGGATGATCATGTGCCACTTCAAGTGAAATTTCATATTTTAAAAGTTATAAAACATTTTATGAGATACTTGTACACTATTGATTTCATATCATATTCTGGATTTCACAGTAAATCCCATGTTGTGGCTGTAGTGATTTTCTGGGCAATATTTATGTTCAGTAATGTGCCATTAATTTGTGAACATTCCAGCTGTTCAACTGCCTGCAGTTGAATTCAAACCAAATATCTTAGGCATGCTTACTACCTTCAAGCAGTAGAGCTGAAATATGTGATAGCACTGATTAAATCAACACTGTCTCTTCTTAATATTGTGCGAACTGCCAGAACATTTTCTATAAATAATAACTAAACTGTCAGAGGATGTCTGCCAAGGTGGAGAGTAATACAGTGTCGTTGTGGACATCTGTGTTGGTTCATCTTTCTGTCTATGATATTCTTAAGATCTTTCTATAATATTTCATTTCAAATGCAGATATTTTATTTTCCATTGCAGATGCTATTGCACACATCTCACAACCATTTGTAGCCAGTGGAGAAATATATCTTTTTAAGTTATAATTTTCTTTCTGTTTGCCCCTTGCCTTTGATTTTTCATCTGTGTTGGACCATTGCTAATCTCTTTGTGTTCTCTGCTGAGCAATCTCCTGAGGTGTTGATGATTGACCCAAGATATTTACAGTTGAAGAATTTGTTTTATTGTTCTTTATCAATGAACATTGTAGGTGTGAGTTTATTTCAGTTAATATGCATTACATTTGTCTTCTTTACATTGAGGAAAAGATTGTGTGGATCACTATGATGTTTGACTGACATAATCATGCATTCTAAACCTGTGGGACTTCTTGTTATTAGGACAGTGTCATAAGCATACCAAATTTCTGGAATCTCATGGCCTCCAATATTAAGAGGTCGGAACTGTTCATAATTATGGCATTCTTGTACATTTCACATGATATTTTCTGCACATATGTTCAATAGTATTTTGAGAGGATGCATCCCTGTCTGAACCCTTTTTAGACCTGAAACCAGTCAGATGTTTCTCCCTCAATGTTGACAGTAGTATTTTGCTCTTGATAAAGCATTTTAATTAGCAATATGAGATGGTGTGGGCAGCCCATGCTTTCAATTATGTTCCATCATTTCTGATGTGCTACACAGTCAAAGGCCTTTGAGTAGTCTATAAAACATTTGTAGGACCTATATTTCTGTATTGTTGTTCTTCTTCTTCAGCGTTCATTCTCAAACTGCTGCTGGATCTAGCAGGACCATGGTCCTACTAGATTTTCAGCAGGATGTAGTCCAGAGAATGGAAATGCGTTGTGTCGCTGTTTTATTTGCGCCAATGGCCCGACACATCTGTCTTCAGTATAATTTCTGTTTTTAATTATCTACATTTCTCTATTGTATTTCTCATACGGAATATGTCATCCTTAGTACCTCAATACCTCAGTACTTCAAGTACTGTTAAAATTCTGCCTGGACTATACTGTTACATCTTAGAGTGACATTATATTATTTAATGATATATGATATTTGCTTGTTTTATTCTGGTTTACATTTATTATGGTTCATAAAATGTGATGTGACTTTGAGTGTGCTTTCTTCTCTCTAGGAGGGACAGTATAGTAGGAGGTTCTAAACCTAATAAACAAAAACAAGGGATGCATATTTTCAGTCATGGCATCCCGATATCAGATGAATTTGCCATTCTAGCACACCTGGATACATTCTGCAGCCGTGTTCAACAAGTTCTGGAAGTTATTACCACATTATCACAGTTTAATAAGTAAGAATTCTCTAAACTTATGCATTCAAGACATTTGAAACAGTATTCTAGATTGTTTAAACCATTAATAATTTATCAATTAGATTTACGTAAAACACAGGTTTATATATCACTTCAATGAGATACGACAGACTATAACTAAAACTTGTAGGTAATGATGGGCAATGATGAGCAGACAAGAAATCATAAAAATTACAATACACAAATCACATTCAACGTTTCAACCAAAAGGTCTTTATCAAGACACAAACAAAATTCGTCGTCTTTTGATGTTTTGTTTGTGTCTTGATAAAGACCTTTTGGTTTTAATGTTGAATGTGATTTGTGTATTGTAATTTTTATTATTTCTTGTGTGCTCATCATTGCCCATCATTACCTACTAGTTTTATCTATAGTTTGTCTCATTGAAGCGATATATAAACCTGTGTTTTACGTAAGTCTAATTGTTGTTACATTTCACACAGTTACCTTGTATTGATTGTAATAATTTATCATAAATAAGCCATTTTGGAAAGATAAATTCATTTAAATAACTTTATTCATTTAGTCTGATTATACATGACCTTTAATGTTAAAATCATTATAAAATTGTATGATTGTTAGGCAAAATAATAGAAAAAAATTGTCCTTTTCAGGCTCAGCAGTTGTTTAGTTGGCATTCTCATACCATGTAAGGATCTGCAAACTGAAATGCAAAGTCAGAACTACACAAACACAGAATCAGAAATTAAAACATCAGACTACTAACAAACACAGTGCCAATCCTAGATTACACCTAAAGACAACATATTAAGTGGATTTCACATACTTCCAGACTACCATCAGATAGTGCTCCTCAAAAATGCATTGTTATACTGACATGATGGATTCAGGGCCAGGTGCAGATCTTGCAAAAGATGTAATACAGAAATAAAAGAATCATCAAAAACAAGCATATATGAAGCACATAAAAAAAGACTGTCTCCAGATAACTTTTCTACCCTTGATGCTGCAAAGTATAAAGGGGTATAACGCGAAAAGAAAGATAAACAAATACATTATTTTACACACATTTACAGTATGCAATATATTTTTAGGCCTACATGTGCAAACATTTTTTTAAATCTCTAAAAACAAAAAAGTTCTTGCTTTTTCCAAACACTCATCAAAAAATCAAATTTCAAACAAGAATCCAGTTGCAGTAAATAGATTGTGTTATTTTAATCCTGCTTGTTAAAGGTTAAAAGACACTTTATTGACACTTTATTGGAGACCTTATTAAATAGCATGTTATAGAAGATCCTTTACAACTATGAGTGAAATCGTAAGCTACATTCATTATTGTCATTTATTGTATGGAAGAATCTTTACAACTATGATTGGACTTGTAAACCATATTCATCATTGCAAATTATTGTGTGGAAGAATCTTTACAACTATGATTGGACTTGTAAACCATATTCATCATTGCAAATTATTGTGTGGAAGAATCTTTACAACTATGATTGGACTTGTATGCCATATTCATCATTGCCATTGATTCTAATGTTTTTTTCTTTTGTAAAGTACATCAAAATACCATTGTCTGGAAAGATGGCAAGTGGTACAGAAGTATCTCAGTCTTCTTCTTCTTCTTCATCGTTCTTCAGTCAGATATCAGGTTACAGCACCAATAGCTTCAATGAATTGTGTGATTCGCTTCAGGTCATCCATGGAACCCCTCAAGTCTGGAAGCAGTGCCGTCTCAGTAGGCCATATTTTCTCCCTCTCTTCTTGGTAGAGTTAACAGGCATGAAGAATGTGTTCTGCAGTCTCTGGGCTCAGTCCACAGTTGCACAGGTCTGTGTCACCAATCTTCAGCTTTCGGAACATGTGGCTTCTCAGTCTGTTGTGACCAGTTCGTAGTCTGTGATGGTTTGTTCCTTGCGTGACATTTTGTGGTAGGGGTCATTTGGTTCTGCAGTTGGGTGCATTTGCTTCCACTTTTTCTTATATTCTGCTTTTAACATGTCTTACATTCATAGTACGTATTATCGTTTTCTATTTGTTCCAGTGATCCCCCTTTCCTTGCTAGGAGATCAGCTTTTTCATTTCCAGGTATGCCACAGTGACCTGGAATCCACTGCAGTACTGTTTCTTTGGTAGTACTGCTGAGGTGTAGTAAGCAGGCCGTAAGTTCATTCATGCTCGTGTTCTTTAAGTATCTCAGTAATAATACACAATGCTGAAGCAATCAAGATGTTTGCTTTATGTATAAATCTATTATCTCAGGGTACAACATATAGGCCTATGGCTTACCCTACTTATCAGCTGTATAAAATTTACTTCTGTAACTGGCAATGCTTGTAAGTTTTATAGTCTCCATCTTTATGTGCCTTAAAACATAGTTCTTTAATGAAATAGTTTCTTTAATGAAAAGTGGACATAGTTTTTTTTTAAATTGTCTTTTTCAGGCTCAGCAGTAGTTTAGTTGGCATCCCCATACCAAGTAAGGAGGACCTTCAAACTGAAATGCCAGAGTCAGAACAACACAAGTACAAACAACAAGGAGATCCCCTGTTGGGTATGTTGACAGAATGTATTATCAAAAACTCTCAATATTATTAAAATTTAGTGAATTATTAGGACATATGTTACATGTGTGTAGTCAGGAGCTAGAAAGAGAAGCAAAGAATAGTTGCACAGCTTCCTAGTTTGCAAGTAATAAGAAGCTACTAAGGAAGTTGGCTGTGGTGTTGATTAACCTATCACACGATTTCCACTGTGGAGAGGTCTACTGAAAACCCATCCTTGAAAGTTGGGAGAGAAACAACCCTTTCATCTGCAGCAATGACATTACATCACACATTGAGTAAATCAGTCATTCCAACATAGGCCTATATGTTCACATCATGTTAACATACAAGTTCAAACCATAAAACTAACATGGTTTTCATATGTATACATGGTTCCTTGTCAAAAACAATACTTCAGGTAACTGTTGATGGTGGAAGGATCAGAGGTTGGATAATAAAAGCATGAAATGCCAAAATCAAGGACTGGACAAGACAAGATATTTCCTCACTCATCCGCATCATTGAAGATAGAAGTCACTGGAGGACTCTGTGTGTTGATGCATCCAATGTAGTATCCTTACAACTCTGACTCTGTTTTTTTATTTATCCAATGTGTTACCCATATGGCCCTGTCTTTGTGTGTTGATGCATCCAATGTGTTACCCCTTGGCATTGAGAAGTGATAACTGTACTGCCTGGCATAGAAAAGTGATTCGTGTTTCCTCTGAGTTTGTCATCATCATCCAGATATAATGTTATTGTTACAAAGCTTCCTTTTTTATACTTTTTGAAATAATTATTAGGGCCTATATTCACTGTCTCCATATATTTACATCTTTCACTTTTTCACTTCTCAATCTGTTCAGCCTTATAATTTAGTAATTTCTATTCTCAATTCACTTCACTATTACTCTGTAGGATTAAATATTTATCTTTTTTTTCCTTCTCAGTCTTTCAATTATTATCACATTTCATCAAATTAATTCATTAACCAATGTGTAAACAAATTCATATTCAAAATTATTATTCAAAAATTATAGAAATTTCATTATAGAATGTCCAACAATAGTACCTGTGTTAAATTATTTTTAATTTTGAGCTGTATAAATACTTTGTTGGTGATAATTTTTTTTTCTGTCAAACAAATTATTGAATCAATGCTGCAGAATTGCTAGGCAAAGAGGTCAGTGATAATGATGTTTCTGGACCTTCACTCCACACAGCAGCTCCTACCTCTCTACTGTCTGCCATTAATGAGGATGAGGAGGTGATTCAGAATGAAAGTGCTGACAACAATTATACTGACACAGATCAGAGGCATCATCCTCAAACCGGTTATATTCTGAGTACTGACTTTGATAGACTTTCAGAGGAGGAAATTTCCATTCTCAGTAAGAATCATAACATATATTAATGACTGTTTTATCACTTTGTTAATTAACTCCTTATCTCCAACAAACAGCTAAAATAGCAAGTTAAGCAGACCCAACTTCCAGTGAGCCACTAATAACTCAATCTTTATAGATACTTTTTAAATAAATTACTGCAGGGCAGGAAAGCCATTATGGTGATAAAGAGGTAATTGCTGTAGTTAGCTATTGAATATGTGATTAAAATAATTAGTTTATCTATTTTTTTTTGTCACTGCTTGTGCTGTGAGGTCATGCAAGATTGAATGACAATCAATTTTCGGGCTATTGCATGTCTGGTTGCTTGATATGCAGTAATACTTGCCGTGTCAGAATGTTAGTAACTCTTCAATCAACCTTCTTCGTAGTCTTCCGCTGCATCTTGCTGTTTCCATTTTCATGTTGTATGCCCTTGCCACTGGCCAATTAAGGTTCATTCTCATTAGGTGGCCAAAGCATTTCAATCTCTGTTTTTCAATATATTTGGCCACTGGTGTTGTTCCAGCAATTCTTTTAATCTCCTCTATATTCCTACATGATCTCTTCTTGTTCTGATTGCTGCTTTTCTTACACATCTCATTTCATACATAGTAAGCTTTTTCTTTTGTTATTTTGTTAGAGTGCATGTCTGACATTGAAAACATAATGTTGGGATGAATATTGAATTTATCTTCTTCTTCTTCTGCGTTCAGCATGTGTGGTCATGCTATATTGTCAGGCCTGTCATCAAGACGAAGTCCACTGTCTTCTCTGGTTGGTTGGTTGGTTGGTTGCTGATCCAGCGGTCCATGGGCTCATGCCCTTTGACCTAATGCCATTAGATGGCATTATATTACTGAGAAGTCTGTGGATTTTCGGCCCACCCCGGGACAGAGCCAGAGAATAACTATCACACCTCCAGGAAGGTAGGTTTGAACCTATGCACTGCGCCTAGCCACTGTAGCCAAGATAGGGTTCACTGTCCTCATTCCCCGCCACCAATTGACTACTGGTTATGCCGAACTTCTCTATAGCTCCAGGCATGCAACAAAATGTTCAAGTCAAAAGGATTGTCACGTCCTGAGTCACTGTGCCTCTATGATGGGCCTCAGCCATAGGAAAAACAGTGATGTCAGTTTCCTCCTCCTCAGTGCTGCACAGTATATCTCTGGCTCCCTCCCAACCACAGAGGGTGCATACATATATATTCAGGCAAACATGAAAAACATTTCAACAACAAAACAAAATCATAACTGTATAGATGACATGCCATGAAGCTTCTATAAGATAACCTCAATATAACGGCATGTCATCCACTAAGGTTTTCTGTTGCATGGATGGTATGTCTAGTGGGCCATTGGTGAGACCCACAGACGCAACCACATGCGTGACTGTCTTCTCTAGGCCTCATAGCTTTTGCCTCAAGTCTGTATCCTCTTGCCAGGCCTGCTGTCTCTGCTTGTTGTATGTTGGGCAGTCCTGAATTATGTGTTCCAGGGTCTGGGTTCCGGATCCACATGGACATTCATCTGTGTATGAGATCCTCATTAAATTTATGATTTGCCTTTTGGTTTCCATTGGGGTAGATGTGTGTTTCAAAATTAGTGTAAGTTCATAATTAGTTTATAAACATGTAGATATAGTTCTTGATTTTTATTAGATACTATCTTCACAGCACATGGGGCATTCCCATAAGTTCTACGCTCACTGTTCCAGCAGCCATCTCAGTGTATGTAGACTCAGAGTCCCAGTCAGGTGTTGATTGTGTGATCTACTGGGGCCTTCCAACAGATTTACTTTTCCTACTCTCCCATCTAGATACTCCCATTTATAACATTCTCTGTATGTGTACGTTCTCAGCCTCATTGACATCATCTTTATCTCAAAATAAATTTATTACTACCTTGATCAAGTCTGCTTTATCTCTTCTCAGCATTGTGCTGCTTATCACTGCATTGCCTGCCAATAAGCCAGCTCTCTTGTTTCCTCTGACCCCAGCATGACCAGGGCAGTATATCCATGTAATGCTGTGGATAATTGAGTTGTTCAATAAGTAACAGAGGTTAACATCAGGGCACAAATCTGGCAAATAGATATAGTTATTGAGTTAACCAATTCAGCAGTAATTTCTTGCACCACATACCATGGGCTTATTTTATCCATAAGACAATTCATAGCGGTAGTCAGGGCAAAGATGTGCAGTGGGTTTTTTTTCTGGAACAATGGGTTTTCCCCACACTACTCATGCCTACGTCAGACGATAACATCCAATTCTGTCATACAACGAAGTTTGACAGTTATGTCATTTTTAAACCATGAGGTGTAGTATTTTTTTCAATGTTCTTGATTTAATTTTTTTGCAACTTCTCACAATTTGTCTTTTGTTATGATTACTGTCATGTTGTTTTACACATTTAAACAGAATATATATTTTATTGTTAAGCACATTACATTGTCACTCTACTATGTTTTTTTGTGACATTTTATAAAAGTTGTTAACATTGTGATTTGGTGTAAAGATGTGCAAATTAGTGGGACAAATGTACACTGAGTACTAATTGCACTCATTTGCCCCATTCACTGCCCCCTCATGTTGCATAATATTTAAATTAATATTTCATTGTCATGTTACGTTTAATTTTAGGAACTACAAACGGAAAAATGAAACCACTGACTGAAAATGAAACCACTCTTGCAGTCATAAATACATGATCTCCGCTGGTCATAGATGCATGATCTCTGCTAGTTATAGGCCTACATGCACGACTCCACCAGTCAAAAGATGCACAATCTCTTCCATTTAAAAAGATGCACAATCTCTGCCATTCACAGATATACGATCTCCACCAGTCATAGAAGCGCAATCTCCATCATTCATAGATGCATAATCTCTGCTGGTCATAGATACACATTCTCCATCACTCATAGATGTATGATCTCCATCATTCATAGATGTATAATCTCTGCTGGTCATAGATACACATTCTCCATCACTCATAGATGTATGATCTCTGCTGGTCATAGATACACATTCTCCATCACTCATAGATGTATGATCTCTGCTGGTCATAGATACACATTCTCCATCACTCATAGATGTATGATCTCCATCATTCATAGATGTATAATCTCTGCTGGTCATAGATACACATTCTCCATCACTCATAGATGTATGATCTCCATCATTCATAGATACACAATCTTCACCAGTCATAGATGCACGATCTCCGCCATTCATAGATGATGCACGATCACCGCCATTCATAGATGATGCACGATCACCGCCATTCTTAGATGCATGATCTGTGCAGGTCATAGATGCATGATTTCCACCAGTCATAGATGCACGAAAGTCAAAATTACAGTTAATCACGTTATAAAGCAAACAACACGATGTTACAGATTTTAAAACGAATATAAGCATCCATTCTTTATATTAATGGGTTTTTTCTTTTTTTCATATCAAAGTTACATAAAGATACATAGGCTGACCCTAGGCATAATCTTTATATTCTACAAAGTGACTGACTATGTGAAGGCGAGCTTTGCCTCATTTATTTTACTGATTTTGTCAATTCTCCATTGATTTCATAATTGTTTTTAGCCTGCATATGTTTGCCCCAAAAATAGGACAAAGGTGGCATTTTACAAATGTTCATAAATTATTATTCTACAGACTACACATAATTGTATGTTTTCAAAACCCTCACTAATATAAATTAGATAATATAAGATGGATAGATAAACTACACACTACTGCCAGTTTGGGTCTTTCATATTTAAGTCTAGTCAGAATACAGTGAAAAGTGCTCATCTTTCCTCCCCCCTCCCCCTCTGACTACCCCAAGAAATTCCTAAATTTATTATGACCTAATGACTTTACCTAAAGGTATGTGGAATCAAGAGCCTATTCCTATCTTTGATGGACAATCAAATTGGGGTCCTGTGTATGTGTTGCATACATTAAATTGATTTAAGTTATTGTATTTTTCTCAGATAAATAGTGGATATATTTTTTATCACATATAGTATGTTGCCAGCTTAATTCAAAATTTTACTCCATTTGTAGTCATGCTATAATTCTGAGTCCATTCCATTTGTACTTCTGTTTTCACTATTTTCACTATTTTCACTATTTTCACTATTTTCACTCAACTGTTTTTCAGCAATTACATTCTTGTACAATAATCTTCTTATTGGTTACCAATAGGAGCATACTATCATGAAGGTGGGGACATAAATGGTCCTAGTATTTCAGAAGTTGTCAAGCAGCATCTCACAAAAATGACTGATATTCTCAAAGAAAATGTGACTACAAAAGTTCTCCTTGATGTGGAATCCAAGGTTTGTTAGAATAATACTTATCACACTGACATGAATGTCAACTTATTTTTTCATAAATCCGTGTTTTAATCATTTATTCCCATATTGAAATAAAAACAAACATATTTAGTTCCCAAAAAAAACCCCCAAAATAAACCCAATTCTTTAAAAAAAAGTCCCTCACAATGAGCATGTCAGATAAAAATGTCAGTATTAGTAATAATTACTAGGAAATTTAACAAAAAATACCATTTAAAAAAAACAACAATTTTTTAAAAACAATTTTTTTTAAAGGGGGAGTTTTTTTTGGGGGGGGGGGGGCGAAATCCATATCAATACAGTAAGTCTGTACTTGTTGACACCTATGCACTGACATTGGTGCTTAATGTAATGTTTAGTAATTGAACTGTCAAAACTTCGGTAAGTTTTTATTGAACATTGAAATATTTAAGCAATTATGTTAGTTTTTGGGATATATTGATATATCTCCAGGCCCCAATGTTCATTAATGGTGCATAGTGAAATATATTCCAAAGTCTCTGCATCAAGATGGTTGTTTTCAGAAATATACAGACATAGATCAGAGACATCATCCACAAACAAGTTATATTCTGAGTACTGGCTTCTTGTTTTCAGAACCTGTCTGATGTAAGTGTAAGTGCCAGCTGTTGTTTCATATTGTTTTTTATAGAATAATAACTTTCATACTTGGGATACTGGTTTCTGTTTGAGTGTTGGCTGTTATGTTTTTTTTTAACTTGTTTACAATAGGTTTTTGAATAAACTCAATCAATAACAAGTGAGACTGCTGTAAAACTGTATAACAATAGTCAAACATATAGTCTGTTCATTCATTGTAAAGATAATCAACCATATGTTTTACATAATTGAATAAACTCACTGCATTGTGGATGGATTATTATTGTTCATTTATATTTTATTCACAGGAGAGAGAGATATTTGAGTCATGTTATCAATCTGTCCAAAGTATTGCCAATGATCTTGAAAGATTTCTAGGCGCTTACTTGCATGCCACCTTCATGAGGAAAATGGATACATGTCAAGGACTAGATATCATCACAAAGTAAGTCACCCGTGTGTTGCCAGGGCCCGAAAGGGGAGCAAAGAATAGCAACACTGTTTACCTTCCATGCATGTCCGAAAAGGCGACTAAGGAGGTTATGGGATGGAGTTGGCTGTCCCATCCCATATAGGGTAAGTGACCCAAAGCCATGCTGAAGTCGGATGTGTCAGGCCGAAAGGCGCAGATATTGCAGCAATGCTGTAAACCATGACACAACGCATTCCGTTCTCTGGACTACATCCAACTAATTTGCAGGAGTTTGAGAACGAACGCAGAAGAAGAAAATCACAAAGTAAGTGAAACATTAAAAAATTCTTATTTCTGCTGAAAAAAAAACCATAATTGTATTTTACTCTTTTTGTTTTTATTTTAGTATGCTCACCCATTTCTTTCATTTTATTATTCTTTAATTCCTAACTCCTCAGGGCTGTAGGTTTGCCACTTCGAAACATCAACACAAAAATTCCACCATGCCTCTCTGTTCTCAGTTCCTTGTTTAAGTGTGGAGAATCTCAATCCTATCATCTTTAACATTGTCAATCCATACTGTATTTTGTCCTCCTCTTCTTCTTTCACCTTCAATTGCCCCCTAGAGGATAGACTTGGAAAGGGAATCATGCCTCATCACATAACTATACCATACAAGGTTTTACCCATATCTTTTCATGTCCTAAAAGATCAAAGAATAGTTATATTGCCACTTGCCATACATATAGTAAAAGTATGCTATAAAATGACACTGAAAAAAAGATTCAGGCCTTTGAAAAAAAAGTGCTACATGGTGTGTAAAGGTTAGCATTGCGCAAAGGTGCAGAAACTTTTGAAACACTTTTGAGAGACAGACTAGAACAGAACAACATACTACATGTACGGCAAAGGTCAATTCAAAACAACAGTGATTGATTCATTCTTTTTCTTCTTTGACAATCAATAACTGATTCATTCTACAATTAACACTACCTAAAACAAACTTGCTAAATAACCATCTTAAAAACAAAAAAGGTCATACATTATCTTGTAATGAAGAAGTGAATAAAATGGTATTAATTCATGACTGAAGATGCCTGAAGTAGGAATACATTCTTCTTGATTTGATTCTAGATTTAACCCAGTTTCTAGTCGTTCACGTGTCAGAGATACTGTTGCTGAAAAGTATATCAAGGTCTTTGAGTGGTTTGAGTCTGATCTGGATGAAGTGCAGAAGTTATATGAAAAATATAAAGTAAGTGTTATATACCAAGTCCTTTTCCATAATAGTTGTGGACTGTGATCCTAAATAATTTGTGAAGAATTTTAATTTATTGGATTAGACGGTTTGTCAAAAAATATGTCCATAGTTTTTGTTTTTGTTTTATTTTAACTTCTTAACTCTAACAAACAGTTAAAATAGCAATTAAGCAGACCCTTTCTGCCATTGAACCACTAATGTTTCAATGTTTATAGTTACTTCTAAGTACATTGCAGTATAGTTGAAAATTGCTTGAGGAAATAAAGAGTTTAATCAAGAGAATATATCATGAACTATTTGATATGTTACTTTGAAATTAGAGAATATGCTTCAAATAAATATATCTCTTCATAATAGGAGTGCCCTATGATTGTGCGAAATGCTCCACCAACTGCAGGTGCAATTTATTGGTCAAGACAATTGCTTAAAAGGATTGAGGATCCAATGAAAATCTTCCGGGAAAACAAGGCAGTAACATCACTTCCAGATTTTGGAAGCCAGGTATTCTTGTAGCTTTAATTTTTGTAGCATATTTATAGTAGATTTTTGTTTATAATGATATTGATACTTATCTGTGGTTGAAAGCAGTGTGATTCGGCTAGGGCATCTCCCTGCCATAGTGGTTAAGGTGGTGTTTTTTTCTGAGATCTCTGAGGATTATCTCATGAATGTCACTCTATGCAAGCAGTGCGCCACTTTGTTGAGAATGACAGAGTGTATATAGGATAACCCAAGTACAATGAAGTCAACCCCCTATGCATTTTGAGCCGTTTTTATATGGACATTTTTTCTATGACAAACTTTTTGCCCAGTAATTAATTAATGTCTTTATTTTTTGTATGCTTTCCAATAGGTCCTATATCTTTGAACAGTATGCAACATATCACAAATCATACAACATTTTAACAATAGTGATTAGTACTGAGCCCAGACCATAAGGTCACAATTACAGAAATGTCAATACATCCTGATATAACCACAAGTGACTCTGGTCATAGGTTTAGAATTTCAATTTCTTGAGCTAGATGATTTGTCCAAATAAAAAAATGTCCATAGTTTTTGTGTTACCGGTATTTCAAACAAGAGAATATCTTGCCTCTGCTTACATAGAAAAACAAACAAATATGATCATTAGCCAAATGCTAATCAAAAGGAAGAACAGTACATGAAGCCAGTGGTGCCTGTATCTTGACAACAAGCAATCTAACAATGGAAGTATTCGCTGTAACACTGGCACTTAACTGGCTGGAATTGCAAGCCTATTCCCATGCATGCAAACTAAGTGACTCACTGAATATGATTCAGAAAGTCAAACAGGTGAAGTACATAGGGGATGGGTTGAGTCATTAGAGAGAGCTAAAATGCGGGCATCATTATGAAAAACTCACGCTTATCTTTGTACCCTGACATGTGGGTTTGGAGAGAAACAAACGGGCTGACCACTTAGCTAGCCTAGCCACCAAAAGCCATTGGTCAGCCTATGGATCAATCCGACATACTCAATGCTCTTCATGAGTCCTCACTATCAGAGGATTTTGAGATGAATGAGCATGAGTCAATATTTAGAATACGCGAATTGGGAGTGAGGATCGGCATGAGGATGAGCCCCTGATAAGGATGTCAAAAAGAGTATTGAATCAACATAGAACCGGAACCATCAGCCGTTATACCCTGACAGATTTACTGAAGTGGAGATCTGAGCACCTATGGATGTGTTCGGTGTGCGAAGAGGTTAATCAATAGACCTAATACTTAATACCTAGCCAAAAACATTCTGGTATTCTTATTTTAGAACCATTTATAGCATGCCTGATATGGTATAGGGGCTCTGTTCTTTTTTCCTAACTAAAATGATTACAGATGGAATAGCTTTCAGTTTAGATATTAGAATTTTTTTAGAATTTTAATAGTTAAAGAATAGCTAATTAATTAAAGTATAGAAGGAGTGGGAATTTCTTCTTCAACATTCATTCTCAAACTTCCGCTGGATCTCTCTTATAGCAGGACCATGGTTCTATTAGATTTCCAAAAGGATGTAGTCCAAAGAATGGAAATGCATTGTTTCGCTGTTTTATTTGTGCCAATGGCCCAACACATCCATCTTTGGTGAAGAGTGGAGATTTGAGGTGCCACTAATACATTCAGTTGTATCACTAGTAGAACATGGACAATCAGCTTTCTCATCATGAACTAATTCAAGTAAGGTTTGGATTGTGAGACAGGCTCATTTCCAACTATATCAATGAGATGACAATTTATGATTTATCTAAGCAAATTATAGACTTATTTGAATCTATTAGTTTATTGATTAGAATAGAAAAATGAAAAAGATGAAGAAGACATGATGATAGTTTCCTGTAGAAAATTAAAGTTGAAGAGTCTTTATCCTCACAAGGGGAGCAAATAATATCAACACTGTTACCTGCCAAGCATGTTGTAAGGGGTGACTAGTGAGAATTTGGGGTGGATTTGGTTGTCTCATCCCATTTAGGATCAAAGCAACCCAAAAGCCACACTGAAGTTAGATCTGTTTAGGAAAAAGGTGCAGATATCTCACTTAAGCTGTAAATCATGAAGCAGCATGCTTTATTTTCCAGACTACATCCTACTGATCTGCAGGAGTTTGAGAATGAACGTAGAAGAAGAACAAAATTGCATATTACAACAAAAGTTTATTTAACACTCTACTTTATATAAATATTTGTGTAGGTTCGCCTTTACAATCGACTGGCTACTGCATTGGTTACATTTGAAAGTCTGTGGTTCACCCAGTGGAAAAAAAACATTGACCAAGCATGCAGTGGTCTCAAGGCAACACTTTTTGTAATTCATCCGGAAACAGGGGAGATTATGGTTAATTCTGATAGCAAGTAAGATTTACCACCATTACTAAATATTAATATTTTGTATGTTGCACCAACTCCAAAGAAAATTATGGGTATTTCTTATGAAGAACATAAGACAAATATATATATATATATTTATTATTATATACTGGTAGGCCTATATGAGTATTTTTAATAACTAGTAAAGCCATAGGTGTCAACTAGTACGGATTTTCTGTATTCTTACTCATTTATAGCGATGTGTATCTTACCATTATATATTGACGGGCAAAACAATGTGTTTAAAGTTGCCAGGGAGAGGGGGGTCTTGTAATTTCAGTAATTATTACTTATACTGACGTTTTTATAAGAATATGCATATAAATTCTGTGAAATATGAATTTATGAAAAATTAAATTGACAGCTATGGTAAAGCAGAAAAATGTATGTTTGACAATAAGGCAACATCACAACATAGCACATACAAATAAGAAATTTAGACATGTAGGGCAGGTAGGGGCAAGATGACACACTTTTCATGTTTTAGCATATTCTGACTAATATAATTAGTATATTAGTTATTTAACTAATAACTAGACTACACTATGAGAGACCAAACTGCCCTCAGTGTATAGTTTATCCATTCATCTTACATTAGTGAGGGTATTGAAAAGGTACAGCTACGTGTAGACAGAAGAATGTGATTTTTTGAGCATATGTAAAAATAAAAGCTCTTTTGTTTGCACCATTTTGCCCCACAAAATGGGGCAAAAATGGCACAGGCAAAAGGGTGATGCAAACCATTATAAAATTGAGGGAGATTACCACTGCGGCAGGTCTAGCAAACTGGCAGTGTGTAAACGTGTGCTAAGAAATGATAGATTAAATAGTAGATAGACTTAGTTTTGTAACTTTAATATGAAAAAGTTCTAATAAAAATAGTTTGTAAGTTCTATTTTAAAGTTATTAATCTTTTTATAAGGTTGGATGATTGTTATAACCATATATATCAGTCTTTCCCAGCTTTAGATTGGCATTGACAACTTTCTCATTATATATGCATTTTCTTCATGCATTTTGCCTCAATCAACATGTGCCATTTTACCCAAATCACATTTTTAGCAACTATCCTATATTCCAATGAAAGAACAAAGTAGACAATATGCTTAATTACTTAACAATGCAACATATAATTTCAGTTTAACCATTAAAATAATCATGATATTAATAACAGCAGGCAGAGTGCCAGAAGTTGGAAAAAGAAATTGATATAGTGAAAAAATATATTTCCGCATTGCTGAAAATGGACTCGTCCTTGACCTATACAATTTTTTTGTCTAAAAGAATGGAATCTTGCCTTATGACCTAGTCACGTGTGCTACCAGAAAAACCAATAGATTTGAAAAAAAATTTCAATGTGCCATCTTGCCTTCTGCACCCTCTTACCCCAACAACCCTAAGTTGATATAATTCCCTGTCAAAAATAAGCCTGCAGAAAATAATTGAAAGTGAAGAAGCAGAGAAAAACATTAAAATAATGGATAGATAACATGAAAAAATGCAGGCCTATTGATCATGGTTTCTCTACAGCCATCAGAATTGCTTAAGATATATATTTATTTGTATGTATGTATATGTGTGTGTGTGTATATATATATAATATATATATATATATATATATATATATATATATATATATATATATATATATATATATATATATATATATATATATATATATATATATATATATATATATATATATATATATATATATAATTCGAGTATTCTATGTTGATGCATCTAATGCAGTATCTCTATGACCATAGGTCCATAAAATTATGGGTTTTATGGATATGGAAAATAAATTTAAAGTTCATTTTTTTAAAGTAAAATCAGTATTTAAGCTATGTCCCAAGATTCACATAGTAAATAGTTTAAGGTGACATAATGGAAGTTTATGAAAATACAAAAATGAAATAGTTTAAGGTGACATAGGGAGATTGACAGGATTATTTTATATCTCTGTTGTTCTTTTTTGTAATATATAATATATTGGTATTTGTCTTTCCCCAAGTGGTTTGTTATCCACTCTTGCCGTTAAGCGTAGGGGGTGATTGGAGCTCGAGCTTGTGGTCTAAGACCAGATGGGTTGCCTTGGCTGTGCCATGACCGTGTTTTCTCAAGATGTCCCTGACGTTTTCTATCCATCTCTTCCATGGTTTTCCTCTGGCTTTGTACCCTGATCTCATTTGGTTATATGCCTACATCGGTAACTCGTTGTGATGCATTCTCATAATGTGACGAAACCACTATATAATCATTTGGGTTATGCAGTTGGCAACAAAAGCTTTAATCCCACAATATTTGTTTGAACTGCAATAAAACTGTTTATCCATAGGTATTTTTTCACATGATTTAGTCTGTTTTGTGAACTGCTGTTACAGGCAATTGTGCATCTATACTGTTCAGAAATGGCAAACTACTGAACATATTTATATTGCCTAGAAAATTATTACTGCCAAAAAATGCTGGGTGATGACTACATCCTGAATAGAATATGTTACCTGTTTCTTTAATATTCGTTTAAAGCTTAGGCTTTATTACTTTGTGTTCTTCATTCATTGCCTGTAGGATATTAATTACCTGTAGGACATTCAATGCCTGTAGGACTAAACAACAAGATTATGTGATTTGTATCCATTTAAGATGACAGCTATTTTGTTTCAAGGAAACTTGAAAACTGGTAATACACAACATAACTCATCCAAGGACACACTCGTATCTGCAATGTCTCTTTCTGCTTGCATTAATTTCCAACTTTAATGTATTAATAGATAATCACCTTCATTTTTATACTAAATTTTCCAGTAATAAAGAAAATCAGGTAGACCTATTTGCATTTAACTTTGTGTACCTGCTTATTTTGGTCACCATATTTTCTCTTCTGTATATTTCAATTAAAGTGTGTAAAAATAACTAATAATTGATTCTGTTAAATTCTTTTAGTTACTAGCATTATTTATTTCAATTTATTTAAAAAAATATTTATCTGGGATTAGGGTTCTCGAGCTAATTCATGAGGCTAAATGGATGACCAGATTGGGAATTCATATCCCAGCTTCTGCTGTGTCTGTCATGCAGCAAGAGCAAAGATTCAAGAACTACAAGAGCCATCTGGAACTTGTTCTAAAATATTTCAGGTGAGAAAAGTTAAAGTTTATAGGCCTACATGACTCTAGGTATGCTAAGATGATCAGTTTGTGCTTTGCAATTCAGGGCAATGACTCACACTGATAATATCTCTGCTTTATCTCTCTGTGAGTGTTCACAACTCACATTGATCAAGATAGATTATTCCCCTTCTCTACAGAATGTTCTATGAACAGACAGTTAAAAGAAGAAGAGGAGAATTAAGGAAAGTATGGAAAGATTCTTCATACTCATACAAAGGGTTGTGAACAGCAGAGATGGATGGTGCATTCTTGTGTCGATGTTTCCAATGCAGCACCCATATGATCCTGAAGGATTATTGGTTTGATGATGATGATAGAGAGCAACAGACTTGTCTGACTAATAATTCAAGGAGCAACATAATCTCTGCTGTGATGAAGCCTGTTGAAGACAAATGTCTCGACAGCTCGACAGCTGATTATGTCCCCCAATTAATGACTGACATGTCTTTAGCATACTGAACATGTATCACAGGAGTTTGTGAAACATTGTTCATCTCTTGCATTTATTCTAGCATGTTTTTGTTAGTTTAGTATCCCAAATCCATTATTATTCAATTATCGTGACTGCTACAACTACATTACTAATTATTTTGTGAGGATATTTTAAAAAAATTACCTCAACTTATTTTTCTATGTGACAGGGAAGTGTGCCAATCAATCCCAAGACCCCTGATGAAGATGTTTAATCCTCACATCAAGCATGTGCACCACCAGTTTCAACCTGGGCTGAGTACCCTAGCATGGGACAGTATGAACATTGGTAAAGTAGTTGTTTTTCATATGTTTTCTTTTCTTTTTTTTGGCCTGGAACATGCATTTGAATCCGAAGTTTTGTTTTCTATAAACTTGACTGTGTTTTTTGTAACTCATACAGAGGTGTGTAGAGTTTTTCTTCCACTGTTGTTTCTCTAGGCCAGTGTATTTGTCTCAGCATTTTATGTTCCTGGCATTTCTTAAGAATATGCTCTACTGTCTGAGGTGCCTGTCCACATGTACACATGGCCGTGTTGCCAATCTTGAACTATGTATGCATGTGGCTACAGAGCCGGTTGTGTCCTGTTCTGAGACACAGAATGACAGCTTGTTCTGGTCTGTTCATAATTTGGTAATCATCTTGTGTTGAGTTGACTTTTTAATTGCTTTGGTCATCTGTTTCTTTTGATGGTACATTATTGACACATCTGATTGATCATCAGCCTCTCCCTCCTTAGCCAAAGGATCTTCTTTCTCATTTCCAGGTATTCCACAGTGCAATGGTATGCACTGCATAGCTACTTTATGCTAATTGCTTAGTTCTATCAGTAATATTTGCAGGTCTGGTAGTTTTTGGACTGGAGTGCTGATCTATCATCTGTCAGAAATACTATAGTCTGTGAACCACGATTTGTGCTCAGCAGTTTTTTGGTTGCCACC